>CM033712.1:52996892-53099574 GCA_019671005.1 Hibiscus mutabilis
AGAACCATAACATTGTAAATGTTTGTACTTAAATTTGAACAAAAACTCGAAACTCAACTCAAATAGGGATGGAGGTGTTTGGTTGGTTGGTGGGAAGCATGAAATTGAAAGTAAACCTGGTTTTCCTTAGCAAACATTGAAACAGAAAGAAGATTTTTAGTTACTTGAGGTACAACAAGTTATGCAACAACATAATTCTCGAGTTAGACTTTAGACAAGAATTACCAACTTTAGAAATGTTCAGGCCATTACCATCACCACAAAGAGTTTACCTGACCCGGAGTAGTTTGAAGAGTGCGAGACACCAGTGACATATGGCGTGACATGGTGAATTGTACCAGTGTCTATGAACCACTGATTATGACTGCTCGAAGTAGGGGAGGTATGTCCATGAGTATATTGATTGCAATTAACAACATGAGAGGACGATCATGTAGAGTGACTCACAACAAATGATCTAGTATAGTCAAAGGAGCACACATGAGCAGACTGGGAGTTTTCAGACGGACAAAACTTGGACAAAGATGCAATGACACCCACAAAGCTTTGGTCAAATCGTCGATAGCACCGGTCAACCAAATGACCCATCTTGTTGCACAATTGGCATTGATAACGATTCTAGTTACGCCCTCGGCCACTATACCTAGATTGTGGACGATCACAATTATTGTCATTGGTCGCTCTAGCAGAAGGTCCATGAGCCTCTATGGAAAATTGAATCGAGTGAGCACTCATGGGAACATAGTGTGCTTGATCAAAGAGCTTATAATCAGCAGGGAGCCCGTTCAAAATTAAAGCAATATGCTCCGTAGCAGACACATGATTCCCACAGGATGCTAAAGAATCACAAATCTCCTTTACTTTCGAGATATAGTCACATGCTCAAATCAGATTTTCGAATCAACCTAATTCGAAAGTGCAAACTCATGACTATCGTTGTAGGTCTACTGCTAAATAATTCAACCACTAATTTCCAGATTTTGGCAGACGTATCAGCTCCACCGAACTGAGGCAAGAGATGCAAACTCATCGTGGAGAAGAGCCAGGACGCAAGAGCGCTATCATGTATCATGAAGTCTTCATAGGCCACATTCTCCATCATCTTGCCATCAGCAGCGCAAATTGTGGCCGGAGATGCAGAGACTGTGCCTGTTGGAAACCCGACGGACCCAACACACCATTATGGAGGACCTAAGACTGACCACTAGTACTACACCAACTCCCTGAGTCGGTTAGCCTTTCTATCCTCTAATTTTTTAGTACAGAACAACATAGGCGGCAGTGCCGACCATACACCATTTAGGCGGTAGAACCGACCATATGCTATTTAGGTGACAGAGCCGACCATATAATAACCAATTCAAGTGCAATAAGAAATACATAAACTAAGGCTCAACCAGGAAACTTCTAATTAAAAAGGGAAATAACACTTTTATTAATACTCCAAGTACTATACAAAATACATACCTCAATAATCACTAGCACCCACGTCACTCTCTCAACTTTTCACTCTAGCACTCCCTCACTAACTCTCTCAACTTGCACTCTTCTCACACTCACGTCACTTGCCCCTATTCAACTTACACTCCACACTCACTAAGCAAATGCATAGCTTATATATATATAGCCATGTTATGTTGGTGGACATTGACTCCACTATATCGGTTAAGGCATAGATAATTTACAATATTATAATATATTATTTTATTTTGGTTGTTTCTAGATAATTGAAGAAAGGGAGAGAGAAGTTGGTGGGCTAGACTTTAACATTCCCCTCAACGACTTCTCTCTATAGGTGATTTGCGGATTATTTGAGTGTTTCTTTAAACTTCTCAATCCTTGCTCTACTTAGAATCATCGTGAATTGGTTTGCAACTTGTTCGTCTATCTTTGATGGCATCATCTTGATCTCTCTTTCAAGGATCTCATTGGCGAACTTGTTCGTTGCTCCATTGTCGACTAAGACATGTACTAGTTGTACTCCATTCTTCACTTGCTTGAACAAAAATCCATTCTTATCGGACATAAGCACCTTGTCATTGGCCTTGATATAGTTGAGGAAATGGAGAGATCACATACTCATATGTTTTTATTGTTGAGTAACTTGCTCTCTTTCTCATTTGTCGTCTTTTTTTCCTTTGAAGGCTTCTTCTTTATAAGCTAGCTTCAATCTTCGCTTTCTGTGTTATTTTTTTCTTCTTCCACCTTGATCTTTGTTCCCATTTTTCTTGGAGCTTTCACTTTTTTAAATTCGGAGATGGAAATGATAGAAATAAGTTCTTGTTCACCTTTTCTCTTGATCTTTAACTTGGACAAATTTTGTAAGTCATCATATAAAGACTTTTTGTCGGGATAGTTAGAGATCACCATTAGCACTTTAGAAAATTCTTTTGAGCAATCCTCTTTCTCTACATTCTTGGGATAGAATTAACGTTTTAGCTCATTTTTGAATTCCTCCCAAGTAGCAATGGTGCAATCTTTCGTCTTCATTTTACCATGCTTACGCTATAACCATAGCAGTGCAGTATCTTCAAAATAAAATAAGATATTGTCGATCTTCCTAGCATCTTCCATGACGTTAGTAGCTTGGATGTATTGTTCCAAGTGCCATAGGAAGTTATTTACATCTTTCGTGTTTCTAACCCCCTTTATTAGACTTGGGTTTAGAAACTTCCACTCTAAAAAAAGTTGGAATTGAGATAGATGAGATAGTTTTCCCATCATGAGCTAGTGCCTTCCTAAGAAGCACCATCTCTTCTATCATATTATCCAATTCCTCATGTACCACCTTAAGCTCTTTTTTTAGAACTTTGTTTTCTTTCTTAAGGATGAGGATTTCACTATAAGAAGTCTCATATTGTTGTGAACACTTACCAGTAGCCTCATTTAGAGCTCCCAACATTTTTTCACAAAGCTCGTTAACTTTAACTTGGCTTGGACGATGCTCCTCAGATGTAGGTTGATATACAACCATCTTCCATAGACGTTTATCTTTCAAGGGTGTGCTTTCTCTTTCTTCACTTGGATTTGATACTTGCTCTTCACTTTCTTTATTATCTTTTGAAAGTTCTTCTAGGTCATGAGATATTGGAAGTTTGTTCCTCTAACGTGACCACTAGGGAGAAGCAGTGTAGCACTTGCAATTGGTTGGATCACAACATCTCCAACATCTCTCATCATTGGAACACCCAGAGTCGACAATCCAATCCTTTTCGTAATCAATTTATGACTACATGGTTGTTGCAAGAGCTGGTTTCTTCATGTCTTCTTCCAACTCTTCATTCTTGTAGTCTATATTTGGATTTGTAGTTACAACGAGAGTTGGTGCATTCATTTCTTCTTTATAACTCTTATTCATTCTCGTAGTCCATCTTCTTGAACGTGTCAATTTTTGACTCATTGGTTGTTGTAAGAGTTGGTTCTTCCATGTCTTTTTCGAACTCTTCTTCATCCTGGTAGTCATCTTTGAGACTATGGTTGCTACAAGAGATGATTCATATACGTCTTTTATCATATTTTCTTTAATAAAAAGTCCATCTTTCATATCTCATTCATCCTCGTTGATGGAAGCTTCTAGCATGACCTCATTCTTCTCTTTTGTGGTGGCCATGTTTCCTTGAAAAGTCTGTCTCATGGGCAATCTGTAATCTTGAGTAAAGTGACATTTCTTGCAACAATTAAAGCATTCATGGCTCTCCTTTATGGGTAATCTGCAATCTTGAGCAAAGTGGCCATTTCTTCTACAATTGAAGCATTCACCACTTTGTCTTTTATTGTTCTCCTCGTACTATTGGTGATAGTCTTCTTTTCCATGTTGAGATCCCCTGAAATGTTACTTCTATCTCTCGGATGAAACTTGTCTCTTTTTGTCCTAATTTTCTTTGCCACATCTTGTCTTCGTAGAGTACATTTCTTCTTATTGGTGAAGAGTGCATCATCTTCGTCTTTTATGATTACTTTGTTCATTTGTTTGGCTAGTGCCTCATGATTAGCCAACATGTTCTCCAATTCCACTAAGGATGGTTGATTAGGCCATCTCATCACAACAACAATATATACATTGTACTCGAGTCTTAGGCCATGGATGAGAATCCTCTTCATCCTTGCCTTGCTCACCTTTTCCTCTAGTGCAAGTTGAGATATCTCATGGCAAATAGATTTCACCTTGGTGAAATACTGAGAAATAGGTAAGTTGCATTGTGAAATACCCTCAAGCTCATTTTCCAAGAGTTGGAGGTATGCTTCATTCTTCTTTGAAAATAACTTTGCCAAAGTTTTCCAGGCTACCTTTGGGGTCTTTTCGTCGTAAATATGCTCCAATAGGTCCTCCTCGATTGTGGTCTTCAATATATATATAAAGCCTTCCCGATCTTGATCTTCTATTTTCTCAAGGCTTCGGTATTCTCCCTCGGTGGAGGAGTTTTGCCATTGCTTGCGACTATTTCCCACAAATCCTGACCTTTTAGGTAGGACTCTATGCATATCTCTCAATAACTGTAGTTGTGGTCATTGAGCCTCATAATTCCGTTGCTTGTGCTTCCAAAGTCTGCCATGCTAACTGACGCCCATCGTCCACTAAGCTTGGTTCCAAAGCAATAGCTTCATAGTCCATGACTGTATTCTGGTAGAGTCTCCCCTTAACACCTTGATGCAATGCCGACCAATGTAAACATCCAAAGCTTACCCAAGCTTTCTCCACTGGTAACAGTCCTGGACCGCCCACTTTGGTACCAATTGTTGGAAACTCGATGGACCCAACACACCACTATAGAGGACCTAAGACTAACCAATAGTGTTACACCAACTCTCTGAGTCGGCTAGCCATTCTATCTTCTAATTTCTTAGTGCATAACAACTTAGGCGGCTATGCCAACCATACACCATTTAGGCGGTAGAACCGACCACATGCTATTCAGGCGGTAGAGCTGACCATATAACATTCAAGCGGCATAGCCGACAATATAATAACCAATTCAAGTGCACTGAGAAATACATAAACTAAGGCTCAACCAGGAAACTTCTAATTACAAAGGGAAATAACACTTTTATTAATACTCCAAATACTATACAAAATACATACCTCACTAATCACTAGCACCCACGTCACTCTCTCAACTTTTCACTCTAACACTCCCTCACTAACTTTCTCAACTTGCACTCTTCTCATACTCACGACACTTGCCCCTACTCAACTTACACTCCACACTCACTAAGCAAATGCATAGCTTATATATATATAGGCATATTATGTCGGTGGACATTGACTCTACTATGTCGGTTAAGGCATAGATAATTTACAATATTATAATATATTATTTTATTTTGGTTGTCTCTAGATCATTGGAGAAAGGGAAAGAGAAGTTGGTGGGCTGGGCTTTAACAATACCCTTGAAAAAATTCTCAAGCCTGTAACTACGAACAGTAAGCAAGATTTGCTGCTTCCAGATGAGAAAATTTGACTTGTCAATAAGTATATTGAATCTTTTGTTGGTGAAGCCCTTAACCGTTTGAGAGGAACTAGATCCAAGAGCTTCATCATCGCCTATAACACCCTCTTCCTAGCTTGGTAGAGAACTGGGTCGAAAAGTGTTACAGGTAACTTGTTCGGAGGTCAGAAGCTTGATCGGAGTTCAGAATCTTATTCTAGACATCTTATTAAACTCTTTTACGACTTATCGAACTAACTTATTAACATTTTACTCAATTTGGGGTTAATTTCAAACTTTTCGAATTTAGGGACTAAATTGTAAATTTTACAAATTAAGAGTCTTTATCAGAATTTATTTTTACAAATCTTCAATTTAACTTACCGATTATTATCTTGTGAAATTTTATTATTAACGGAGGTCATTTACCTATCCAATTAGGCCATTTAAATTTTAGTGACCAATTTGTAACTATTTAAAACTGTAGTTCAAGTCTTTTAACTGAATTAGCTAACACCATACCGATAAAATTAAGACCGTATTGGTACGCTAAGACAAATTTCTCAATTCCATATTCAAGGGTAACAATCCTGTATCGATATGCGCTGGTCAAGATTTACCCATTTCGGTATAACCTAAAGTCGTATCAATACAATTTATTTCCCGGACCTTACTGCCCAAGTTCTTATCGATACAATTTGACCTGTATCAATACGCTATGCTTTTCCAGGTCTAAATATGCAAGGTCGTATCAATAAAAGTTGACCCGTATCGATCTGTCTTGTAATGACAGATTTTATCTGGTGCTTAGCTGATTTAGCCTGTTGAATGATGTTCGAATGCCATGAAATTTTACCAGCAAGTTATTAATCCATAATTCTAATAGCATAAAAAAATTTAGGGCATTTCGAATTCATTTACTAAGTTTTTACCTTTTGGTACCTTTAAGCCATTTTAACTAGTTTTACAATCTTACAAACCTACCATCTTCCTCATTTTACATCTAGGCACTTTAGGAACATTACATACATATCAAAATGGGCAAATGTCACATGTCTAAGTTTGATGCCACCTTACTAGGAGTTTAGGACAAAATGTAAACATACATATAGTTGATGAGAATGACTTGCAACCACAACTACACGATCAGAGCTCAGAATTCTTCAAGGTCTTGAAATACATGAGACACACAAATGTTAGGCTTACTTAGCCTAGTGAGGTAGTTATAACAAATGCAACATAATTCATCAATAGTATGAATGGCATGTAGCATACTTGAGTGACATGTACAAATATCATCAATCATGTATAGATCATACTCAAGCCAAATATCATATTTTCATATATCAAATGTAAAACATAAACACATAACATCTCCTTGGACATAACAACCAATGGATACGCGGATTTCCCTATATGCCACAAATAACGAAAATTGGCCTTAGCCTTGAGCCATAGCTCCAGAATCCCTTACACAATCTAACCTTTTCTCCCTACATATAGGTCGTAGCCCCGGACCGTAGTCCAATCCTTTACATAGTGAGCTCGAATAATCCTATGGCATGCCAATTGTATCCAAAGTCCACATGTGTCCAAGGTTACATAATTTAGCATAATCTTGCCTTAACGCCCATAGGCCATATCACATCGAAATACAAAATTGAGCCTTAGCTTTACATATCATATCGCAACATATCAATGTCAAAAATCATATATAACACATTTTGAATAGCACATATGAGCTTACAAACATATCAAGCGATATTGAGGACTTACCATGCTTACCATTAGAATCCATATATGTTTACTCTACTTGAGCCCTTAAGCAAAAATGCAAACTTTAAGCACAAAATAACGCAACAAGATGGTACCTAGCCTATCCCTTGACACAACTACACTGACCTCGATTTCGAAGCTTTCAAGGCTCTCGGATTTCAACTCTTTTGTGCCTAGCTTTTGTTGAAGATAAAGAGGGGTCTTTCTCCACTTATTGAGCTAGTCCAAAACTAAAGGATTACATTAGAATCGAAACCAATGATTCACAATTGATTTCAAGCTTACCAAAGCTCGTAGACAACGTCAAAATAAGGAAATTGGCTTTCTAACACATGGGCTTAGCTTGAACATTCAAGGCTTAAATCTTGAAATTAAACTTTAAGGATTGATGGAATCATCAAATTAACATAGGGGTTTTACTTACCGAGTTACAAGCTTTCAATTGGTGTATTGAAATCAAGCAAAGATTAAGGATTAAATCGAGGTGCTTGCTTGATGAGGAAGACAACAATGGAGGTGCAAGCTTTTTTTAGAGGCAAAGGTGGGATTTAACTTCGGTAAGGGCAAAACAAAAGGTAGGAGGCTTTCCTTATTCATTTTAAAACCATCTAGTTTCCCCTAATTACTTTTCAACCTCCTATTCAACCAATGAGGAGGTTTCCTTTGGGCAAGGGTTTTATTAATCAATTGTTTTCCACCAATTCATGCCTTTCACAAATTTAAGGCAATTGATGTCCATTCACCATCTTTTCTGAGTTAATCCATGTGAAAGGGGTGGCAAACAAGTAGGTGAGTCATCCTCTACTTTCGAACTTTACAATTTGGTCACTAAATCGATTTGGACAGAGACCCGTATCGTTACACCTTATGGTCGTATCGATACGGCTAGATTGAATTGGGTAAGTTAGTTAAAACAATTAGGTTGTATCGATACAGGTCCTACCGTATCAATACGTCTTGCCCAGATTCAACATTTCTAGCATTCCCAATGAAACCCCTAATTTCCATTCCTTGCAAAAAGGTCCAACAATTTCAATTAAGCCCAAATAACTTTCATTACTTCAAAATTGGGTACAAGACTTGACAATTACATCATTTAGGCTTAATCAGTACAAAATTTCTGACCACTAGAACCTAATTCTGACTATATCAATTTTCGAGGTGTGATAGTGAAAACCACTCACACAAACAAAGTGAAAGCAAGAAAGAAAGAATAGAAAGAAACGCAGACTATGGCAAACTAAGATCAACCAGTGAAAACCAATATTAAACCAAGCAAACTTGAAAAACAAAGAAAACTGAATAAACACTGAAACAAGATAGAGACGGTTAGGGCACATGGATGTAGGCCTCAATCAAAAGACTTGGGCCAGATTCACAAGACTCTTCTGTTTATATAGCCCATCAAAGAATAATCGAATGCATATCTTTAACAAAGTCAGTTATCCCAAATGAGCTGTTGCAGTTGAAACTGATTCAACAGATTTTAGTTATAACCACCTAACAGGTGGTCTAACCAATGGGCTAGGATCCAACAAGCTTTCGTATCTCAACACTGTTCCTGATTTATAATTATCCCTCTTTTATATATCATATAATATAATAAATATAGTTAATAAAAGGGATGGTCCCTCTCAACTTTTTGGTTACTCTCCAATTGCCCCCCCCCCCCCGGCCACGTACTGGACAATGCATAGGTCATTGCCAACTACAATCAAAAGTTAAGTAATAAAGTCAAGAGAAATATTTATATTATAAAAATATTACAATATTTTTCATTTTAATAAATTAAAATACAAAAAACTGCTTCTATTCTCTTCTCTTCAGCCGACGTTTCAACTCCTTTCTATATTATAAAATAATATTTTTATTTTAATAAACTAAAAATATTAAAAACAGCTCCTATTCCCCATTTCTCCTCCTAAATCACGACTTTTTAATTTTTTTTTCTTTGAATTTAATTGCCTTGTCTGCTATTTACTTATACCAACTCTCAAATTTTGTCAAAGTTGAGACACAATTACAAAAAGCAAAGCACTTAATCACCAAAGACAAGACTCAAAAGAATAGGTCATTTTTCAATTGTTTTCAATTACTTTTTATTTTATTATTCACTAATAATATTTTTTCAGTAGTTGTATGTATCAAATGAGTTGCGACGATTATTTTTTCAGTAGTTGTATGTATGCAGGATTGTGGCAATTTGCAATTGAAGTTTTGAATCTTGGAATTGTTATTTTGGTAAAAAGTCTTATACATTGGGATATTTTAAATTTTCTTTTAATTTTATTTCAGAATTTTTTTTATTGTTTGGCTATGATTCAGTTAGCTAGTGTTCGGCCGTGACATAGAACAAATTACCTTGGTCATGCTTTATTTTATTTTTTTACTATATTTGACTAGTACATTTATGTGCGATATGCAGCACAAGCTCAAGTTTGAATGCTATAAAATTAAGTGTGGTACGTTGATTTCTAAAGATTAGATCAATTGCTAGAAGAATTTGAAGTTTCAGTTCACACAAGGTATGATTTAATGAATTGTATAATTATTTGTGATTTGTGAAAAATTAGTGAGTCTTGGTGGCGGCTCCCAAGAGACCTGGGTGGAGGTCTATTTTTTGCATTTTATTTAATTTTATATGCTCTTTAAATTATATATTTGGATCTTTTAAATTTTATATAATTGATTTTTTTGTAATTTTGCATATACTTAGTTTACCTATAATTTGACTAATTGAATTTTTGTTAATATTAATGATATATTTCATCAGAGTCTAGTTTGAATAATTAAAATTTTGCTAATATTAGTGATGATGTTTTAGAGAATTTTAAATTACATATTTAGATATTTTTCCTTATATTGATTTACTTGATAGATCATACATCAGATTAATAATTAATATCTAAATGTATGTTTTTATATAGATGAAAAAATCATCTACAATTGATGTTTTTTTCAAAAGGAAGAATGTTAAAATATCATCTCCAACTAAGTAGTAAAATATATTCTCAAATCTCAATCCCTTAATTTCTAATGACAATCCTACTAAAGCTCGAAGAATAAAGGTTTTGATATCAGTTTATTAGAGTGTGATCCGAGATTGGGAAAGAAAATATGGCATTATCTTGTTAACATGCAAGATGAGATTCAACAAACTTATATTAAAGTTGGTCCATATCAAGCCATTCTTACAAAGTACCCGAAATTAGACAAAGTTCCTCGAAGAAACTTTTCAAGCATCATGGTTTAAACTATTCCTATCATGGTTGGAATATTCTCCAAGTAAAGATGCAACATTTTGCCTTATATGTTTCCTTTTTCACAAGGAAAATAGTCTTTCTGGTTCAAATGCTTTTACTGTTGATGCGTTTCAAAACTAGAAAAAGGTGAAAGATTGTAAAAATTGTTCAGAAAAATCACAATTCTCCACATCGAAATATTGAAAGAGCATGTGCACTCCTAATCAATCAATCAATCTCCACATATTCAGAAAAAATGAATAATTTTCATCTCAATAAATTGTGGAGAATAAAGTTCGATTGAAAGTTTTAATTGATGTAGTTAGTTGGCTTGCATTTCAAGGATATTCTTTTAGAGGTGATGATAAAAGTAAAACGTCACAAAGGCCTGAGAATTTTCTTTAATTGCTTCATTTAATAGCATTTACAATGATGAAATAGCAACGACTATAGAGAAAGCTCTAAAAAGGCTACATACACTTCACCACAGATACAAAAGGAAATATTGATGGTCCTCTCAAATAAAGTGAAAATGTCATTCGTGAAGAGATTGGTGATGCAAAGTTTTGTATAATAGTTGATGAAGCTCAAAAACATGTTTGTTAACTCCTTAAATGATGTACTCTTCATGCATATATTGTCATGCCATTGTTTGACTTTAAGTATATATTAGTACATTTTGCCAGTAGTTTCATGCATTTGCATCTAGAAGTTGAGGAACATACAGTTTTTAGTGCCAAAGTGAAGGGGGTGTCTTCTTGTCGTGGTAGGCAGGTTTAGCATGACTGGAACGGGTGAATGTAGGAGAGAAATGCTTAGCGCAATTGGCAAATGTAGGAGAAGAATACCAAGCTCGGTTGACAAAAGAATAAAGGTCGATACCCGGTCTAACAACCCTGACTCGAAACTAAATCAGCCATAATTCTATGAAGTAAAAACATGCCGAGAATTATAGTAACAAACCCTCAAAACCTTAACCCTAATTAGGGTTTCCACATGTTCCTATATGAAGGAGTTCAAAGAACGAGCAAAGTGTGTTGCGCCGCAAAGGGAAAAAAAGGTAGAGGCAAACCGATCTTCAATTGGGCAGTTGTGTCAAGAGCTCTGGATCCATTGAAGGGTTGCATCGACAGACCTCATTCTTTAGTCGATTTCTCTTAAAAATATTTCTAATTTTGCAAGGATGATGGAAAATGATGATGTGTTGTTGGTTTCCCCTGCCATGAACTAATCTTTTAAGTTGGCCAGGTGTGTTTCCAATGAATGCTTAGCTTTATATTTTAATAATTGAATGCTTTGATATTATTGTCTATTTTGCATGTGCTTCATGGTTTCATATTTTATGCCAATGATAGTTGGTGTTGAATGCTTGTTATCCCCCAATATCTTAACAGACTTGGGAGATAAGGATTAATTGTCAAATACTAAGGAGAGAAACTTCGACAAAAGATATTCAAGTAGATGAACTTACACCTAAAATGAATCTACCTCTTAGGAGTAAAGATTGAACCTTTACCGAGTTAATTGTTTGAAAACTCGCTATAGACATATAGATGTTAAAAGTAATTAACTTAAGGTATTGCCATCGACAGAGGTAATACCAACTTAAAATCTACTCGACAATAAAACCAAGGCTTAACGTTATTAATCGCTGCCTTTACTAGTGTGAAATCCAAATATCCCTTGCCACGCCTATCAATCATCTTTATACATTTATTTCCCAGACTACCTAAATCTTTGTTTCAGTTTTCTTTATCATTTTCTTTAGTTAAACCCAAAATAAATTTCAATATTATTTGTTTCAAATCAAAAGTATTTATCGTGGCATTTAATTCGTAGATAATCAATGTGGATATGATACTCTCTCACTAATATATTACTTGTTGACCGTGTATACTTGCACATAGAAAGACATATTCTTGGCATTATTGTAAAACCTATGTTTGATTTTGATATAACAAATTATTTAATGACTAAATTGCAAAAGTAAATAAATTTGTAAGTACTCAAAATTCTCACAAAAATGACAAGTATTTGAACCAAAAATTGTTTCTAAATCAAAAACCTTAAACCCAATAAAATTTTCAAAGTGTTTCAAAGCCAAAACTCTACAATTACGCCTAGGCGTATCAATACGCCTTAGGCGATACAGATTTTCAACACTAGAATTTTAATCGTCAAAGCATACCGATACGATTATCCCCGTATCGATATAGAATTCAATCTGGGCTTGTTTTTAGGCTTTAGTGTATTGATACGGTTTCACTCGTACTGATACGGTTTCATCTGGGTTTAAGATCACACTTTGAAGTACCGATGCGGCTCACACTATATTGATACTGTTTGGTCAGATTTGCAAAATCTTCGCATTAAATTTAATAGCCGTTTCTTGTCAGTTATAAGAATTAGTGCAAATTAAATTTTTGTTGAGCCGTATCGATACGCCCTAGAAGCGTACCAATACCTTCTTTGCTAAACTTTTATCCTTGATTCCAGTGAGCAAATCCCGTACCAATATGACATTCCCATATCGGTATGCCCCTTATTTTACACTAAGACCTTACCGATACACTATCCCGCTTATTGATAAGCCCCTATATTTTGTACACAACGGCTCTTTTTATTTTGAGATAGGTAACGATACAGCCCTTCGCGTACCGATACGGTTGGTTGCAGAAGTGCATTTATGGTGAGAAAAGAGAGCCCAACGGCTCTATTGATAATGCCAACCACCCAAACGGTTAGAATTCAATGAGAAGGTATAAAAGCAAGCCTCCAAAGCTACATCAACAACTAATGATCAACTGAAAAGCAGTCAAGCAAAAATCCAACCACTTTGAGCCTTATAGAGTCAAATCTTTGTACTCACTTGTGTAATTCTATTGTATCCATTTTCTTTCAAGTTGGGTTGAGTGAACTTGTAATTGGGGTAAAAAATCTACCTTTGAGAGGTTAATTTCTATTTGCCATCTTTCTTTGTAAAAGGGTGAGTCTTGATTAAGCTTTGGGTAAAAAGCTTAATCGCTTTATAAGGTTTCCTCCTAATCTGAGAAAAGAGGAAAAATTTCTAGTGAAATTGGTTCAAAATCCTTAGTGGGAGTTAAGGTAGTAGATGTAGAGCTTGTTCGAAGCTTGAACCACTCTAAATCTCTTGTGCCTTCATTTTTCATTTACCAATTTCCTCCATTCAATTCTTAAAAACCAATTCACCCTCTCTTGGCCATTTGTACATCAATTAATCAACACAACAATTGGTATCAGAGCTTAACTCTTTGAGAGATTAACATATACAAGATGCGATCTTTGAAGTGATCCAATCGATCGATAACAAAGAAATGGCATCTACCTCCAACAACATGTATGAGAGCCAATCCATCACCAAACCACCATTCTTCAATGGGGACAACTACCCATATTGGAAGAACCGGATGAGGCTATTCATCAAATCTCACGATTACGTTCTTTAGGATGTAATCGAAGACGGGCCATCCATTCCAATAAAGCAAGAAGGTGATAGGCAAGTTCCAAAGGCCAAACATGAGATGACGGATGAAAAAAGAAGAAGACTACAAGTAAACGACAAGTCCTTTCACATGCTCTTTTGTGCACTTGGACCGGATATGTACTCGAAGATGTCCTCTTGTACAAGTGCAAAAGAGGTGTAGGACATGTTCGAGACCACATACGAGGGCACCAACGATGTTAAGGAGACCAAGATTGGACTCCTCAATATGAACTATGAAAATTTTAGGATAAAGCTTGATGAGAGTGTCACGAAGATGTTCGACCAGTTCTCTGTCGCCGTTAATGGTCTCAAAGGCTTCGAAGAGGTCATACCTAAAGACAAGCTTGTTCAGAAAATACTCTATCTCTTTTTTTTGTGTAATGGAATGGGAAGAGAACCGCCATCATCGAGGTAAAGAATTTGAAGACCTTGAAGCTCGATGCTCTCATGGGTTCTCTTCTTACTCATGAGATCATGAAGCAAGAAAGAGAAGAAGAGAATGGAAAAAAGAGAAGAAGATAGAGAAGAAAAATGTGAAGAAGAAGAAAACTGAATTGCTCTCAAAGCTTCACAAGAAGAGAACGATTCAAGTGAAGAGGAAAATGGGGAGTTGGCTATGCTAGCCAAAAGATTCACTCAGTTCATGAAGTCCAACTGGGAAGAAAGTTCAAAAGAAGAAAAGACTTCAAGAACAAGAACAAAGAGGAAGAAAATGATAAACTTATATGCTATGAGTGTAAGAAGTCAGGGTACATACGAATCGAATGCCCCAACTAAAAAAGAAGAGCTTCGAAAAGAAGAAGAAACTCAAGGCAAATGTGGCTACTTGGGGCGATTCAGAGTCTTTCGATGAAGAAGATCAAGAAGTCGCCAACCTTTGCCTCATGGCTTTTGAGGAGGACCCAAAGGTAACCTTTAACTCATCATCTTTTGATTTTACTTTCGATGAGCTTCAAGAAGCTTATGATGAGTTGTAAGAGGTGCATGATGAGTTGGTTAAGAAATACAATGAATCAATTTTAAAAACAAGAAAACTATTTCTGATTTAAAAATCCAAAATGATTCCCTTTCTAAAACTAACTCGGAACTTGAAAAGAAGGTTTTGGGTTTACAAGAAGAACAAAAATATTTTGAAAAAGAAAATCTTGATTTAAACAACCTTCTTTCTAAGTTTCATGAAGATCACAACAAGGTGGTGAATGAGCTCAAAGCTTCCTTGAGCAAAGTTGGGGCAAATAGTTTTGAAAAGAGGCAATCTTCAAAACTTAACTATATGAAAAGGAACTATGATGGCTACAAACAAAGAAGCTTCCGAAGGCACTCACATAGTAGGAGAGTTAGAAGTGTATGGATTCCTAAGGAACTAGTAGCTTCTAATAATATTAGTGCTATGTCGTCTTGGATTCCTAAGGGAACCAAGTTTTTGGGAACTAATGTTCATGGACCCAAAATGGTTTGGGTACCAAAATTCAAGACTTAATCTTTATTTGTAGGGGAGCATTACTACAAGGCCAAAGCTTCATGACAAAACTCATAGTACCTTGATAGTGGATGCTCAAGACACATGACCGGTGGCATTAGTCGATTCTTGGAGCTAAAGCCAAAAAGTAGAGGAGTAGTAATATTTGGTGACAACTTCAAAGGCCACATCGAAGGAATTGGTTCCATTGGTAATCACTTTTCTACACTTATAGATAATGTTTTATATATCAACGATTTAAAACATAATCTTTTGAGCATAAGTCAATTGTGTGATAAAGGTTTCAATGTTCTTTTTGATTTAAATGGTTGCAAAATTTTGAACATTGAAATAAATCAAATTGTGCTCATTGGTCATCGCATAGGAAACATATACATAGTGCATTTAGATGATATTCATACATCTAATGCATGTTTTGTTGCTAAAGACGAACATGATGCATGGCTATGGCATAGAAAACTTGGGCATGCAAGTATGAGTGTTTTAGAGAAATTGGTTTCCAAAGATCTAGTTAGAGGTTTGCCTAAAATTAAGTTTTCTCTTGATAAAATTTGTGATACTTGTGCAAAAGGAAAAGAAAAACGAGTTTATTTCAAACCTATTAATGATGTTTCAACTAGTAAAGTTTTACAATTGATCCATATGGATTTCTTTGGTCCTATTAGAACTATAAGCTTGGGTGGAAATCATATTCTTTTGTTTTAATTGATGATTTCTCTATATACACTTGGGTTCTATTTTTAAGTACTAAGGATGAGGCTTTAGAAAAATTCATCACATTTTCAAAAATTACTCAAAATAATCTTGGTCAACTCATTTCTCACATTAGGAGTGACCATGGTACCGAATTTCAAAATTTAGGTTTTGAGGATTTTTGTAACTTAAATGGTATAAGTCATAATTTTTCTGCTCCTCGCACACCTTAACAAAATGGGGTTGTTGAGAGGAAAAATTAAACTTTATAAGAAATGGCTAGAACCATACTTTGTGAAAACAACTTGCCAAAATATTTTTGGGCGGAAGCCACTAATACGACTTGTTATATAATTAATAGAGTAATGATTAGGCCTATTTTGAAGAAAACACCTTATGAGATTTTAAAATCCAAAAAGCCTAACATTAGATATTTCCATCCATTTGGTTGCAAGTGTTTTGTTTTAAACAATGGAAAAGATAATTTGGGCAAGTTTGATGCTAAAAGTGATGAAGCCATTTTCCTAAGGTATTTTTTAAACTCTAAAGCCTATCGTGTATTTAATAAGAGAACTTTAGTTGTAGAAGAGTAAATACATGTGGTTTTCGATGACGAGCTCCTTTCGAAGAAAGATTCTTGTGATAATGATGATAATGATGTAGGAATCATTGAAGCCAATGATGGTGGAAAATCATCAAAGGCTGATGAGGTTCAAACCAAAGAAGAAGAAACACAAGATCCCCCTCTAGAATCATTGAAAGACATAACTCTAGAGAAAAAGGAAGTGGGCTACCCGAGGGAGTTCAACCATGTCAAAGGTGGTGAGATTTTGGGTGATTCATCCAAAGGGGTAACCACTAGATCATCTCTTAGACATGTTAGCAATGTTGCATTTATTTCATGCATATAGCCTAAAAATATCAAAAAACATTAAATGATGATTATTGGATATTGGCTCTACAAGAAGAATTAAATCAATTTGAGAGGAGTCAACTTTGGACATTAGTTGATAGGCCTAGTAATAAGTCTACTATAGGGACTAAATGGATTTTTAGAAACAAACTAGATGAAAGTGGTAACATAGTGAGAAACAAGGCTATACTTGTTGTTCTAGGTTACACTCAAGAAGAGAGAATTGATTTTGATGAAACATATGCACTCGTAGCTAGAATGGAAGCTATTAGGATGCTTCTTGCATTTGCATGTTATCATGAATTCAAGCTTCTTCAAATGGATGTCAAAACTGCTTTTCTAAATGGTTTTATAAATGAAAAGGTGTATGTAGAACAACCACTCGGTTTTGAAGATCCAAAATATCCAAACCATGTTTCCAAACTTTCAAAGGCTTTATATGGTTTGAAACAAGCTCCTAGAGCTTGGAATGAAAGGTTGTTTACCTTTTTGATTGAAAAAGGGTTTTGAAAAATGAAAGGTAGACACTGCACTCTTCATTAAAAGAAAAGGAAATGACATTTTAGTAGTCCAAATTTATGTTGATGATAGCATTTTCGGTTCTACTAATGAGATTCTTTGCCAAGATTTTGCTAAGTTGATGCAAGGTGAATTTGAGATGAGCATGATGGGAGAGCTTTCATTCTTTTTGGGGCTCCAAATCAAACAAAGGAATGATGGCATCTTCATCAATCAAGCTAAGTACATCAAGGACATGCTCAAGAAGTTTAGTTTGGAGAATGTGAAACCTCAAGCCACACCAATGAGCTCTTTCATAAAGCTTGACAAAGATAAATAAGGTAAGTGTGTTGATTTAAAGCTTTATCGCTCTATGATTGGATCTTTGCTTTATCTTACCGCAAGTAGACCCGACATTATGTTTAGTGTTTGCTTGTGTGCTAGATTTTAAGCTAGTCCTAGAGAATCACACCTTATAGCCGTTAAGAGAAACTTTAGATACCTTAGAGACACACCTTGTTTAGGGCTTTGGTATCCTAGAGTTTTCTCATTTAGTTTACATGCTTATTCGGATGCAGATTATGGAGGTTGTAAGATAGATAGAAAGATTACCTTCGATACTTGTCAATTCCTAGGTAGTATACTCATATCTTGGTTCTCTAAGAAACAAAATAGTGTAGCCTTATCTACCACCGAAGCAGAATACATATCGGCCAGAAGTTGTTGTGCTCAAGTCCTTTGGATGAAGTAAAAACTTTTAGATTGTAGATTAACATACAACTAGTATAAGTTGGTACAAGAAATGTAAGGATTTGTGTATACATAAAATGTTACAACGTAAGGATTTGTGTACATACATAATCTCCTACGAGAAAACATAATTTGGTACAAGAAATGTAAGGATTTGTGTATGTACACAAATTACTACAAAGTATACACAAATCTTTTCAAAAGTTGTAAGAAAAACGGTATGTACCGAATTCCTTACAAAATTTCACCAAGGCCCAAAGGGGCTCAACTTAGTGTAAGGATTTGTGTACATACATAATTTCCTACGAGAAAACATAATATGGTACAAGAAATGTAAGGATTTGTGTATGTACACAAATTACTACAAAGTATACACAAATCCTTACAAAAGTTGTAAGAAAAAAGGTATGTACATAATTTCTTACAAAATTTCACCAAGGCCCAAAGGGGCTCAACTTAGTGTAAGGATTTGTGTACATACATAATTTCCTACGAGAAAACATAATTTGGTACAAGAAATGTAAGGATTTGTGTATGTACACAAATTACTACAAAGTATACACAAATCCTTACAAAAGTTGTAAGAAAAAAGGTATGTACTGAATTCCTTACAAAAATTCACCAAGGCCCAAAGGGGCTCAACTTAGTATAAAAATTTGTGTACATACATAATTTCCTACGAGAAAACATAATATGGTACAAGAAATGTAAGGATTTGTGTATGTACACAAATTACTACAAAGTATACACAAATCCTTTGAAAAGTTGTAAGAAAAACGGTATGTACCGAATTCCTTACAAAATTTCACCAAGGCCCAAAGGGGCTCAACTTAGTGTAAGGATTTGTGTACATACATAATTTCCTACTAGAAAACATAATTTGGTACAAGAAATATAAAGATTTGTGTATGTACACAAATTACTACAATTGTAGGTTACTACAAGCAAGATCAATAGTTTAATCGCTTCTTTAAATTCCTTAAACAATTGTAGATTAACATACCACTAGTATAAGCTCTCGAACAAATTCCCAACTATATTAAATTCGTGAAGAACATCTTGTCCAAAAAGAGGAGACTGGGTGATTTCAAGATTATCACACTTACTAAGGGATACAGTCAATGATAACCAAAAGATTACCAGTGAAACTGAAAGATCCTGGGAGTTTCACTATTCCATGCATGATTGGCAATAAATTCATGGGTAAAGCACTGTGTGATCTAGGAGCCAGCATCGATCTTATGCACATCCAAAGGGTAAGATTAAGGACATGCTGGTAAAGGTATAATTTATATTTCCTGTTGATTTCATTATTTTAGAATATGAGGCTGATATTGATGTCACAATAATATTGGGAAAACCATTTGTTGCCACAACTAGGACATTGATTGATGTTCAAAAAGGTGAGGTTACTATGCGTATAAATGACCAGCATGTTACATTTAACATGTTTCAAGCTCTTAAGTGTGTAGATGAACTTGAGGAATGCCAATCTGTTGAGCTAATGAAGTCCATTTTTTTAACATGAACATAGCACAAATCTTCCAGAGAACAGAAGTTGATGCCATGGAGCAGGATGAGAAAGATATGACAGGTGAAGAATCTGAAGAACCAACCATGTTGAATAAAGTCATGAGTTATTACAAGAGGCCTGAGTCACTTGAGTTGGCTGGCAGAGAAATCAAGGTGCCTAAACCATCTATTGAGGAGCCGCTGAACTTGGCACATCAATTGCAATTAGCATCAGTTGTTGCTTCAAAAGAAGTTATATGTATTCACCATTTCTTCAATAAGCTGAGCTCCATTATCAATATAGTTGGTGTCTCATGCAAGCGTACTGATAGTTAAAAAAGTTACCCATGCTGCAAATGTTGCTTATTTACTTGATATCTATGAGCTTCAAAGTGGAAAATGACTTCATCAAATTGGTACTTTACAAAGGCCAGGAGATACTCGATGAAGTTCATATTTGAAATCTGTTTCTAGCTTAATCAATATGTTTAGTGCAACATGTGAAGTTTTGTTAAACATTATTGATGATGGAGCTACTTCAACTCAATGTGCAAAACTAAATGCAACATATGAAGCTTTAACGTCTTTTGAGTTTGTTTTCATCTTCCATCTCATGAAGAAAGTTTTTGAAATTTCTGACATGTTATGTCAGACTTTACAACAACAATCTCATAACATTTTAAATGTGACGCATCTTGTTTCATCTACTAAGTCATTGCTTCAGAAATTAAGGGATGGAGGGTGGGATGACCTAATTGTTGAGGTGAGATCCTTTTGTGACTCAATTAATATACCTATTCCGGATTTGAATGCTCATTATGTTGCAAGAAATTGAAGGGCTCATCTTTAACAAGATGACATTACATTGAAGCATCATTAAAAAATAGATATTTTTAATAATGTGATTGATACTTAATTGCAAGAGTTGAATGATAAATTCTATGATCATACAATGGAATTGCTTACTCTTAGTTCAGCATTAGATCCAAAGGAGATACACACTTCTATTAGAATTGATGACATTTGTCAAGTGGTTTAGAAACTTCATCATTCAGACTTTGCTGAACATGAGATGATGCAATTAAGGATGCAATTTGAGCATTTTGATCACATGCGACAACTTTCAGATTTCAAAAGTTTGGAAACTATTTTTGATTTATGTCAATGGTTAGTGAAAACAAGAAAGTCCGAGATTTACCCTCTTGTATATAGAGTGGTGACTCTCATTCTTACCCTTCCAGTTTCTACAGCTACTACGGAATGATCATTTTCAGTGATGAACATCATTAAAAACAAGCTTCGTAACAAGATTGAAGATGAATTTCTATCCAATTGTTTGTTGTTATATATTCAAAAAGAAATTGCTAAAACATTTGATGTAGATTCAATTATAAGTGACTTTTGTGAAATGAAAGAACGACGTGTTCCATTTTGTTAGGTTGAAGATACATTTGTTTTTCAATTATTTTAGCAATGAATGTTATTTTGTTTTGTTGGATTCTATAAATAATTGCACTTTGCCCCCTTCCCCTCCCCCGAGTCGATTTTCTGACTCCATCCCTAGGCTCAAATTTCATAAATTCGTCTCAACTCAAAAAAAATATTCAAATGAAGTTTGAGTTATAAAATAAGACTCATTGACTTGAGTAACTCGAAATTTTTTCACTCAACTCGACACGATCGAATGTTAACCTTTAATAACCGGTAGAGACAGAATAGTTTGACTATTGAATTAATGCCATCCAAATGTAGATGCTCATGATAAGTGGTAGTATTGATTATTTGTAAAGCAAATTTTAGATGAACTTGTTAAGGGTAAATTCCAGAGCCAAGTGAAAATTCCATGTAAAATTATCATAAAAATGGTTTAGATATGTTTTTTTAAGAAAGTCATGGTTATGAATCTATCCTATTCCATCTATATCTAGAATGAATATATTCTCACTTTATTTTCTTTAACCTCATGTTCATTATTATTCCACGTATGAATTATTTATCCAAAAGTACTTTTAGTCACTAAATTAAATCAGTTGTTAACGTGTCGTCATTGTTATATCTATTTTCATGTTAGTTTTGATAATATTTATCCTCCACAACCGATAATAAAGTTTATTTGTATCTTTTAGTTTTTCGAATTGTTTGGTAGAATTTTTTTTAATATTTTCGTTGTACGGTGCTATTTCATTATTTAATGGTTAGTTTGTGCTCTTTCATAGTTTAAGAGAAATAATTGGTCAAGGTTAATGTGATTAGTCTACTTTAATTATTGTAGACTCTTATTTCTCAGGATTATGATTTTATTGTATTGTCACTTTATCCACGTGTTTGATTTTAGCTCTCCAAGAACCATCAACTTTGAAAATGGCAGATTATGAAGTTTTGGGGAAATTATGATAAAAAAGGAAACCAATGTGCATGCAACATTGTAATGTTTGGCCTCTAAATGATGGAAAATATTGGGTCCATTTCTTAAGGTCACTTTATTTCTTTCCCCTTATATTTATATATAGGGTTTAAGGTCTAAGGGTATCATACGCTCTTGAACTTTTGTAAGAAAATCAATTAAGCCACTAATTTTTTTTTGCACACAATTAAGCTCTTACACTCTAAAATTTCATCAATTCACCCTTTTGACCATTAAATCTAAAGTTTTTTGGATCAATTGGTGCAACGTGTCCTGTTACAATGTTGTCACTTGGCATTTTCAGATTTTTTTTATTTTAAAAATTCTTTATAAAGTTCTACAAATTCTAAAAAAATTGTAAAAATTAAAAAAAATAGTTTTCTAACAAATATGTAAATGTCA
This sequence comes from Hibiscus mutabilis, assembly GCA_019671005.1. Lineage (NCBI taxonomy): Eukaryota > Viridiplantae > Streptophyta > Magnoliopsida > Malvales > Malvaceae > Hibiscus > Hibiscus mutabilis. The sequence goes on from CM033712.1 coordinate 53,019,494, forward strand.
CATGGCATAACTATAGTGTGTCACATGTTAGTAATATCTCAAGAAAAAGCTGTCAAAAATTGACGGTGAAAACTGATCATATGGCTTAATTGATGAGTGACATAGATGGATAAGATTAAAAATTAAAAAATAGAAGATTTTTAAGGAAAAAAAGAGAGAGGAATGTTTAATCTTGTCCATCCATTTCACTCATCCAATGATCATAAATTAGTGTAAAATTGAATTTGCACCCCTAACATAAAATCTTACGTTTTACGTCCTCATATATATGAGGACATAAAATTTTATGTCATGCATTAAGCCAAAAAATGCCCCTAGTATTTGATTGAATAGTCACTTTGGTCCCTATTCTTTTTTTGACGCAATTTAACCCTTAATGTTTCATTTTTGGTCAAAGTGGCCTCTTTGCGGATGAAAATTGTTAGTCAACTAACGATAAACAGCTTGAAATGACTTGATAGAATGGCACGTCAGCAAAAATAATAATATTACATTTTATATAATTTTATAAAATTATTTTTTGACTGATGTGACATTCTTTCAAGTAACACATTTGTCTATATAACTTTGTCATTCCAGCATGTACTGCCATGTAAGTTTGCCACGTTATTTTAAGCCATTTACCATTAGTTGACTAACAATTTTCATCCGCAAATAAGTCATTTTGACCTAAAATTAAACGTTAAGGGTTAAATTGTTTCAAAAAAATAGGGACCAAAATGACTATTCAATCAAACACTAAGGGCATTTTTTGACATTATGCTTTTTTGTTATGGGTGCTGACTCTTAAGAAATTATATTAAAAATTTAAAAATCCGGAAATACAAAATTTTAAGAATGAAAAATTAGATTATCAATAAAAAAAATACATATAGACACCTCAATTATATGATAATTTAAAATTTTCAGTGTGAAGCCGCAGCTCAACACCCCTCCTCCCTAATATATAATATAGTGGGTCGATGCTTTGAATGCATGCATCCATGAATCCATCCATATTTTACAATAAGTATAGTGTGCACTTCACGTAAAATGTTGAGTTTTGGTTTCATCCATAATGGTATAATGACATAGACACGTGCATTAATATTCATCGCAAGGTACACTAATTTCCATTTCCAAAACATTCATCCGAATTCGAACAAGGATTGTCTTTTTCATTCTCATTTAATGTAATTTATTTGCTTTTCCTTGCAAGCTTCTCCGAATTATTAGTTATGTTTTCTACTTTTCGTTTGTATAATTCTTTAAAGAATTATTGATGATTGAATTGGAACAATTCCTTACCAAGTTCATACAGATAACACATGAATGCAGGGACAGATTTTGATAAAATTTTTGGAGGTTTAAATTAAAACTTTTGAAAGGTTTAATTTAAATTTTTTTAAAAAATTGAGGTCTAACTATTTTTTTTTATAAAGTTTTAAAAATATTGAAAAATTTTAAAATTTTTAAAAGGGGATTTAATTAAAAATTATTCAAAATTTAAAATATAATAAAACAATTGTTTTTAAAGGAGCGAATTGAAATTTTGAAAAAAAAATTAAAGGTAAAATTTTAGAATTCGAAAACGGGATACTAACTCGTAAGATGAACACAAATTTGCAACAACAAAAAAATTACGGTACAGCAAAGGTAAACATCAATAATATTGTTTTACAGGGGCAATAAAAAACCACATTCATTCTTCAGACTTGTTACAATTTTTACTTTCACACCAAACATAAGACATAAACTATTACAGCTGCCAACACGATGAAACTCAAACCTAAACCGTATTGGCATAATGTAATTAACCTAATTTTTTTGTTCAAAATTTGATGTCACTTCAAACTTGTTACAATTATCACTTGTTACAATTTTTTTGTACAGTTTCTTTTAACTTTTCAAACTTTTAACTTTATTAGGGGAGATTCTAGGGGACGACCCTTAATTGAAGGCTAAATGAAGGACAACCGGTTAATCGGGTAAAATGTATGTACATAAATTCTTACGATGTCTGTACATAATTCCTTACAAAAACTGTAAGAAAAATAGAATGTTACAACGTAAGGATTTGTGTATATACATAATTCCTAACAAAAACGATAAGAAAAAAGGTATATACATAAAATGTTACAACGTAAGGATTTGTGTACATACATAATCTCCTACGAGAAAACATAATTTGGTACAAGAAATGTAAGGATTTGTGTATGTACACAAATTACTACAAAGTATACACAAATCCTTAAGTTGTAAGAAAAACGGCATGTACCGAATTCCTTACAAAATTTCACCAAGGCCCAAAGGGGCTCAACTTACTGTAAGGATTTGTGTACATACATAATTTCCTACGAGAAAACATAATATGGTACAAGAAATGTAAGGATTTGTGCATGTACACAAATTACTAAAAAGTATACACAAATCCTTACAAAAGTTGTAAGAAAAAAGGTATGTACCGAATTCCTTACAAAATTTCACCAAGGCCCAAAGGGGCTCAACTTAGTGTAAGGATTTGTGTACATACATAATTTCCTACGAGAAAACATAATTTAGTACAAGAAATGTAAGGATTTGTGTATGTACACAAATTACTACAAAGTATACACAAATCCTTACAAAAGTTGTAAGAAAAAAAGTATGTACCGAATTCCTTACAAAAATTCACCAAGGCCCAAAGGGGCTCAGCTTAGTATAAAGATTTGTGTACATACATAATTTCCTACGAGAAAACATAATATGGTACAAGAAATGTAAGGATTTGTGTATGTACACAAATTACTACAAAGTATACACAAATCCTTACAAAGTTGTAATAAAAAAGGTATGTACCGAATTCCTTACAAAATTTCACCAAGGCCCAAAAGGGCTCAACTTAGTGTAAATTTCGTGTACATACATAATTTCCTACTAGAAAACAAAATTTGGTACAAGAAATGTAAGGATTTGTATATGTACATAAATTACTACAAAGTATACACAAGTCTTTACAAAAGTTGTAAGAAAAACGGTATGTACCAAATTCCTTACAAAATTTCACCAAGACCCAAAGGTGCTCAACTTAGTGTACGGATTTGTGTACATACATAATTTACTACGAGAAAACATAATTTGGTACAAGATATGTAAGGATTTGTGTATGTACACAAATTACTACAAAGTATACACAAATTCTTACAAAAGTTGTAAGAAAAACGGTATGTACTTAATTCCTTACAAAATTTCACCAAGGCCCAAAGGGGCTCAACTTATTGTAAGGATTTGTGTACATACATAATTTCCTACGAGAAAACATAATATGGTACAAGAAGTGTACGGATTTGTGTATGTACACAAATTACTACAAAGTATACACAAATCTTTATAAAAGTTGTAAGAAAAACGGTATGTACCGAATTCTTTACAAAATTTCACCAAGGCCCAAAGGGGCTCAACTTATTGTAAGGATTTGTGTACATACATAATTTCCTACGAGAAAACATAATATGGTACAAGAAGTGTAAGGATTTGTGTATGTACACAAATTACTACAAAGTATACACAAATCCTTACAAAAGTTGTAAGAAAAACGGTATGTACCGAATTCCTTACAAAATTTCACCAAGGCCCAAAGGGGCTCAACTTAGTGTAAGGATTTGTGTACATACATAATTTCCTACTAGAAAACATACTTTGGTACAAGAAATGTAAGGATTTTTGTATATACACAAATTACTACAAAGTATACACAAATCCTTACAAAAGTTGTAAGAAAAAAGGTATGTACCGAATTCCTTACAAAATTTTACCAAGGCCCTAAGGGGCTCAACTTAGTGTAAGGATTTGTGTATGTACACAAATTACTACAAAGTATACACAAATCCTTTGAAAAGTTGTAAGAAAAACGGTATGTACCGAATTCCTTACAAAATTTCACCAAGGCCCAAAGGGGCTCAACTTAGTGTAAGGATTTGTGTACATACATATTTTCCTACTAGAAAACATAATTTGGTACAAGAAATGTAAGGATTTGTGTATGTACACAAATTACTACAAAGTATACACAAATCCTTACAAAAGTTGTAATAAAAAATGTGTGTACCGAATTCCTTACAAAATTTCACCAAGGCCCAAAAGGGCTCAACTTAGTGTAAATTTTGTGTACATACATAATTTCCTACTAGAAATCATAATTTGGTACAAGAAATGTAAGGATTCGTGTATGTACATAAATTACTACAAAGTATACACAAATCTTTACAAAAGTTGTAAGAAAAACGGTATGTACCAAATTCCTTACAAAATTTCACCAAGACCCAATGATGCTCAACTTAGTGTAAGGATTTGTGTACATACATAATTTACTACGAGAAAACATAATTTGGTACAAGATATGTAAGGATTTGTGTATGTACACAAATTACTACAAAGTATACACAAATTCTTACAAAAGTTGTAAGAAAAACGGTATGTACTAAATTCCTTACAAAATTTCACCAAGGCCCAAAGGGGCTCAACTTATTGTAAGGATTTGTGTACATACATAATTTCCTACGAGAAAACATAATATGGTACAAGAAGTGTAAGGATTTGTGTATGTACACAAATTACTACAAAGTATACACAAATCTTTACAAAAGTTGTAAGAAAAACGGTATGTACCGAATTCCTTACAAAATTTCACCAAGGCCCAAAGGGGCTCAACTTATTGTAAGGATTTGTGTACATACATAATTTCCTACGGGAAAACATAATATGGTACAAGAAGTGTAAGGATTTGTGTATGTACACAAATTACTACAAAGTATACACAAATCCTTACAAAAGTTGTAAGAAAAACGGTATGTACCGAATTCCTTACAAAATTTCACCAAGGCCCAAAGGGGCTCAACTTAGTGTAAGGATTTGTGTACATACATAATTTCCTACTAGAAAACATACTTTTGGTACAAGAAATGTAAGGATTTTTGTATATACACAAATTACTACAAAGTATACACAAATCCTTACAAAAGTTGTAAGAAAAAAGGTATGTACCGAATTCCTTACAAAATTTCACCAAGGCCCAAAGGGGCTCAACTTAGTGTAAGGATTTGTGTACATACATAATTCCTACTAGAAAACATAATTTGGTACAAGAAATGTAAGGATTTGTGTATGTACACAAATTACTACAAAGTATACACAAATCCTTACATAAGTTGTAAGAAAAATGGTATGTACCGAATTCGTTATAAAATTTCCCCAAGGCCCAAAGGGCCTCAACTTAGTATAAGGATTTGTGTACATACATAATTTCCTACGAGAAAACATAATTTGATACAAGAAATGTAAGAATTTGTGTATGTACACAAATTACTACAAAGTATACACAAATCCTTACAGAAGTTGTAAGAAAAACGGTATGTACCGAATTCCTTACAAAATTTCACCAAGGCCCAAAGGGGCTCAACTTAGTGTAAGGATTTGTGTACATACATAATTTCCTACGAGAAAACATAATTTGGTACAAGAAATGTAAGGATTTGTGTATGTACACAAATTACTACAAAATATACACAAATTCATACACAAGTTGTAAGAAAAACGGTATGTACCGAATTCTTTAGAAAATTTCACCAAGACCCAAAGGGGCTCAACTCAGTGTAAGGATTTGTGTACATACATAATTTCTTACGAGAAAGCATAATTTGGTACAAGAAATGTAAGGATTTGTCTATGTACACAAATTACTACAAAGTATACACAAATCCTTACAAACGTTGTAAGAAAAACGGTATGTACTGAATTCCTTAGAAAATTTCACCAAGACCCAAAGGGGCTCAACTTAGTGTAAGGATTTGTGTACATACATAATTTCTTACGAGAAAGCATAATTTGGTACAAGAAATGTAAGGATTTGTGTATGTACACAAATTACTACAAAGTATACACAAATCCTTACAAACGTTGTAAGAAAAACGGTATGTACCGAATTCTTTACAAAATTTATCAAGGCCCAAAGGGGCTCAACTTAGTGTAAGGATTTGTGTACTTAATTTCCTACGAGAAAACATAACATGGTACAAGAAATGTAAGGATTTGTGTATGTACACAAATCACTACAAAGTATACACAAATCCTTGCAAACGTTGTAAAAAATATTAAACCTCACAAATCACTACCGACGAAATCAAAGAGCTAAACTAAATGGTTTAATAGCATCTTTTGCTGCATTTTTATTTAAGATTTCATTGTTTGACGCTTTCTTGATAGGTAATGTTTATTTATTGAATTGCAGGGTCACCTCATTTATAGGAGAATCTAGAGCTGCATAAGAAGTTAGACCTCATGTACCAAAAAAATATTAAACTTAAAAAGATGGTAATGCACTAGATAAATTTATAATTGATAAAAATACCAATATGTGATAAGTCTCATGAAATAATCTTGAGTTATAAGCAAATGAAGATTATCCTTATGATAGTCCTAAATAGTAGAGTTCTTGGGTATTACGTTTATGAAACAACAGAAGCAGATATAGCTAGCAGAAGCTCCCACACAAATTACACTTTCAACAATGGATATGATTTGCATGGACCTGTTCATCTCTAGTTAAGCTAGCCCCTACCTCTTAAAAATGATGTACCATAAAAATCAATTACTTTAGGGTAATTCTTCTACTCAATACAGTTTTAAAAGCTAAAAAAAACAGAAGTCGAGTAAGAATCATATTCTGTCAATATCAATCCTAAAAGTAACTTCTCAAATTTCCTACAGATTATAACTGCCATAACAAACTATGGATGGACATCAGCACCCTCTCAACAACCAGCCTGCGGCTAAAAATTAAAGCTTCTACCAGTGGCCTTCATGTTCCAGCAATTAGATATGGTACGTTCAGCAATTAAAGCTCTCTTTCCTACCAGACCTGTATTGGACAACTCAAAGATTTCATGAATGTCAAGGGCTGTCCAAGTAAAAATTTAAGAATATTGAATGTATTTGTCACAGAAACACGTTTTTTTAACACCACCTGAACCCCAAGTATAGAAAATGCATACATGTATAATTGCCAACACGTACCAATGAAGAACAGGAAATTTTTATTGACAGACATACCGTTAAGGCTTAGGAATTACTTCAGTGCCACTCACTGCTAGCGATACTTCACCTAAGAACCAAAAGACTTATCAAAGAAGAAAATAACAATTACTAATTGCTTAACTTGAATATAAAAACAAAAAATAGCAAATAGCTATTGATGGCATAATATAGAGTTAAATGATCAAACTATGGTAATGTTCCACCATAAAAGTTTACAAACCAAAAAATAAAAGAATCCATCAATACAAATCTATTACCCCCTCCACAAGAAGCAAGAACACTATGATAATAAAACATAACTCACTAACAATAACTTCTTATCCAAAAGAAAACACAAATAGCATCATTTTCCTTGAACTGGAATCTTATGAGTAAGAAAATGATCAACCCATCATTTTGTAACTTTAAAGATGATACTCTGATTCAAAATATTTCAAAGAAAAAGGTCTAGAAATCAATATTTAACACATTAATATATGCTAGAAACTCAATTAACAATTACAAATATTGACAATGCAAATTATACCATTTTGTAACTTTAATGATGGCACTCCAATTCAAAATAATTCAAAGAACAAGCTCAAGAAAGCAATATTTAACACATGAATATAGGTTAAAATTCAATTAAAAATAACAAAAATTGACGGTGCAAATAGTAACATTGTAGATTGATCAAAAAAATAGTAACATTGTAGAAAACTGATTAGAATAGTTCTAATGCAATAAGGCTAAAAACAACAATCATAGACCAAGAATTTCAATTTTACCTCCATTTAGCTAAAGCAATAAAAAAAGAAGACATTATGGTCTAACAAGATGATCTCAGATATCAGGCTTTAGACAACAATTCCCTTAGATGATTTTTTTTCATTTGAAATTATAATCAATACCCTACACTCTTCTCTTTTCGTTAATACAACAATGCTCTTGCTAATTCCAACTCATTTCATCATATCATACAACCACTTGACAATTTAACCATACAACAAAACCATGTATTTTTAATAGAGGAAAGCCCTAATTCACTGCGAGATTCTAAAGGCTAAGGCCAATGGCCGGCGATTTCATTAAGTACGAAACAGCTGTATGAACTCAAAGAACAAAACAAGCTGAGCACAATATGAAAATTTTCATGACTTTCTATTCCATATAAGAAATGTCACTGAAGGAACTGACATCGGGGACAGAATGATTTGACATTCATACACTGATCTGTCTAAGATGATAGAGTGGTAAGAAGCTAGAAAGCGTAGCAAATGACCATGAATACATCACTAGGTTTACAGAATAATATTGCAAGTAACTTACCATACCCTATGATTGATGGAAGATCAAGAAGCAAAGAAGAAGACAAACTTTCATCTACCATGACAACATTTCCACAATCAGATATCTTACACAACTTTGTATAAGCCTTAACATGTCGGGGCACAACTAAGGGCAGTATTAGGATGTAATAAGGACCCTTGATGTGCAACGCTAAAGGCGACATAAGATTATTCTCTCCTTCCTCCTCTTTGTTTATATAAAAGCCTATAATATGACGCGTAATCAGATCATCAACCCATGAATCTGATCCTTCTTTTGACTGTGATACACGTATACCAAATCCACGAACAGACCCCTCCTTGTACGAGAGGAAAAAAAGTAAAACAAGTCAAAACAAACAAAATACAAATACCAAAATTGAAAGAAACTGAAAAGCAAAACAGTTAACGTCATTAAAGCAGAGTTATACCATATAGCTATATTCATTTTTCACTTCTATAATATCTTTTGTTTTAAAATCCAAACACATTTTACTATTTGCTACCAAAGCAAATCGTACGTAGTGAAGTAAAAAAAATAATGGAACCTTAACAATAATGAATTAAGTAATTAGTACATATATAGGATTCACAGTAACATTTGCACATGACTAGAGATGTAAACAAGAAACTTGTGTCAGCAGGCTATTAAGTATTGACCGGGAAAACCCCCCTCAAATTCAAGTCACCATCGTCAAATTGATCTCAAGCTCGAGCTATCAAACAATTCAAATTTCAGTACATTAATCTTTGTCTTGTGTAGCTTGTGAGATTAATCGAGTTTCTTATTTTTAATTAGTACTGAAACTCTCAATTCGAACCTGAAATCAAGCTCGAACTTTTGAGAAAATAATCAAGCTTGAAATAGTGCATAAGAATGGAGCTCAATTGTACTAGGTAAACAAGCCTAATCAAATGTGCTAAAAGTGACATAGGATCGAGCTCAAACCTTTTACAAATTAAACACGATCAGCTCAAGTGCACTCCTAAAGTATGTATGATGAAATAAACAGTATCAATAGCATGCAATTTAAGCTTAAAAAGTAATCTAAGTACCGGAAATATATAATAAATATATATTTATATGTATGTGTGTCCTTAATAAGTTTCTTAAAGAAATAGTAGAAAAATTAGCTAACCTCGTCTTTCTATCAGAGAACGTGGTAGTTAACTGTGAATCAGAAGGAAGCGAAGAGAACACAGTGTACTTAACAGTACCATCCTTGGAGCTCTCATTTTCACTTTGGCAAGCAGTTCGCCACCGCTTCTCCACCATCGGAAACCTCCTGAGCATATACATCAAATCAAATCATTTTTTTGAAAAAAAATTGAAATCGAGATCAAAAATCGAATCTGAAAAGCAAAATGAAATAGGAAGAATAGAAAACAAATCCCTCAAACGTTGATATAAAAGGGAGATTTGAAATTGAAAACGAGTTCCGATGATGGATTTACCTGGAGAAAACGATGGTGTCGAGATTGTTGAGGATTCATATTGCTCTGATGCTGCAATCGCCGGCCATGGCTTTGATTTTTTTCCTTTTTTTTTTTAAAGTGATTTGCAACCGGTTAACCGGGTTATGTTTTACCCTTTGTTTTCTTTTTTTTTTCATCCAACACCTATTATTAAGTTGGCTTTATCCAACGGCCAAAAACATAAAGCCTCTTTTTAGTCTTCATTTATTAGGTTGTTTGTCACTTCAACACATCCATTTTTCTACAATCATGTGATGTCGATCCTTAAATTTGTGCATAAACAATTGTCTCTTATCTCTTTAAATTTTCTACACCCATAAAATAATTGTCCGAGAATTTTCAGCGTTTTTGAACCACAGACATGAACATTATTGCCGTAGAAGCATTTTATTTATTTGGACTTATTTTTCGAGTTTGAATGGGAGCGATGCATGCTTAAGAGGAACTACTTAGGCAACAAATTTCTGGTGCCTTAGCTGAGTTAATTAAATATTATTTTATTATTTTATTTAGGAAAGCTTTATTATTGTTGTTAATTATTATTATTATTTTTATTATCGAAATGTGTTCTGTTCAATTAGATCGGATTTTTTAAAAAACGAATTATCCATGATATTTTGGTATAATTCAATCTTGATTTTTATATTAATTTTTTCTGACTTTTGTACTTTATCTTGATAAAATTGGCTTTCTTTTATGGGTTATTAGCTTTTGAACATCATTTAGGCATTTTGAAGTATTTTCGGTATTATAAGCTATAAAGAACACAATATATATATATATTAACTTTTCAACTTAAATGTAAAAATTATTTTTGAATATGAAATTATTAAAACACACTGATTTATTATTATCCTTTTTAATCAATTACATTTTTTATATATGTTTAAAATAACATAAGAAACAATAAGAGTACTTTTGGCAGAAATATTAAAATTTTAAATTAATAAACTGATATGTTTGATTTTGATATAACTTAAATAAAAATGATTTTAGAAAACATCATCTCAAAGCTTGATTCCTGGGGACTGGGTGAAATACGAGTGCAAAGAAGGGGGGGGGGGGGAGGAATGTTCTTACTCTCGACTGAAAACGAGGATCTTTATGTTATGCTAGAGGATGTGAACGGGTCTTAAGGGAGATTTTTGAAGAGGTTATACCATGGTCGGAAAACATTAAACATGGACAGCGGGCAACTTGGATAGAAGTGGCAGGTCTTCCATTACATTGCTGGAACTATGAAACCTTTAAAAGACTAGCATAAACAGTGGGGCTCCTTGGAAGCAGTTGGTGAAAATGGCAACCACACCAAAGATTGTGAGAAAGTGACCATACTTATCTCCACTGAACATGAAATGAAAATTGAAGAATCTGTGGAACTGGAAGTGGGTGATGTTATACATGTAGTTAGAATTATAGAGATTGGATTTACGGACATCTCTACTAGCAGCCCAAAGGAATGGACGAAAGATAAAAATGGAGATGCAAAGGAGCAGTTTGACCGGAGATAGTTTTTCCGACTGATCAACAGATTCAAGCAGCAGGGGGTCACCGGAGAAGAGATCGGAAAACAAGAACGTGGCGGTAGATGAGTCATTAAATGCTCAACGCATTGGAAAGGAGGAAAATCAAAACTGCTATCCAGCAGTTATGGAAACTAAGAGTTTCCTGGGGGAGAATGAAATGAAGGGGAGTGAAGATAAAGAAAAAGAGGCTAGCAATAATGAGCGGCAAATTGGAACCGATGAAACAGTTACGGTACAGAAGGAATGTAAGCTAAATACTCTGACAGACAAAAAAGAAAAATGGGCTGACGTGTGATATTGAAACTAAGAAGAATGAAATGGGGATGATGTGGTCAAAGGAAGAAATAGTGAAGATATGGAACAAAATATTGTTGGGGATCCAAATAAGAGGGTCAACCCAATAAAGAAGTTACAAAAAGATGTCTCAGAACGGGCATTAGAAGATTTAAGGTGTATGGGCTTTGAATCACTAGATGATCTGAATGATAACCAAGACAAAACCAAGTACAATAAGTCTGACTGGGAAAATTCAACGGATAGACTCAATTTTGATAAAAGTGGTCTGGGAGTATCACGTGAGAAACTTAGCTCTGTAAAGATTATTACCCTAGAGGAAGGAGAAGAAGCAAATCATTTTTTCCCTGATTTGGCTAATAGAAGATTTAAAGAAAGGCGGTATTACTCATTGAGCGACTTTCAAGATAAAGCCTTGTCCTCAATATTGAGTATAGACACGTGTGACTAACTCATGCAAGCTGTTAGCATAGTTGTTTAGTTGTTAAGCAGGTTGTTAGAGAGGTTAAATTGTATTAGCCTAGGTTATAAATAGTACAACTAATGATCTCTGGGATGTATGCTTGTTCATATGAATAAAACTCTCGTTTTACTTCATCATTAAAGTTTTCCTTTGGTTTTTTTCTATATTCATCATGGTATCAGTCGCTAAAACGATCCTAGTTTGTTGAGCTTTCGCCATGCCGTCTGAAGATTCTGGAGCAATCAAGATCAGTGGAGGCTCGTCTGATGCCACTAACGTGATCGACTTCAAGATGTTCACCAACAAGAAGATTAGTGTGGTTCTTGATGAGTCTAACTTCTTGTTATGGAAGCAGCATGTTCTCTTGACAGTTCGCAGCCATTGTCTTGAGTGTTTACTCACCGGAGCATTGAAACCTCCACCTGAGAAGGTGGTTGGCACGAATGGAGAGTAGGTTTTCATTGAAGATTATGAAGTGTTCGTTGCACAAGACAATGCCCTTGCCTCGTGGTTATTATCGACCATTAGTGGTAATCTTCTTCCTCAGTTCGTTGGTGCAAAAACTGTAGTAATGGCATGAGATACTGTTTTGAAATTCTTTGCAAATAGGTCTACAACTTCTATTATGAGTTTGCATTATAAGTTGCGGGCAATTAAGAAAGGTAATGAAAGTATGAGGGTGTATCTTACCCAGATTAAATAGGTGTGTGATGCACTTGCATCTTGTGTCAGCCCTGTGTCTCAAGTTGAACAGGTGGCAAGTATATTGAATGGATTGCCACGAGAATATCAGTCTTTTATGGCAGTGATAACTTCGAGTAAAGAATTTTTCTCGTTTGACTCAGTTATGACTTTCCTGATTGATGCTGAGATGCAAATAGCAGGGTTTGAAAAGCATCCAGACAATCTTTTAATTAGTGCTAATGTTGCTCACGGGAATAATGTGAATCATAGGGGTGAATCGCCTGCTGGTTTTAGGGGTGATTCGTCTTCTAGTTTTAGGGGTTTTAGGGGTGAGACACATGGTCAGAGGAATGAGTCTCTTCAAAGATCCTATCGAGGTGGCAGGAATGCAGGTCGTGGTGCTGGTTGTGGTGGTCGAGTGAGATTGCAGTGTCAGTTGTGTGGCAAGATTGGTCATCTTGTGAACAGGTGTTGGTATTGATTTGATCAATCATTTTTAGGTGTTACAGTCAGCACTGGATAAACTCGGGGTTCAGAAGAGGTCTAGACTGCAGACTTTGTGGCGTATGATGATGTCAGTGATCCAGCACAAGCACATTTGGCTTCCTCGAGTCATGAGCAATGGGTGGTTGATTCAGGGGCAACTCACCATGTGACTCCTGACTCTTCTAATATGATGCAGGCTGCGAATTACACAGGCCCAGGTAAATTGGTGGTTGGTAATGGTGTTAATTTAGATATTGGACAATTTGGTTGCTCGTATATTTCCACTTCCTCTCGCAAAGTATTACTTTCAAATTTGTTACATGTACCTGCTGTAACTAAAAATCTTCTTTCGGTTTCAAAGCGTGCTAGATATAATCATGTAATCTTCGAGTTTCATGCTACCACATGCCTTGTTTGTGATGAAGTTTCCAAGGAAGTTCTGTTAGAAGGACGGGTACAGGAAGGACTCTACAAGTTTGACGTGTTGAAGGCTTTGAATGGTGATACTCACAGTGTAGCTCAAGCAAACAATGTTGCTGCTTCTAGTGTTTCTTATAAACTATGGCATAGACGACTTGGGCATCCTGCTCATGAGTCATTGTTTCAAATTTGTAAACATAATGATGTACTGTTTGCTAAGTCATTGGATAAGAATGACATGGAGCTTTGTGTTGCATGTTCAATGGGCAAGAGTCATAGACTGCCGTTTTCTGAGTCTACAACTGTGTATAGTACTCCATTTCAGTTAGTGTATTCTGATCTTTGGGGCCCAGCTCATGTTTCATCTAATGGTTTCAAATATTACATTGTGTTTGTTGATGCTTGTACAAGACACTCCTGGTTATATTTGTTGAAGGAGAAGTCTTAAGCGATAATTGCATTTCAGTTGTTTCTTAAAATGATACAAACTCAGTTTGAGGCAATGGTTAAAGAGTTTCAGAGTGATTGGGGTGGAGAGTTTCAAAGCTTAACCTCAATCTTGCTTCAAAATAGGATAAAACATCGAGTGGCACGCCCTCATACTTCCGAGCGGAATGGAGTTACTGAGCGTAAGCATCACCATGTAATTGAGTTGGCTTTGGTCTTGCTGGCTCAGGCATCAATGCCTATGCAGTATTGGTCATATGCTTTGTCAACTGCAGTTCATCTAATCAATAGACTGCCTACAAGGGTGTTACAAGGCCAGTCCCCATTTTAGAAATTATTTTCCAAAGAGCCAGATTATGGTTTTATGTGTGTGTTTGGGTGTGCTTGTTTTCCACATTTGCGAATTTTTAATCAGCATAAGCTTGATTTTAGGTCTTAGCCATGCACGTTTTTTGGGTTACAGCATAAGCGAATGGGAAAATTTTTATCTCGAGGCATGTGGTATTTAATGAAAGTTCTTTCCCTTTTGCAGATAAGAGGTCCTCCTCTAAAGCTGATACTGGTTACTCATGTGTGCTTTAGTCTGGAGCATTGTCATTTGTGCCTGACACCATGAAGATTATCTCTCCTAATGTTCCTGACACTGTGTCTGCTCAAAGTCATGGAATGAATCAGTCCCAGTCAAATGAACAACATGCTACTGCCGCTGACCATGCTGATAATACAGCTGATCAGATTCGTTATGAAGATGATAGGATGCACTCTGGGACACCACAGTCCAGTCAAATTTCTCCTGATGGGTGTCAACGTGATATGAGAGAGGCTCAAGGAGGTGTCTTTGAGTCTACTACTGTTAATTCTAGAGGTTCAGGTAGTTTTGTACCTGAAGGAACTGGTGATCATGAGAATGCTTCTTTCAGTGTTCCTGCAGTCAGTATCTCTGCTATGAGGTTTCTCAATTTGTTCCTACTGCTGAGAGGGTTCAATCTGATGGTAGTACTTGTACACAAGTTCCACCAATTGGTGAGGTTCCTTGTGCAGGCAATCGATATTCCATGATAACTCGAAACAACTTAGGCATATTCAAGCCAAAAATATATACTGCTAGTGCTGAAGTTGAACCTAACACTGTGGAAGAAGCGTTGCAAATTCCTGAGTGGAAAGGTGCTGTCATGGCTGAGATCGAGGCTTTACACAAAAATGACACATGGTCCTTAGTTCTGCTCCCTGCAAAGAGACAAGTGGTTGGGTGCAAATGGCTGTTTAAATTGAAGAATAATACAAATGGCACTATACATAAGCACAAAGCTTGATTAGTGGCACATGGTTTTTCTCAGATTCCAGGTTAGGATTTTCAGGATACTTTCAGCCCGGTTGTGAAACCTACTACTTTGAATGTTGTTCTTGCTCTTGCCATGAACAATGACTGGATGTTGAGGTAGGTTGATGTCAATAATGTATTTTTAAATGGCGATCTTAGTGAAGATGTATATATGCAGCAGCCTCCAGGTTTTGCTGATGATGGATCGCATCTTGTGTGTAAATTGCAAAAAGCTCTGTATGGGCTTTGACAGGCCCTTCAAAATTGGCATGCTAAGCTGTGTGAACATCTGGTGTACATGGGGTTCAAAGCTTCACAAGCTGATACATCGTTATTCATTCGATGTAAGGAGGGGGTATTTACATATATGCTCATATATGTGGATGACTTTATAATAACAAGAGGTTCAACATTTGATATTGAAGAAGTTGTTGTCTCACTCAATCAGAAATTCTCTTTAAAGGATTTGGGGGAGCTTCATTTTTTCTTGGGAATTGAGGTTATAAGAAAAGGTGACAGGCTGGTGCTAAGTCAGAAGAAGTTTCTATCTGAGTTGTTGACCAAAACAAAGATGGATTGTGCGAATGCAACTCCTACACCAATGATTGCTGTCGCCAAGTTGAATCAAGCTGATGCTGGTAGTCCTATAGAAAATGTTCATGAATATAGGAGTATTGTAGGGTCATTATTGTATGCTTGTCACACTCAACTAGATTTTGTGTTTAGTATGAATAAGGTCGCACAGTTCATACATGCTCCTTGTGAGAAACACTTGGTTAGTGTTAAACGAATTCTCAGGTATATAAATGGAACACTTGATTATGGATTGGTGTTTACACGATCTGGAAATGTGCCAAGGTTGACTGCTTTTACAGATGTTGATTGGACAGGAAGTATAGATAATAGAAGGTCCATTACTGGTTATTGTGTGTATTTTGGGGACAGCTTGGTGTCATGGTGTTCAAAAAAGCAAAAGTCTTTGTCAGATTCTGATCTAGTGGCAAGGTGGGAATCTCTAACAAAGGAAGCAAGGAAAACTGTCAAGCTTGGCAAGAAGCTAGGCATTGAGTTTGAAGGAGACGAGAATGAAGCAATTAGAGACATTGCTCTCTTGGAAAAATTAAACTGCTGAGTATTGAAGAGGGATTGGAAAATGAGGATCCTAACTTGGAACATTAGGAGACTTGGTTCGGAGGCGAAAATTCTAGCAATTCGAAAATTGGTTCTTTCTCGAAAGTGGAGATGATCTTTTTGCAAGAAACAAAGAAGCAACAGATTTCAGAATCTGAAATTCTTAGGATGTGGCCTGGTTTTGAATTGGATCATCGAGTCTTGGATGCGGAAGGACAGTCAGAAGGCTTGGTGGTAATCTGGGATAAAACCAAAGTTAATTTGTCTTCTTCGTTGGCGAACAGGAACTTCATTTTTCTGACTGGTAAATGTTTACAGGGAGACCTAGAGGTAATGCTTTTCAATGTCTATGCACCCTGTGTGATCTCTTACCAGATTCTTTTGTGGAATCAGTTAATTACTTTGAAAAACTCCGGGGAAGGTTCTTCGAGATGCTTGGTAGGAGGTGATTTCAACACAGTGAGAAACATGAGTGAAAGAAGCGGCACAGAACTTAATTTGACAGAGACAAGGGAGTTCAATTTATTTTTTGAGAAATGGGAGTTTAAAGATCTGCCAATGCAAGGAAAAAATTCACGTGGTTCGGATCAAGTAACAGCAAGAGCAGGCTGGACAGATTTATGGTTAATGCAAATTGGTCTCTTTCTGTTGGAGATATAATTCAAAAATGGTTATCTCGGGTTACATCGGACCATGCTCCTGAGTTGATTTACAATGAGAATGTGGATGCTTAAAATTGATAGAATCCTGATAAAGAAATTCTTAAGCGAGGAAGGGGTACAAATTGATGAACAACAGTGCCTATATGTGCCGCGTGGGCTTTGTCATATCCCGAAAACCGGCCTAGTCGGAATGGGGCTCCGGTGATCGAAAATTTTGTACTATATAATGTAAACTTTCACTCTTTGTACCCAATTTTGGATCAATGAAAGCTATGAGACCTCTTTATAATAAATGCAAAATAAAAGACTGATTTTGGGCTAAGTGTATCGATACAGTTGGACATGTATCGATACGGTCTTGCTCAGGCGTTTCGATACAGCTAAGACTGTTTCAATACGGCCTAACGATATTACCTAACTTACCTGCATGACTAAGGCGTATCGATACAATGAGGGGGTGTATCGATACGAGTCTCTTATTTTAAATAAAATCGATGTCGTTTTGATAAAAAATGATGTAGGGTGATGAGTCACCTATATGCTTATCCATTCCCACGTGAAACTCATCATAATTCATAAGCAAGTGAGGTCATTAGCCAACGTGGAAAGCTAATGGTCTTTGGGTTTAAGCAAACTCTCAATGGGAGGAAAACCCCTATTGGTCACCTTGGAGGTGGTTATCATTGGGGTGGTAAACCCCTTTTAATAAGTCAAAGAAAGGAGCTCTCCTCATTTTTGTTCAATCCTATCGAAAGCTAAAACACCAACTTTGTCTCCCACAAAGCAAGCACCACCATTGTTGTCTTCAACCTAAGCTTAAGCACACACCTCTCTTTTGCCCATCCTAAGCTCAATCTTTCTTCGGTTTGAAAGCACCATAGCAAAGCTTTCACTTGGGTAAGGAAAAACCATCTTTCAATTATTAGATTCCATAAATGATTGGAATATAATTTCGAATTGAAAAACTTTAAGCCTAATTTATGGAACCATGTTGTTATGTTGATTGTAATGATTCTGTGTTTTCCTAGCTCAAAATTTGGAGGAGAATAATCCACCATCTCTCATCGAGGCTAAGAACAAAGGAATTGAGATTCAGAAATCCTAAAAGCTTTTGTGCTCTAAGGTGAATGTAGTTGTGTCAAATGATAGGCTCGGTGCCATCTCGTTACATTATTTGATGAATATGATTGCATTTGAATAAGGGCTCATGTAGAGCAAACTATGTCAGACTCGATTAGTAATCTTGGTAAGTATCTTGTATTGCTTGATATGTGTAAATTTGGATATGACATGCTTGATATACGATACATGGAGCTAAGTCTCAACTTTGATATATGATATGTTATGATCCGAAAGATATGAAATATGTTACTTATGTGATCTTTCTATATAAGTGGACATTGGATACAATTGGCATGTCATAGATTATTTGAGCTCGCACAAGCAAGGGTGGACTACGGTCCGGGGCTACGGCCTATATGTGGGGGAAATAAGGATGGTTTGTGTAAGAGATTTTCTCTCTGGAGCTACGTCTCAAGACTACGGCCTATCTTCCGATACGATTGGTGTAAAGGGGAATCAGTGTATCCAATGGTACCAATTCAAGAAATAATGTATGCATATAAAGTATGACCTGATGACTATGAATTTGTATGATTTGTGGAATAAGCATGAGATTATATGTTTCAAATTAAGCATATGTTATCCAATTAATCATCATGTCATTCATGACATTAACTATTATTTGTACTTGTTATATCTACCTCACTAAGCTATGTAAGCCTAACATGTGTGTCTCATGCATTTCAGGACCTTGAAAGATTTTGTGCTTCGATCGTGTGTTGCGGTTGCAAGTCACCTCTTCGTAAGCTATATGTATGCATATCCTTGCTTTAAACTCCTAGTAGAGTGGCATATGGTCTCAACATGTTTTGTATAAGTATTTTGATGGTTGTGTAAAAGTCTTATAATGACTTAGTGTTGATTGCATGAAATGGTATGTTTTGGAAATGTTTAGTTTGTTAAAATGAACCTAAAATGAGCCTAAAGTGAAATCTAGGTAAACGGAATCGAAATGCTATAAAATTTGGTGTAACAGTAGATTAATGGATTTTACGCTTGTTGGTAAAATTTGGTAATGATTGGACAACATTTTAGGGGTTAAATTAGGTAAATACCAGATAAAATTTGTCATTACAAAACAGGCGTATCGATACGAGGCTAGCTGTATCGATACGGCCTTACATAATTGGACTTGATGAAGCAGGGAGTATCGATACACTAGGGAGTACCGATACGGACCTTGGCAGTAAGGTCTGGTAATATAATTGCATCGGTACGACATCAAGCGTATCGAAATAAGTCAACCCAAGTCAAAGTGTATTTATACTGGCATAGACGTATCGGTACGGGGTCATTGACCTTGAACCTGGAAAGTGTAAAATTTAGCATAGAGTAACAATACAGACTAAAATGTATCGGTACGGTGTCGGTTAATTCTGTTAAAAGGCTTAAGAAATAGTTTTAAAAGATTACAAACTGATCACTAATAATTATATGGCCCAAATGGATAGGTTAAAAATATCCGATAACAACGAAACTTCTCAGGTTAATAATTGGTGAGTCTAATTACAGGGTGGTAATCAAGAATTTGGATTAGGTTTGTTAATTTGTAACGTTTGCAATTTAGTCCATTCTTAATTTGAAAAGTTTAAATTAACCCCAATTCTGATTTTGATCTCCAGTTCCGTCTTCCGATAACACTTTCTATCCCGGTTCTTTTTCGGACCGGGAAGGGGGTGTTACAATTATGGTATTAGAGCCTAGATTTAGTCGATTCTAGGACTAAACAGGTATCTGTTATGGGTCTGCATTTGCGTATGCAACTTAGAAGTTTATTCGTATATGTTATCTATGACTTACAATTTACACGATTAAACCTTTTCTGTATGAAGATCTGAAAATGTCCGCACCCACTGATATGCGTGTTGTAGATGAATCACACCCTGGCTCCTTCTTGACGTAGGGGGACAATCTGAGGGTAGAAGTAAGGCACGAACAAGTAGGGCAGAACGATCCACCTCATCCTTCTCCGATGCCTCCCGCTCAGAAGGAGTATATGATGTCTATGGTTGAAATGATCAAATAGGTGGTTGTGTCTCTCAGGCAAGAACCATCATCTCAGCTGCTAAAGCGTCTTCCTCTTTTCTGAGGGCTCCTATTAGCGAGCTCCGTCAATATCCAGATTACACCTTTACTGATTAGGACCTGGATAATCCCGAGATAGCAGAGTATTGGCTGGAGAATACTCTTAAAGTTCTGAATAAACAAATGAGGTGCCATAATAAACACAAGCTGGAGTGCGCTCTAGCGCTGATCTCTGAAGAAGCTCAGAGCTGGTGGGACATTGTGACACTCACGGTACCCGAGCATAAAGTTACGTGGAACTTTTTTTCTTCAGGAGTTCCACAAGAAATACATCAGTGAGCACTATATTGTCAAGAGGCGTAAGAAGTTCCTCCACTTGAGATAAGGAGGAAGACTGGTGGAGCAATATATCCATGATTTTTGCAAGTATACAAGGTATGGTACTGAGATTATACGTACGGAAAAAGAGAAATACAAAATGTTCATTGATGGTCTCTGTGATGAATTACGTCCCTTCTTCACTACTTTAGAGATAGATGATTTCCAGACCTTGGTCAATCGAGCCATTGCTACTGAAGCCTCCCAAAAGGCTTATGAAAGAAGAAAAGGGAACCAAGCCCAGTCCGATAAGAGGTTTCGAGATGAATCCAAGCCTCATGTGCTTCAAAAGAAAGGAAGACAGTGGGATCAAAAGTCTGCCACCTATCAACAACTACCAAGGTCAGGATATATGCCAAACTCTCAATCTCTAGGGGCATCTGCTGCTCGTACAACTTCAGTTGATAGTACGATTGGTTCCGAAAGTGGTTCACAACTTCCTTTGTGTAACTTTTGTCAAAAAAGCACCCTGGGCAATACCGTAGACAGTCTGGGTCCTGTTACCTCTATGGTGAGTATGGTCACTTCATCAGGCAATGTCCGCAGAATCCAAATGCCCCTACCACTATGGCTTCTGAGAATAACCTAAACAAGGGAAGAGGAACAAAGCTAGTGCCGTCCGGATTAGCAGGGAGACCTCGCAACACTAACACTTCCTCAGTTGGACGTGACCCGCAGACCTCAGCCCAAATGTATCATGTTCGAGGTCGAGAGCAAGAGGATGATCCTGATATAATAGCAAATATGGTGGAGTTATGTTCTGACCTTGTTTATGCTTTGGTAGATCTAGGCTCGACGCATTCCTTTATTAGTGAACTGTTGATTGAAAAGTATGCTCTAGAATCTGAACCAGTTACTTCTGAGATTGTTGTCTCTAACCCACTAGGAGCTGGTGTGGTTATCCGATGGATCTGTAAAGCTTATCCTCTGATGATCCAAGGGATCCCATTTTTGGCCAACCTAATGGCCTTACCCATCCGTAAGTTCGATCTTATCCTAGGCCTCGATTGGCTAGCCGAGCATCAAGCCTAGGTAGATTGCTTGAAGAAGAAACTATACATCCGTAGACTCGGTAAAGAGAGTATAACCTTGATGAAGTCCTAACCTGAGCCTAAAAAGACCCTTATGTGTGCCATGGAGTCTAAGAAAGACTTAAAGCTTGAAGATGTGCTAATTGTGAAAGAATTCTCTGATGTATTTCCCGATGAACTTCTAGGACTTCCTCCCACCCGAGAAGTAGAATTTAGGATAGAAGTGAAACCTGGGACTACTCTGGTCTCTATTACTCCATATAGAACGGCTTCGGTAGAGTTAAGAGAGATGAAGATCCAAATCCAAGACCTTTTAGATAAGGGATTCATCCGACCGAGTTCCTCGCCCTAGGGAGCACCAGTTTTGTTTGTCAAGAAGAAGGATGGATCGATGTGTCTACGCATTGACTATCACTAGTTTAATAAATTAACAATCAAGAACAAGTATCCGCTTCCAAGGATCAATGACCTCTTTGATCAATTGAAAGATGCTTCGGTCTTTTCCAAGATCGACCTTCGGTCTGGATACTACCAAATGTTGGTGAAAGAGTTTGATGTTCCAAAGACTACCTTTCGAACTAGATATGGCCACTATGAATTCTTAGTAATGCCTTTCGGGCTCACGAATGCACCTGCAACTTTCATAGACATAATGAACCGTGTATTCTGGCCCTATCTCGATAAGTTTGTGGTTGTTTTTATAGATGACATCCTGATCTATTCTAAAGACTGTGTTGCTCATGAAGAACATCTTCGGATTGTGCTGAAAACTCTTCGAGAGAAAAAAAAACTCTACGCCAAGTTTAGTAAGTGTGAATTTTGGTTATCCGAAGTGTCCTTTCTAGGCCATGTGATTTCTTCTGAGGGAATCCAAGTTGACCCAAAGAAGATTGTTAAGTGTTCAAAAGTACTATTTTTATAACTCTTTTACTCATATTATTGTTAAACTTAGGCTCATTTTAGTTGCATTATTAGGCATTCATGCATGTTTTCATGATTTCCTTCACCGTCATGCTTGATTTCATAATTTAGTTGATTTTGTGGAAAAAGGTACTGCTGGTGTATGTTTTTGTGTATGTAGGTTAATTGCTCGGGCAAGTATTGCCGAGGCAATGAAGGAAACAAGGAAGCTTCCGATTTCTCTATGGATTCAGCCCTATATATAGTCGAAAATTCCAAGGAATCCTAGAGGAGTCGAAGTACTATGAGGAGATTAAAGGGAGATCAAATTCCAAGAGATTTAGGAGGAATAAAATAATAAAATAAAATAGATCTATTTCTTTTATTATATTGTATTTAATTCCAACCTAACTTCCTCCTCAAAAAAGACTTTGACCTAGCCATCTCTTATCTTATATAAAGCCCAAGCCACCAACTACAAGGTTGTGCGGTTAGAGAGAGCAAATTGAGGGCTGTTTCGATTTCTTCTTCTTTTTCTTCCAAATCAGGGTTGTTAATTTGTAACATTTGCAATTTATTCCCTTTTTAATTTGAAAAGTTTAAATTAACCCCAATTACGATTCCGATCTCTTGTTCTGTCTTCCGATAACACTTTTCAACCCGGTTCTCTACCAGACTGGGAAGGGGGTGTTATAGGCTTCATATGGAGGCTTATTTCACTTTTTTGCAGGCTGCAGTTTTGTTGAAGGCTTATGGAAATTGTTTTTCAGGGGGAGTATTCAATGGAGGCAGTTGACTTCAATCCATGCTTTATTCGATTTTATTTTGAAATGTGTTTTCATGATATATTAGGAGCATTTGGCAAAAATCAGTGGGGGCTGCGATTTGGAGTATCTGGATTTCAATAATGATTTGGTTTTTAACGAAAAATAGACTTCCATCAAAGATATCATGTTTGCGACCAAGCTTAGAGATTTGTTCTGGATCCATTCAACAAACGAAACTTGGTGTGATAGCTTAGATGAGTGGTGGGGCAATCCAAGGTGTGTGACCGAAACTGAATCAACAAGGGGCAAGGAAGTAGGAGCTTGGTCTCCTCCAATAACGAGCTTTGTCCAGTTCAATGTAGATGCAGCTTTCAAAGATGAAATGGCAGGATGTGGAGGTGTTTTAAGAACGGTTGATGTAGCACTTAGGATGATGTTCTAAAGCCCAACTAAAGGTTAAGGAGCAGATTTTGTAGAATTATATACAGTCAAAACAACTCTAGATGTATTTTTGGAAGCCGAGTGGCAGGGAGAGGAATGCATGATAATCACATCGGATTCAAAAGTCGTTCTGAACTGGATAAAAGAACCTTAGCAGCGACCATGGCGTTGGTGGCAAATCCTTGTGGAAATAAATTCACTGTCTAGAAAATTTGGAAATGTGAGATTTGAATTTGTGCCGCGACAAATGAATCTGTTAGCTGATAGCCTAGCAAAGGATGGACTAAAACAATCGAATCTTTTTATAGCTTGGTGGTAGGCCTTTAGTTTGCTGTCCTATTCTTAGTTTCTTGGTTTATTACAGAATTTGTTGTCATGTTTTTCTTAGTTCTTGATGACAGGCTCGTTACATTGTTTGTTGTCATGCTTCTTAGCTATTGGTGATAGGCTACAGTTTTCTTTTATGTCCCTTAGATTTTTGGTTTGTTACAGGACTTGCCTCCTCGATAGGCGTTTATGGATATGTGGACAGTACGGGGAATGTTGAGTTTGTAAGCAGTTGAAACGGTTTCTGTAATCCCCTTGATTGTGACATCAAACTTAATTAAAAATTTAATTTTTAATATAGATACATTAAAACTTTCGTTGGGAAATTCACTCATCAAAATCAAGTGTGCGACGTGAGTCGATTCGAATTAGTCAGGATAAAACTTTAGAAAACCACGAGGACAACTAAAAAAAATTAATTTTCGAAGTGTTTAAAAAGCTCTTCAAATATTTCAAATAGAAACAATTATGCTCATTTCTCATACAATTGATTCTTTAATAAAAAATTATATAAATTAAATTCTTTGACTAATTATTTTTCATTAGTTATTGTTGTGACATGTCAGTTAACCTCTTTGACGTGGTTGTTAATATTACTGACAAGAATATTAACTTGAGTCTATTGATGTTTCTTAAATATATTTTCAATAAAAATAATCTTGGTATTGGAGCAATAAACTCTTATAAAATTCCCTCTTACACTTAAATGCATAATCTTAAACTTAATTAGAGTAGATAGACAAACAATAATTTAACCTCTCCTTTTCAATGATAGGTTCAGGTACGTAGGGTGTTAAAACGGTCGGTTTAGTTAATAATTAAACTGAACTACTTAAAATTGAATTAACCGAATTTTTAAAAATTTTAATCGCTAATCGAATTAATTTTTTTTCAAAAATAATTAATCAAAACGAACTAAATTTGATAACAAATTAACCATTTTTTTAATAAGCTTTTTTTTAGCTTTAATTCAAAATAGCAATTTAAGTAGCAATAAATTGAGAATATATTTTTATTTTTAAACTTTGTTTTTCTTTCTTTTAAGTTAGACTTAAAATTTAGATTAAAATATAATTATTTCTTTTAAATATTGTGAGTTATTATTGAAATTTAGGCTTAAAATTTAAAATATATTAAAATTTAGGTTAATTTAATTAATTTAGTTAATTAACTAATTTTGAATCGAAATAATTCCTAATAATTTTGAACAAATCTTCAACAGTTAACCGAAGGAACACTTAATTGATCAATGGATTAATCAAAATAAATTTCGATTCGGCATAATGTTTTAACCGATCATTTGAACACAATATCGATAGACGAGTCTTATCCACAAATCGCAGACTGTTCGAAGAATTAAGAGCACCCGAAGTTTCAAACTTTCAAAATGGAAAGCGTTGAAGACGTGGTGATTGTGGGAGCTGGAATCGCAGGTCTCACCACATCGTTGGGACTTAATAGTATTCTCATATTTCCGCCGCCGCCGCCGCCACCAGGCTTCTTGATCGGATTATTTTAAACTAATTGATTGTGGAATATTTCAGGCTGGGGATTCGTAGTTTGGTGTTGGAATCATCGGAGAGATTACGACTCACCGGATTTGATCTCAATACGTGGACCAATGCCTGGAAAGCCTTGGATGCTGTTGGCGTCGGTGAATCTCTGCGCCATAAACACCGCCTTATCACAAGGTATTTATGCCCTCAGTCCGTCGTACTTTTAAAACTTTTGAAAATTTTAGAATGGTTTAATTCTGTTTCAGTCCCTTTGCTTTTAAGACTTTTGGAGTTTAGTTCTTATGCTTTTATTTTCATGGATGTAATCCTTCTACTTGCCTGATTTGAAAATTAAAATCCAATTGATAACAGTATTAGTGAATTTCTGTTAAATTAGAATGTGGCATATCAACACTCAAATGTCTTATTAAAAATTGAAGTATAATCGATAACACACACCGGTGTTATCAATTGAATTTTAAATTTTAAAACAGGAAAGTAGAGGGGTTAATTCATAAAATTAAAAGAGTATATGAACTAAATTAAAAAAGTTAGAATAGCATAAGGACTGGCAACATAATTAAATCTCTTACAAATAGTAACCTTAGAGGACCGAAATGAACTTCTGCATGTTATTATCTGAATTTGAGCGATTGAACTAAATTTGAGTTGATAAAGACATTTTTTCGGTATGATATTTAATTTATTGATCGATTAATTTAAATTGCGTAGTGTAAACGTTTATTATGGGATGATCTTATTAATTTATTTTACGAATTAAGGACATAATTCGAACTTTTGACATTGCTTCTAGTGTCTCGTCCCATTAAACAATTGGTTGTTGGTTGATAAAAACCAAATTGTCAATATATCTTTATTGCTATATGCATTTTTATGTTAGAGTCGACGATGTTTATTGTTTACTGACAATGTCATATTCATTTGTATCTATCATTTTTTTTGAGTTGTTCGGTTGAATTTTTAATCCTTTTCTCTTATTCAGCTTTCTTGTTGTTTCTACATCCTTGGTGAACGGAGAATGTTGTTGGAAACTTTAGCAAAGGAACTCCCCAATGAAACTATCAGGTTCTCCTCAAAAATGGTTTCCATTGATGAATCCGCAAACTACTTCAAACGACTGCATCTTGCCGATGGAACCATCATCAAAACCAAGGTCAATTCAAGTTATATGGTTGAATACTATTCTAACACTGAACTTTAGTTTAAGCTTCAATTATTTTATTAGAATGTTAAAATTTGTCAACATCATCGCATGCAGGAAATTAAAATCCATCCATGTCATCGAATTTAATTGCCCAATATTATAATTAAAGCGTAAACTAAAAAGTTCAATGCTAAAATAATATCAATTTTCTAGTTTAGTGGTATAATCTATACTAAACTTCAATTTAATAATATCTGATATAGTTTACCTTTAAAAAATAAATTCTATCCATGGGAGAAACCTGCACCACTCTAAAACAATAATTTGAATTATATTTTAGGCTTAATAGTAAAAAATGTGCCAGATCTATACCCATTTTTTCAGTTTGGTGCCTAACATTTTTCGGGTCACTTTGGTACCTAACGTTTTATTTCGTAATTCAAATCAGGTTTTTTGTGACAGACGTTAAAAATTTTTCGTTACTCAATAGAAACACAACATGTGGCATATTTATAGTGTTTTCTTTGATTTTTATTTTTAAAAATCAGAAAATCTTTAATTTTATAAAAAACTCAAAATCTTTAATTTCTCTAAAACTCTCAAACCCTAAATTCCTAAATCCCTCCCTCCCACTAACGATTCAACCACTACTGGCCACCTTTACTTTCGTCGGGCCTCTACAACTAAAAACTCCATTATCTTGTCGTAAAAAACCGACGAATGAATCGTCAATTGTTTTGCCGACGAACATCCAACAATAAAGAAAAAAAAGACTAATTGGACTTCTAACCGACGGCTAAAGGGTGAGGATGTTGAACGGTACGTGACGCTTGGGTGGTGAACGGTGAACCGTCAACCTGTGGGGATGCCAGACGGTGAGAGAAATGTGGTTTGAGAGTTTCATCGAAAGAAATAAAAACTTTGAGGTTATTTAAAAGTTCATATTTTTAAATAAATTTAGAAATTAAATAAATAAAAAAATCAGGCCACGTGTCATATTATAATTGGATGACGGTATTTTTTTAACAGCTATTGATGAAAAAACTTGATTGGAGTTACGGAAAGGCACCAAAGTAGCCAAAAAAACATTAGGCACCAAACTAGAAAAAATATATAGGTTGGGCATAATTTTTTATTGTTAAGCCTATATTTTATACTTTCATATTTTTTTTTTTTTTTGCTTAATACCAAAATGAGTGTTTAAACTATAATGAGTGTTTAAACTATACTCTTTTCTAAGCTAAGTGTGTAAAGTTTTTTTTTTTTGTTAAAATAAGTGTCAACGTTATATTTTGACCCGTTTTAAAGTCTTTTTAAGCACCTACTTTGGCCAAAAAAACACTTGAGACAATCTATCAGTAAAGGGCATAGTTTTTGACATTTATTTTAATATCAAACCTCGTATTTTTAATATTATGATGTGATTACAAGATAATGCTTGTTTATTGATCTTAACCGTTTAATAAAACACGTAGTATACAGATGAAATATTCGAATCTAGATCATCTAAGATAATCATTCCTTTTTCAACTAGACCCTTGATGGTTTCATAACTTCATATTTATTGAAATTACAGGTATTGATAGGGTGCGATGGAGTCAACTCGGCGGTGGCAAAATGGCTTGGTTTCAAGAACCCAACTTCCACAGGTCGATTATCAATCAGAGGTAATGCAAATTTCAAAGGAGGCCATGGATTTGGAACCACTTTCAGACAGTTCTTTGGCAATGGGGTTTGAGCAGGGCTAGTTCCCTGGGACGACGAGAACGTGTATTGGTTTTTCACTTGGACTCTGGCCACCAAAGGTACCTCACTTTGAAAACACTGCTCGAACTCGAATCGCAGATACCGTCGTTGCTATAAACTCCATTGTCATTGATTTCCAACATCTGCAGAAGAAGAAATGGAAGACGACCCGGTTAAGCTGAAGCAATTCGTAAGAAGCAAGCTCGATGCTACATCGGATGAAATGAGATCCGTCGTCGAAAAAACTTCGTTGCCTGACATTATATTAAGTCCATTAAGATATAGGAAGCCATGGGAGCTTCTATGGGGAAACATCAGCAAAGGCAATGTTTGCGTTGCCGGCGATGCTCTTCACCCCATGACTCCGGACATCGGCCAGGGCGGATGTTCAGCCCTGGAGGACGGCGTTGTTCTTGCTAGATGTCTCGGTGAAGCCTTGTTGAAACGTGCAGGCAATATTGAAGAAGAGTATGAGAGGATTGAGATGGGGTTGAAGAGATTTGCTAAGGAAAGAAGATGGAGGAGTTTTGATCTGATCACCACGGCTTTCATGGTGGGTTATATACAACAAAAGGATGGGAAGGTAGTGAACTATTTGAAAGACAAATTTTTGTTGGGATCCCTCTCCTGGTTACGATTGAGGATGTCTGAATTTGATTGAGGCAGCTTATTCTCTAGATAGATCTTGACGTGACTGAACAAAGTTTTCTGTCATTTTGGTGTCTTTGAATAGGCTCTAACATTACACTTTAATCTTAAATTTTAAAAATTAGGGGTGTAAATAAATCGAGTTTGAATGAACACGGACGAATAAAGTTGTGTTCGTGTTCGTTTATTTATTTTGAAGGTGCTTATGTTCGTTTAAATTTTTAATATTATATTTGTGTTCGTTTATTTATTTTTGAAGGTGTTCGTGTTTGTTCTTTTAGCGTTTGCGAACATATTCATTTAATGTTTGCGAACATATTCATTTAAGAAAATGGTGAAATTATGCCACTAGTCCTAAGCTTCTCATGCTTTACAATTTGAAAAGGAAAAAGAAGAAGCGGGTAAATGAACTCATAAGCGAGTTGATAAACGAGCTTCTTCGTAAACATAAATAAACCGAACACACTTTGTTCATGTTCATTCGTTTATTAAATGAATATAAAAAATTGTGTTCATGCTCGTTTATTTAGCTTAATAAACGAATGATTCATGAACATTTCATCAAACACTTTGTTCATTTACACGCTTACTAAATATTAAATTTTAAACTCTAAACTCTAAATTTTAAATATAATTTTATAATATTAGGACATATATAAAAATATTAAAAAAACAGAAAATTTTTATTCGATGTGGCTCCACAAGATACTCATGTAAAATATGAACGAGATAAGTGCCCATAATCATGTAGGATAAGGTATCTTTTGTTTCCATAGGATGAACACCTCTTTACTCTCTTGTGGTCAAAATTGTCGACTTGACAAGTTCTTCTAGGTAAAGTGTACACTTATTGCCATTTGAAATATAGCTCGAGGCATTATAAAAGTAAAGAAACTAAATTGTGTCGAACTAAAAATATAGGGACTAAATCTCAAATTTGAACGTAATAGAAAGATTAAAACATGAATTTGATTTGATCTATACTTTTAGCATAGTTATTCTTTTTACATTCTCATGGAGTACCGAGAATTTTAGTGGGTGAAAAGGGTTGTTGTAGCTCTTAAAATTTTTTAGTATAATAATATTTTAAATATTTTTAGTTTAAATATTAATTAATTAAATAATATAATTTATTTATTTTAATTTTTAAATTTAAATGTTTAATAAACTTTTGTCTCATCCTTAATTCTAAGAACAACCGATAACAGAAATGTCGTTTTAGGGTCAAAAAAATCGGTTGTCTTCAATGGAGAACTATCAGGTTCTTTGTATTTTATAATTCATAAATTGTAGGGTTAATTCTATCAATTATACTTAAACTATGACTTGGATTTTAAATCCGTCCCAAACTTATAACGTTTTAATTGAGTTCTTAAATTATTAGTATCGTATAAATCAAGTCATTTCCTCAACTTAGGTTAATGGTAATTTGGTATAATAGTTGAGAGGGTCACTTCTATAATGAGAATGCCTAAGCATTGTGAATAGAGCAAACTCGATTAAAAGATTTGCTCTCATAATAGATTTTTGTAGTATTCAATTCGAATTAATTGGTCAGTAGATCAGATAACGATGGAATTAACCAAATATTATATATTGTAAAAACCACTTGAATCTACCGTTTTAGAAAGAAATAAAAAATAATCCTCCTAAATTGTAGAGACACTATGCAGGCCCTTTATGTAATCGCAGGACTGTAACGTGATTCACGTTAGTTCGTAATAATAATTCGGGCACTCCTTTCCCTACTAAAATCCTATACCAAGCAAGTATGATATTGGTTTCGTAGGAATAATTTAACGAGGCTCCATCTTACTTATAAAAAAATACGTATATATAAATAGTCATGCATTTGGTACAAATATCTCTAGAATTTGATTGTGTTTTAAATATGTTTCGTTTCATATGCAAGCTAGAATTTAATGCCCAAATTGTCGATAAAGAAGCAAAATAATTTTATTAATACGATATTGATATTTTGATAATTAAAATAAAAATATCAACAAATGTAATATTTGCGAGCTGGTGCTCTTCACCCAATGACACTAAAATTTAGAGGGACGGTCAGACAATTAGATCATCGATTTTCAGTTCAATCAATTTAATCATTAATTTAATAATCATTAATTTAATAATAATTAAATAAAAATTATAAAATAATCGATTAACATTTCAATTGGTTGAAACCTTCAATTTTGTACTTTAGTTTCCATTTTTTAATAATTTATATAACCTTAAATTTTATCTTTTTTCAGACTTATTGCCGATATTAAGTAGCAATCAAAATTTTGTTAAATTAGTTAAATTATAGATTTTTAATTCAACCGACCGATTTAATATGATTATGAAAATTATACTAAAATCCCACCTATAATGTTTAAGCACATTAAAATTTATATACATATTATATACACTATAAGATGATATAATATTAAATGACCTAAATTGATTTATACGTTTTTTTAAGCTCACCCTTGCAAGCAAAACACTACCTTTCTTTCCTTTCAAAAAATCTCCCAACCAAGCTATCCTATTTCTCTTTTACTTCGAATGAAGATACACCATAACTTTTAATATTTTATATAATTATTAACTTTAACACATGACCAGAAATATAAAAATAAAATATCATTTTTTATAACTATTGATATTTTATAAATTGACTGGTTAATTTATATCGGTTTAAACTTATTGTTTTATTAAAATAACCAAACGTTTCATCTCACCAAATCATTTGATAATTGATATTATTTTATTATTTCTTATTTTTTAACATAAAATTTGATATAATGTATATACTATACATATTCCTTCCTAACCATAAATCAAAATATATCAAACGCATAAATATATTTGATTTTATATCTTTCTAATTATTATATCATCGAGGTGATGTCAATCAACTAAACTCAAAATTTATTTCATTCCTTTACAAGGTATATTTCATTTAATAAAATTATCAATCCAACGGTCAAGATGAAAATCAAAATTGTTGGATCCCTATTGGCCCAAAACATCCAAAACAAGGCAAAGAGGAAGAGTTAACTACAAATATACCCCCCTACACACCGCTTCAAGCATTTTTATTTATTTATTAATTTTCTTCAAAATTTCCATTTTCTTTTCAATACAAAATCAACTTCACATTTCCATTTTACAGCACCAGACCCCTTTGGTTTTTAAAATAACAACAGCTCCTCTCAGGTTCAATCTCGCTCTCTCGCTATTCAAAAATAAATCGCCGATTTTCATCAGGTAAATCTCGTTTTCAGATCGTCTTTCTTCGAAATCCGCCGATTCATTTGCCGATGAAAACTGAGCTTGTCTCTCCATTTCGTCCTTTTTTCTACGACTTTTTTTTTATTGGAATGAGGTAGTATAGTGTGGATTTGATCTGCCTGCCCTTTTGTTTTTTAATTTCTTGATTTTTTGTTGTTGCGTTTGATTTTTGAGCTGTTTTTGGAAATTTTTAAAATCTTTCTTAGAATATATGAAGAAATCTTTTTGTTTATTTATTTTTAATATTTGCTTTTGTTTTGGCATTTCGTTTTTATTACGACTGAATAGGATATGTTTGTTTTTGGAATATTTCGGAGCACTGCTTTTGTGATTCGAATCGGATGTTAAATGGTTAGAGGCGATTTTAGGTGGAAATTATGGTTTTGATATAAAATCTGATGATTAAGTTTTGAGATAGAGCTGAATGTAAGTTTGAAGTGTTTGATAATATCTAAGGAACTGGTATAATCAATCATGAAAACCTTGTTTTTAATCTGTTTATATTGAGCTAGTACGTTGTTTTGTTGGTGGTAAGTTAAAGGGGAAAATAGTACTGCAAAAACCTAGATTATTTGTTGATCAACAGCCTTGAGAATAAGAATGAAATCCTTGATAGGTTGAAAATAGCTTTGCTGAGTTGTGCTAAATGATAGTTCTACAATGTTCGTATGTTTTCTCAGATGGAGATGAAGCAACAATTATCGGCTTTTGAGACTAATGAATCCGCCACTGGAAGTTTGTGTGAAAGTAACACTTTGAGTAAGAGTGATTCTACAACAAATGGGTCTGTCAGTGATCAAAATGTAAGTAACCCAACTAATGTTGGAGCTAGTAAACAAAATGAGGCTTCCGGTAACTCACATAGCGTTCCTTGTATTTATCGACAAGATGTTGTCAAGAGTAACACAAGTGGTTCAGTTGGGATTGTGAGTGAAGTTGCAGGTGACTCAGATTCAGATGGAAGCATAACTGATGATGAAGATGAAGATAATGAGGATGGTGAAGATGAAAGCGGTGATGTTGATGCCAATAGCAATACTAATGAGAGTGGTGAGGGGAACAAAGGTGACCATGAGTATAAGTGTGGTGATCTTCAAGCCGATCAAATTCGGGTACAATGGATGGATGATACTGAACCAGTTCAAAGTATCAAGAATGTAACTGTTGTTGATCGGGGTTTCTTACATGGTGATTATGTAGCTGCTGCTTCAGACTCAACTGGGCAGGTGGGAGTTGTGGTGGATGCCAATATCTCTGTTGATCTGTTGGCTACTGATGGATCTACTATAAAAGATATATCCACTAGAGACTTGCAACGTGTGAGGGATTTTGCTGTGGGTGATTATGTGGTCCTTGGTCCTTGGCTAGGTAGAATAGATGATGTTTTGGATAACATCAATGTGTTGTTCGATGATGGCTCTGAGTGCAAAGTTATGAGGGCTGAACCATTGCGTCTCAAACCAACTGCCAGGAATACCCTTGAAGATGATAGTAATTTCCCATACTATCCTGGCCAGCGTGTGAGGGCTAGCTCTTCATCCGTTTTCAAGAATTCTCGGTGGTTGTCTGGCTTATGGAAGCCAAACCGGTTGGAAGGTACAGTAACAAAAGTTACAGCTGGATCTGTGTTTATTTATTGGATAGCATCTGCTGGTTATGGGCCTGATTCTTCCACTGCCCCGGCTGAAGAACAGAATCCAAAGAATCTAAAACTGTTGTCTTGTTTTACCCATGCGAATTGGCAAGTGGGTGATTGGTGTCTTCTTCCAACTCCATCACAATCTGTTCCTTTGGACAAAGGTTTTTCTAAACTGAAACTTAATGGTTCCATCAGAAATAGGAGAAATCGTGAATGTGACTCAGAAGAGATGGATGAATCAAATGATAATTCTGAATCCATTGATATTGATGAAATGGCTACACCTGATGAAAACAATGCAATTATTGAAACTAAAGCCAATGGAACTATTGAAAATAAAGTCTCACCTGAATCTGGCTCTTGTAGCAGTTCATTAACAGTTTCAAAGGAGACTGTCCATGAGCATTGGCCCCTTCACCGCAAGAAGGTCCGTAAAGTTGTGATTAGGAAAGACAAGAAAGCAAAAAAGAAAGTGGATAATTTTGAAAGGGCACTTTTAATTGTCAATAGTAGAACAAGGGTTGATGTCGCATGGCAGGATGGAACAGTGGAACGTGGAGTGGATGCAACAAAGTTGATCCCAATTGAAACTCCTGGGGATCATGAATTTGTTGCAGAGCAGTATGTGGTGGAGAAAACCTCTGATGATGGTGATGACACATATGAACCCAGGCGAGTAGGGGTGGTCAAAAGTGTTAATGCAAAGGAACGGACAGCTTGTGTAAAGTGGTTAAAGCCAGTTGCCAGGGCAGAGGACCCTCGTGAGTTTGACAAGGAGGAAATTGTAAGTGTGTATGAGCTGGAAGGACATCCAGATTATGATTACTGTTATGGTGATGTAGTAGTTCGATTGCCCCCTGCTTCTTTTCCTGTGCAATCTGTTTCTGAAGAAGGCTCCCTTGAGGAACCAAAGCCGGAAGATGCATTGAAAGAGGCGAAACAAGACATTAAAAGGAACTCAGGAAACAACAAAGTAGAAGGTCCACCGCTGAATGAAGCTTCCATAGACTTCACAGATCTCTCTTGGGTTGGGAACATAACTGGCCTGAAAAATGGTGATATTGACGTTACATGGGCTGATGGGATGGTCTCAACGGTAAACTTGGTGCCTTATTCTGTAGACTATTATTTTCTTTTCATTCTCCTTAGAGTTGTCTTTGACTTCTGAATTTTAAACTTTGCTTCTTCTTTTAGTTGGTTTTCTTATATTTGTTACAGTGGGCCCATCAATTTTCTTATATTTATTACAGAGGCTCTTTTATCTCGATGGATATTGTCATTTTGGTTGGGATGAAAGAACCTGTTCTGTGTTTTGTTCTTTTGAGCGGTATATTCCTTTTTTAAGCGTTAATGGCCTCGCACGCATGATGCATTCCAAAGGAGGCTAAACATAAGCATTATAACCTTAGAGAAGGTGTCTGATGACATTATTATATTATCATAATCAGTAAATTTATCATCCTTTGCTTATAAACTACTTATATGTGCTTATTTTAGGAATATCCTAATTACTTGTGTGTTCCATCTTGTGATGATTAATTATTTCATACTCTATTACTGTGCCTTTGTTCCTCTGAGGAGGAGCATAGTTATTGTTTTGACAAATTGATCTTTTGGTGTGTTCAGGTTGGACCTCAGGCAATTTATGTTGTTGGCCGAGATGATGATGAGTCAATTGCTGCTGGGAGTGAAGTAAGTGATGATGCTGCTAGTTGGGAAACTGTTAATGATGATGATGAGATGGATGCTCTTGAGAATGCTCAAGAGGTTTGTTTCTGTTTGGAACAGTTGTATGGCTGTCCATTAAGTTCAATCAGTTAACATATCAATTATATGCAAGCAGGTTTTCAAAAAATGGTTTGAAAATTGTTGATCTTGGCACTTCATTTTTAAACACATTTTTACGAGCCAGAGTATTTTTGGAAAAAATATTACTTTTGCCTTGTAGTGTAGGTAGGACCATAAGATGGTTGAGAAAAGATATTTAGATACCTTCTGCATGTATATGATCACTGAACCTTCTATGCACTCTGCTATTAAACTCTCAGTATATTATTATGTAATCTTAAATTCTAATAATTCATTTAGTGTTCTCAATTGAGTGAATGGTATGAGTATTTCTTGTTCAGGATTTGGAGCCGCAAAAAGCCAGTGGAATTGTTTCGGAAACAGAAGAGGGTATGGAAAATAATTCTGGAAGGAATGCAATATTATCTCTCCCCTTAGCTGCATTTGATTTTGTCACCCGAATAGCAAGTGGATTATTTTCAGGAAGACAGAAAAATGTTGATCCAACTGGTTTGGATCCTGAAGGAGAAACTGAACATGAGCCTGAGGGAAGAGGTTCCAGCTATGAGTCTAGCTCACAGAAGTGTAATGTTATTGATAATTCCGTTGGGAAAATTGTCAGTGGAAAAGGTCAGGAATATGTTGAAGTAGAGGCCCAGAAACATTCACTTCCAGAGGAAGATATATGCAACTTGAGGATTGAAGACTTGGATCCTAAAACAGGTGATGAGGATGATGCTTGCAGTTTCAAGCGGTTTGATACAGCTAAAGATCCTCTAGATCATTATTTTCTTGGTGCTAATGGACAGGTAATGATCTTTATTTATTAGCGCTGACAATTAATAACTTGCTTTTTTGACTCTAGTTATATCATTAAGAACATGAAATATAATCTTTGGATGCTGACTTGTCTTTTTATCATAGTGTGATTAGGATCGTCCATTAATTTTATTGTGCAATTTAAAATGCATGCTGACATATTACAGTTCCAGTTTTGGATATACAGATATGTTGCCTGAGGAGATTCTGATATATTGTATTTCTTGTTAAAATTTTGAGCTTTTGTGTTGACTACCTATACTATTAGTGTTATTACTTACTATTTATTGGCTGACCCGCTTGTTACTCCACCTTTGTAGTCCTTTCTTTTAGATTTTGAGTCCTTCCACATTAATTATGCTTGCAGAATAATACTGGAAGGAAGTGGCTAAAGAAGGTTCAGCAAGATTGGAACATCCTTCAGAACAACCTGCCAGGTAAGGATTGTTTGGTCTAGTAGGCATATTAAAAGGTTTCTTGTCCTTGGCTATAGCAAGTTTTGTTTTAAGCACTCGTTGTAACTATTTAACAGATGGAATCTATGTACGAGTATATGAGGATCGGATGGACCTCTTGAGGGCTGTAATAGTTGGGGCATATGGGACACCTTATCAAGATGGTCTTTTCTTCTTTGATTTTCACCTTCCTCCTGAGTATCCTGATGTGCCTCTGGTATGAATATGATTCCAAACTTGATTACTTAAAGCTTGAAATTTGTTTTTCCTTCATCTCTTAAAGTTCATAGAATTTTTGTTTAATTGTCTTTAAGATGTTACTGATTTTTCTTTGACTGGGGCTTTTGATTCTGCAGTCAGCATACTATCATTCAGGTGGTTGGAGGCTAAATCCGAATCTATATGAGGAAGGCAAGGTGTGCCTTAGCCTTCTAAACACATGGACTGGAAGGGGAAACGAAGTTTGGGACCCATCATCTTCGAGCATCCTTCAAGTCCTAGTTTCTTTGCAAGGGCTAGTGCTAAATGCTAGGCCATATTTCAACGAAGCCGGGTATGATAAACAGGTTGGAACAGCTGAAGGAGAGAAAAATTCGTTGGCATACAATGAGAATACTTTCTTACTGAACTGCAAGTCAATGATGCATCTATGGCGGAAGCCCCCAAAGGTGATTATTCCATTTCGCTCGTATTTTCTCATTATTGAGTTGCTCTTGCATGGTACATAGGTAGTTATCGACTTAAGATTTTGAAAGGGGTTGATGCTTTTAAGCATAGAACATATTTAGTTTATGGAAGTGTTTTTTTTCTATAGATACAATGAAGATCAAACCCTTGCAAGGTAGTTTGTAATATTTAACAATTTTTAGCCTAAACTCCACCAACAACCATTGTGGTAAAGTTCCGTTTTTGCAAGAATTTACACCGAATTTCATATTATGAATTACCAAAATATCCCCTATTCTAAAATTACTTCATTCACACTTAAGTGTATTTTCATGGTTTTGGGGGCATAATTAAATGTCTAACCCCGTGGAAATGGAACTTTGCCACGTGGCACTATCTTAGAAAAAAACCCGGAATGCAATGTGGAAAACATCCAAACCTCAGGGGTATGTCGAGTTTACTCTAGAATTCAAGCGGCGTAGTGAAGTCAAATCTTTTCACGATTCCATCTTGTTTTTACTTAAGTTTTTTCAGGTAATTTTCCCAGTTGTGCTTGATATTATATCGAAGATGTTGTGATTTCCATGCTTTTTTTTTTCTCGGAGATAAATATTTAACTTTATAATTATCTCTAGGACTTTGAAGAACTCATCAAAGACCATTTCAGACGACGTGGTTATTACATCCTTAAAGCCTGTGATGCATACATGAAGGGCTACTTAATCGGCTCTCTAACTAAAGATGCCTCCATTAGTGACGCGAACAACGCGGACTCCAACTCAGTTGGCTTCAAGTTGATGTTAGGCAAGATCGTGCCAAAGCTTTTATCATCACTCAATGAAGCCGGAGCTGATTGTCAAGAATTCAAGCATCTCCAGCAGTCATCATGATTTGGGGGGGGTGGTTCTAAAAGACAAAACTCGATATTGCCATCGATGCAACAAAAGGTCAGTGCCGAAAATTTCAATGTAAATATATAACTCGGTGAAAACATTCTTGTGTCTTGTTTTGAACAAGCCTTAAAAAGACATTAGGAGCTGAAGTTTCCTTGGAGCCAAAAAAATTACAACATTTTGAAATTCTTTTTTACTAACTTATAGAATGTTCAATTTTTCTGCTGATTTTTCTTTTTTTCTTCTTTTACTTGAATTCTTTGCGAGTGAATTTTGGTTTTTAATTTCTTTTAGAACCCTAGGAAATAGGATTGGGGAGAGTCCGGTTTTGGATGACTATTGAATTCAAATGATAAATTGATTTAAATTTGAAGAATAGGTTATTCTCAAGCTTCAATTGTATGTTCATGGACACTTGTTATGAATATTTACCATGTTCATGGTTTATCTGATTTGGTTTCCTTCTACTCTTGTATCTTTTTTTTTTCCTGATAGATAGGATGTTAACCGGATTCAGGAGTGTGTTGGATCCGAGAATGATGCGACTGCCAAATACGGATACGAATAAATATGAAAAGATTTTCAAGATTTTGAATCTCAATCTGCAAATCTGCTTTAAAATCTGAATCCCGAGAACGATAAGGCCAAGCCGTCGCGGGACTCGCAGTTTGTTTATTATTATTTGAATTCATTATTTGTAAAACAGATTCGGATAATAGGTATCTAGTCGTATCCGAATCTGTTTTGGATGTGTTGTGGATATTGATTAGAATTTTCAGGTTCAAATACTATTTGAATTTGCAAAAAAAAAAAAAGTTGGATATTGAATTCATATTTTACATTGTCATCCTTAGTGATAGGGAATAAGGGAGGGTAATCTTCTTTATGAAGATTAATATAAATAAAATTATTCGAATTTAGGTCATTTAGGAAGGGTAATGTTCTTTTTTCCCCTTTTCTATCGGCATAAAATTTGGACTTATAATTTCATAACTTCAATAATAAAACATTTGAATGGTTAAAATGAAATGACACATGCTTGAATAAATTTGTTTGTTAGGGATCAAATCGTTGTTTTAATTTGGGGATCAAATACGACATTAATCTTTTCTTTTGTTAATTTTCACATTATTAATTTAATAGAAAATGTTTAATTTATTAACAATTAATTGATCTAATAGGTTGAGGTGTTAGATTTTTTAAATAAGGTTAATAGTTTAAATCTTGATGTTATGAATAGAAAAATTTAAGTTTTTGATTTGAATTAGTCTCTCAATGATTTAAATACTTATGGGTAAAACCAAAAATAATTTTAATAAAAGTTTTAAAACTTTAATCATCAAAATAAAAATTAACCGAAACTTCAATGCTCACGACCGTGGTTTACCCTCAAAAAAATAAGCTCCCTTAGTTTTTTTTTAAACAAGCGCCCCCTTTTAAAGTCTAAAAAACCGTAGCCAGAAGAGAAAGAATTAATGGATCGAAGCAATTTCTGCATTCATGTTCGTTTTACTCTTCCTTCCAATCTTTCGTTATTGTTTTTTTGGGTAAAAAAGACAAGATTTTTATTAATTATTTAACTAGGTACGAGCAATATTAACATCAACATCATCATGTAACAAAGATAAGACCTTAGGAGGGAGGAAAATAAACATGAGTTATAATTATCTAGAGAAAAAAGCTTAGACATCCAGTCAACAACTTTATTTGCTTCACGAGGGACATGAACTAACCGAGCTCTC
Source organism: Hibiscus mutabilis (assembly GCA_019671005.1). NCBI lineage: Eukaryota > Viridiplantae > Streptophyta > Magnoliopsida > Malvales > Malvaceae > Hibiscus > Hibiscus mutabilis. The sequence goes on from CM033712.1 coordinate 53,060,088, forward strand.
CAAGTATGTTGGAGTAGACTGAATATATGTTGAAGGAGCGTAGAGCATAGTCCTGACATGAAAGATCTATTAATTAGCCGTATCGCCTGTACACTATTAGACTCCACAATAGCCGAGTCCGCTTCCAATGCAGCAACACATTTCAACCCCTTATAGACGGCCCAAAGTTCCGCTTCTAAAACTGAACATTTGCCAATTAACTTAGTAAAACCAATGATCCATCTTCTAGTTGCGTCGTGAGCCACTCCCCCACACGAGGCTAACCTATCCAAAGTGCATCTTGCACCATCCACATCGAGCTTCCAAGAGCCAACATTAGGAGGAACCCACACTGCCATTTGTCTTTGAACGCGGTTCTGCTCAGGATGCAATGACACTTCACGCGTTAAAGCCCTGTGAACATCATGTAACATTCTCAAACTGTACCCCAATACCGTATCACGCTCAATAGCATCAGGGTCGAAGACTTTCCCATTACAAAAGAGCCAAATATACCATACAATAATGCTAAAGAAAGTTCCAAACTCATCCGAACCATCCATAAAATAACCAGGTTGCATTATGTACAACCGGAGCCAATCCGCAAAACAAAGCTAAAAATACTCCGTAAGCTTACCTAATTTAACAACTTCCCTCCATGCCAAAGTTGTACTAGGGCAGTGTCTAAAGAGATGATCCATGTCTTCCATAGCTGCCCCACACACAACACAGCCTGGGTGAAACCGTTAGATGCCCCCTTGCTTTCTCGCCATTGGTTAGGATTCTCTCCTGGCACATTAACCATAAGAAAGTTTGTACTCTTTGAGGCCCTTGAAATTTATTCACACAGCCCCAAAGTGCATCCTCTTAAGCTGCTAACTGTTGTGTCCGTAGTTTATACGTAGAGCTGATAGTGAACTTTCTGTTTTGATCCCATTTCAAACATGGTCGATCCATCATGCCTGTACTACAAGGGGGTTTGATGGCCGCAATGTGCTCAAGAACGTTCATAGGCAACATGTGTGAAAAAGCTTCCCATGCCCACTCACCATCAGTACGCACCATCAACGAGAGGGGGTGTGAAATGAGGCACCAAATCCATCGATCCAACAACTTCCAGGATGAGGGGACAGATATCACCAACCCAATGGTCCCTCCAAAAGTATATTTGCGTTCTATTTCCAACATTCCATACAATGCTATCCCCGACATCTTCTCATATCAAGCATAAGCCCCGCCACACATAGGAGCAAGTACGCCTATACAAATAATCTGACACCAATGCATTTGTACTTGGCTCGGACAAATTGAACCCAAAGATGATCCCGTTGATTCACTAAGTTGAAGGCAAGCTTCATCAAGAACGCATCATTTTGCGTTTGAAGCTTACGCAACCCAAGACCTCTATTCAAAATTGGCTTACACACTTGATCCAGATTGACCATATGGATTTCTTTCCTGTTCCCTGATGAGCTCCAAATGAACCGCCGAATGAGCTGTTCAATTTCATCACAAACTCCCCTAGGGATGAATGTAGTTTGCATTGAGTAGTAAGGAATCGTAGCAAGTATCGATTTAGCAAGCGTAACCTTTCCGGAAAAAGAGAGGTACCGTGTCTTACATCATGTCAAACGATCTTGAACCTTTTGCACCAAATACCTATATGAGGCTTTTGTAACCTGCCGATGTAGCAGAGGCACCCCTAAGTATCTCCCCAAGTTATCTTCAAAGAAACCAAAGGAACCACTAATAGATTGCCGCACCTAGAGGTCCACGTTAGTGGAAAAATAGTTGTTTGTCTTTTGAACACTCACTTTGAGTCCGGACGCTTGACAAAACTCAACAAGAATGTTCTGAATGATGGAAAACTGCTCTACACTCGTTTCAGCAAACAATACCATATCGTCAACAAACAAAAGATGTGAGATGCTAGGTCCATCTTTGTTCGTCTAAAAGCCTTTCCAAGAACCATTTGCTCTAATTGTTTGAGCTAATCTTTCAACACATAGAACAAATAGGTAACGGGAAATTGGGTCACCTTGTCGGATACCACTTGTGGGATGAAAGGCCTCCGTCAAGGAGCCATTCCAAAGAATTTGCATGGAAACCATGGAAACACATCGAAGAATCAGCTCTCTTATGTTACTCGGAAAGCCAATATCCTTTAAGGTATCATCAATGAACGACCACTCCAATCTATCTTAAGCCTTATCCAAATCGATCTTGATTTCTATCCACCTTTTTTTTCCTGTCATTCGTCTCATAGAGTAGATAATTTATTGTGCAATGATGATGTTATCTGAAATCAATCTGCCTAACACAAAACTGGTTTGATTATTAGCAACCCAGTCTGGAAGAAATGGCTTTATCCAGTTCACAATTACCTTTGTAATAATTTTATACAGCACTGTACAAAGGATGATGGGCCGAAATTGAGTCATAAGCTCCGACGACTTAATTTTCAGGATCATAACCAGTAAAGTGCAGTTAAAAGCTTCTGGAAGCGGTCCCACCTCAAATATCTACCTCACACATTGACATACGCTACTGCCCACTATTCCCCAATTTTTCTAATATAATACGACATGCAACCCATCGACCCTCAAGGCTTTAAGTGGGCTCATATCGAATAACACAGCTTTCACTTCCTCATCCGATACTAGGGTAGCCAAAGAATTAGTCACATTGTCATTTAACGCAGGAAATCTCCCCCATGTAGCATACTGTGGCGGTGGGTGCTCATGGAAGTAGAGAATAGGTCACAAAAAAATTCAACAACATATGTTCCCAAATCAATAGGATCCATGCTCCATGTCCCTTCTTTTGTTCTCAACGCCAAAATGGAATTTGCTTTGCGTCGACCTATAATAGTAGCATGGAAATACTTGGTGTTTCTGACCCCCTCAAGTATCCATTGGCATCGCGCTTTCTGTGCCCATAAACTTTCGTCCTGCTCTAAAACAATATCCAGCTCAGCTTTCAGGTGAACTCAAGGGATTCTTTAAGATGGGGGTGATCCTGCCATGCATCCAAGAAATGAAAGGGCACGTTCTCCCTAGATGCCATCCGATGCACTAACTTCAATAGTAACGGGAAATGATCAGATCCCACCCTGTCAAGATGAAAAACTAAAGAATTCGGATAAGCGAGATGCCAAGCCTCATTAGTTAGGCACCTGTCAAGTTGCTGATAAAGTGACCCTTGCTTCCACGTGAAATCCTCTCCCCGATCTTCTAGATCTAGCGACCTAGCATTGAACAAAAAATCACGGAAGAGTGAACTAGTTCCCGATGTAGAGAGAGAGAGCCACCAGTTTGTTCATCCGATCTTAATAGGGCATTGAAATCCCTTCCCAATAACTAAGCAGAATCACCACTCGGATCTAGTCGAAATAGTCGCTCCCACAAATGTTTCTGCAAGTTGGCTTGCGGGCTCGCGTAAACAGCTGTGAAAACACCTATTTTGCAGTATCCGGATCAAGGAACTTGCCATGTAAAAATTGGTTAGAAGCTTGTAGAATATGAATATCCATTTCATCTCGCCACAAAATCCAAATACCCCCACTAAATCCTTGGCATTTCACATGCGGTGCGGAAGGTGCCTCTCCCGTATGTGAAGTATCAAGTAGTTGATTCATAAAAGACTAAACCCACTCTGTTAGCACAAGCCTTGGTGGAACACGCGGCTCCTTCTTTTGAGATACTTTTAGATTCTTCTTACTTGTAGCCTTCATACTAATACCCTCACGACAATTTTGAGACTCTTATTTCGAACGAGGTGGCACACGATTGCTTTGCTTGCCTTCAACAATAGAGATTGTCTGGTGATGCCCCCGTGCAATTGAAGGTTCATGATGCTTCAATTGGACTTCCGAGCCAGCCACTGTGGGAACAACATTGACCCATCCATTCGGTGCATTAGAGCTGCTCGGCTTATCGACCATAGGGGAATGTGAGGGCCCCACACCCCTTGCATTAACCACTTTAGTTCCTTGATCATGTATAACAAGCATTGTGCTAGTTTCCTTAGCACGTTGTGAATGTGCATTAACAGTCGGGGCAACCTCTTCCTCAATTTGTTCCGCAAGGGCCTAATATCTAGATCCTACTTTTTTGCTCAAGTTGTCAGTCCCTTTGGTCGAAGGCTCCTTACGAGGCCTCCTCATTCTATTCTCAACAACCATCCACGACCCATAAAGCTCGTCCTCCTTGACACTCTGTTGAAATGTTTATTTTAATATAACAAAGTAAAAAAAAGTTTTTGGACTAAATTCAAATATTGTAAAAATATCTCAAAGTCCACAAAATGTTTTGAATTTGTTCCTATATCGAATATATCTTTTAAAGTTAATTTTTAGCCAGTTTTACAAGTTTCTGATATAGGTTTCGAAACCCCTATAAGTGGTTTCAAAACCAATGAGGCAGTAAGGCCTTGAATCCAAACCTGGGAAATAGGTTTCGAAACCCCTACATGGCCCTTGTAATGGCTAGTATCGGCTAGTACAACTAGTTTTTCATTTGAAAACCCCTAATGGTTTCGAAACCCCTACAATGGTTTTGAAACCTCTGTGCAGGTGAGCATTTAAAGCACAACTTTATGACTTCCCAACAGCTCTAACCAACCCCAATGGCTAGTAACGGTCAAGAACTCATTAGAGGACTTAAAAGGGACCTTCAAGCAGCCATGGAACATAAAGAAACCAACTACCAACATTCAATGATAGAGAAAATGTTTTAGAGCTTAATTTTGTCATATTTCTTTGTAGAACACACTTGTGAACTCAATTGTCATATATGCTCAAGTGTTAGGATTTGGGTGAGTACTTAAAATTGCAAAACATATCATCCTTAGAGGTTTTCCTAGTTTGCTCATTGTTTTCTCTTTGTAAGAGAGTTTCTCAAGCTTTGAGGTATAAGCTTTGAAGTTGTAAGGGTTATCTCCTTGAACCTAAGAAAAAAGGAAAGAAATTCAATAGTGAATTTAGGAAAATCCTTAGAAGGGAGCTAAGGTAGTAGATGTAGACTTTGGTTAGAAAGTCGAACCACTATAAATCATTGTGTCTATTTTTAAATTCCTATTGCTTCCACCATAACCACTCAAAATCCAATCCACCCTCTTTTGGCATTCAGTTGATCATTCGAGCATCCCAACAATTGGTATCAGAGCTTCATCTCTTCATTGGATTAACATCCTAGAGTCGATCCTAGAGGTGTTCAACCATTAACATCCTAGAATTGACAAACCTCCTTACTTTGACGGTACCAACTACTCCTATTGGAAGAATAGGATGATGTGTTTCTTGAGAGCCAAAGACTTCCATCTTTGGGATATCGTTCTTGATGGCCCGTTTGTTTCACAAAGAAGCAAAGAGGAATGAAGTGCGGAGGATCGCAAGAAGATGAAGCTAAATGCAAAGGCCTTGCACATTCTCTTTTGTGCACTTGGCCCAAATGAACATGCAAAAGTCTCTTCTTGTGAGAGTGCCAAGGAAATTTGGGACAAGCTTGAAGTCACCCATGAAGTAAAAGAGACCAAGATTGGTCTTCTTAACCTTGAGTATAAGAACTTCAAGATGGACCCGAATAAAGACATCAAAGCTATGTTCGATCGGTTCTCCACCATTTTGAATGGACTTAAAGGATTTGGAGAGATGATTCCGAAGGACAAGCTAGCGAGGAAGTTGATTTGCTCACTTCTTGACTTATGGGATTCCAAGAAGACCGCCATCATAGAAGCAAAGAATTTAAAGGAGCTCAAGCTTGACGAGCTTATGGGATCTTTGCTCACCCATGAGATGATGATGTCCAAGGGGAAGAAGAAGAAAATAGAGCAAGGAATTGAAGATTCGAATGTTGCTCTTAAGTCCTCCTTAAGAATTTAAGAAGGATCAAGTAAAGAGGAAAGTGAAAATGAAGAAGAAGAGATAGTCAAGCTCTTCAAGAAATTCACTCAATTCATTAAGTGCCATAAGAAAGAATTAAGACATGAATTGAAAATGAAGAGGAAGGATCCCGTCATATGTTTCGAGTACAAGAAGCCGGGGTATACCAAGTACGATTGCCCTCATTTCAACAATAAGGGATCAAACCATAAACAAAAGGGATTTGTGGCTACATGGAGTGATGAAGAGAACTCCACTGATAATAAGGCAGCCCACCTATATCTCATGGCCATCTAAGAAGATTCAAGGGCAACTTTTAATTCATCTACTTCAATTTCATATTCTTTTGATGAATTACAAGATGCCTATGACGATTTGGTTTTAGAATTTAAAAATCATATTTTGAAAAAAAAAGAAAATGGTTTCATAATTGAAAATTCAAAATGATTTGATTTCTAAAACCAAGGTTGAACTTGAAGCAAAACTCATTGAGTTTGGACAAAAGAATGTCGATTTGCAAAATTTGTTCCAAAAAGTACATGAAGATCATCAAAAGGAGTTGGATGATCTTAAGAAAGAAAAAGTTTTGATTTACAAAAAATTTGAAAGAGAAAATGGAGATTGCTCTAAAACTAGTTTTGTAAAATCAAACTTTTATCAAAGACAATCTAGTTCCCCTAGATTTTTAAATGGAAAATGTGTTCGAAACATTTGGGTTCCAAAAGGACTCATTGTTTCAAAGAAAAAGAAGACATTGAAAAATGGATTCCTAAGGGACTAAAGTTTTTGGGACTAACTCTATTGGATCCAAAGCAATTTGGATACCAAAAATTACTTGATTATCTTTTGTAGGCGTGCTTGAGTCATTGATTATCAAAGTCAAATCTTGAAAGCTCATGACACACAAAGAATGAATGACACTTGGAGAAGGAAGGCCTAACATCCTGCCTTAGTTCAAGTGGTACATCTAATTTTCATGCAATTGCTTGAAAATGTTGTTAATGTCTAAATTTTCTTGTTGATCTAAGCATGTTTGTATGATTTCATGTTGTGCATAATTGCATATAGTTAGGGGAGTCTCAAATTGCATGAGTTACATGTTTTTGGCCTTAAACTTGTAATTTTTGGTTCATTTTGGTGAAATCATGCTTTCTATGTGTTAAATGATATGTTTTGAGAAGAATGTGTAGCAAAATGTGCTTAATGTATATCTAGGACTTAATAGAGCCTTTGTATGAACATAAAACTAAGTTGTAAGGCCTTTTGAGTTGTTGTTGTTGTAGCTTTTCACCATTTCGTGCCTTCAGTACCGGTACCACCCATACTATACCGATATGACATTAAACCAAGGTATCAATACGGTCGATACCATACCGGTACGCACAATCAAAAAGGGACTTTTTGTCTCCTTTTTGCCATGCCTTGTATGCTTATTGATGTAATTTCAATTTATGGCATAATTATTGAATTTCTTGCATTTAGTTGATTTATTTTTTTGAAATTCAATATATCTCTCTTGAATCGTTGGACTAACAATTTACTTGATGCTTGATTAAGTTGGAGCCATTTTATCAAAGTTCATTCATTTGTTAAATTTTTTTTTGGCGTATCTCTCCATTGTTATCTTAAACTTTAAAGTAATTTCGAAATTTGGTTTAAATTATTTCTGATATAACAAAAAAGGGGGAGAGATATGTTTTGAAAAATTAACTTTCAAAAAGAAAAATGGGAGTTTTAAATATTTTCTAAAATATTTCTCTTTTTCTGAAATTACTTTTCTAAAGGGGAGATTTTCAAAAACATTTTTTCAAGTAGTTTTGTTATATCAAAAATGGGGAGATTGTTGAGATGTTTATTTTGATATAACAAAGTGAAAAATGTTTTTGGACTAAATTCAAATATTGCAAAAATACCTCAAAGTTCACAAAACTTGAAAAATATGTTTAAAATATTTTTAATTTTTTCCTATATCGAATATATATTTTTAAGTCAAATTTTAGCTGGTTTTACAAGTTTTTAATGCAGGTTTCAAAACCCCCTATAAGTGGTTTCAAAACTAGTGAGGCAGTAAGGCCCAGAAACCAAACCTAGGAAATAGGTTTTGAAACCCTGGTTTCGAAACCCCTAGCTTGGTTTCTATATCATGCCTCTGTAACAACTAGTTTTTCATTTGAAAACCCCTAATGGTTTCGAAACCTCTTTGTATGTGAGCATTTAAAGCACAACTTTATGACTTCCCAACGGCTCTAATCAACCCCTAACGGCTAGTAACGGTCAAGAACTCATTAGATGACTTAAAAGGGACCTTCAGATAGCCATGAAACATCAAGAAACCAACTACCAACATTCAATAATAGAGTAAGTGTTTTAGAGCTTAATTTTTTCATATTTCTTTATAGAACACACTTGTGAGCTCAATTGTCATATATGCTTAAGTGTTAAGATTTGGGTGAGTGCTAAGAATTGCAAACATATCAACCTTAAGAGGTTTTCCTAGTTTGCTCATTGTTTTCTCTTTGTAAAGGAGTTTCTCAAGCATTGGGATATAAGCTTTGAGGTCGTAAGGGTTATCTCCTTGAGCTCGGGAAAAAGGAAAGAAATTCAGTAATGAATTTCAGAAAATCCTTAGTATAAAGCTAAGGTAGTGGTTGTAGACTCTTGATAGAAAGTTGTTAGGATGATCAATCGATAGAGTGTGGCCAAGAGGGGGTGAATTGGCAATTTAAAAAATTAAAGGGAAGCAAATTGGAAAGATAGAAAAATGGGACACAAGAGATTTATAGTGGTTCAACCTTCTAATAAGGTTTACATCCACTAAATTAGCTTCCCACTAAGGATTTTCCCAAATTCACTAAGAATTTCTTCCTTTTTTCTAGGCTCAAGAGGAAACCTTTACACAATCAAAGTTTCTACCCCAAAGCTTTGATAATACTCTCTTTTACAAGAAAAAGAAATAGCAAACTGAGAAATCATCTCAAAGGTAAATGTTTGCCCAATTACAAAGCTCACTCAAACCCAAAACTTGAAACAAAAGATTACAAATATGCACTCTCAAGTGGGTTACAAGATTTGACTCTAATAAGCTCAAAGATTGTTGGATTTGTGCTTGAATGCTTAAGACTTGTTCAATAAAATGTTGTTGTTGCTTTGGAGACTTGATTATATACCCCCTAATTTATTTGTAACTGTTTAGGTAGTTGAGATCATCAATATAGCCGTTGGACTGCATTTTTCCCGCAATAAATGTTGTCTGCCAACCCTAGGTATCGGTACGCGGGCTGCCGTATCGGTACCTGCCAAAAGAGGAAATAGCCATTGTACAAAGGGGTATCGATACGCGAAAGGCCGTATCGATATGAAGAGTTAATTTTACAAAGGTGTACTGCTAGGTCCATACTGTATGATACTGGTCTTGGTCACTAGAATCCTGATAACTCGTGTAAAAAACTCGTATTGATATGCCTATATGGGTATCGGTACGCTATAACTGATTTTCAAAGTTATGGTTCCAATAAACTGACAAAGCAATGGTTGAATATTAAATGCAAAAGATTTAGAATATCTAAACACCCCGTATCGGTACGCATAAAGCCGTACCTATACTCAAAGCAAAATTTGTTCCCAGTTTGAATGACGTACTGATACGACTATACGCGTATCGGTACCCAATAGCCATTAAGTATAAAACGTTTTCCAGTAGCTAAAATCTGTATCGATATGGGCGAGGGCGTATCGATACGCTTGGACCAAATTTGGCTATTTGAGTACAAAAACACTTAGAAAATATTTTGGGGTTTTAGTTTTTTACTTATAAACAATTTGAAGTTTGAGTCATTGTCATTTTTTGAGACTTTTTGAGTACTTAAAAATTTATCCAATTTTATAAATTGGTCCTTGAAATCCTTGTTATATCAAAATCAAATAATAGTTTTACAATCTCTCCATTTTTGATATAACAAAGTAAATTTTTAAGTCTTTTTGAAAAATATTTCCCCTTTCTTTAAGGCTAAAAGATAGTTTATTTTGAAAGCTTTTTGAAATTTAATCTTAATTCTTCTCTCCCTTTTAGTTAGATCAAAATCAATAGGATAAATATATGCAAGATACAAAGCAATAAATAATTCCAAGCATAATTAAACAACATAAATATTATAAATTCAAAGCAACAAAATAATCCAACTTAAACAAAAACATAATCCAAAGCAAATAACATAAAGTCATAGGAATTCAAATAAAGAACATACGTGCATAATACTTAAAACCTAATATGATATGTATGAAATGCAAATGCCTAAGGAGCATCCTCGTCTTCATCATCCTCATGATCATCGCAAAGAGCATGACCACGCCATTCTCCATGAAACGCAGTAAGGGTCATGTCTATAGAAGTTTGACGGTTTTCCATGGAGGTAACTCTAGCTTCTAAAGAAGTGAAACTAGTATCCAAAAGAGCAAAACTAGAATCCAACCTCACATCCAAATTGAAAAACTTCCCATCAAGATAGGCCATGAGAGCATCAAGGGAAGGTTGAGCAACCAGAGCCACTAGATCAATTGGAGCCGCCAGAACATTCTCTATGGGATCAAGTTGTGCATCATGAGCGAGATCCGCGATACGAATCCATTCTCCATTGTAGATGGTGAACTTTGCATGCCGGAGAGAGTGATCATCAATAGGGTCGGTGAGAGGCGAAGCAAGATCATAAGAGCAATTGATATTAAGCTTGTGGAACGTATAGCTCAAGGCGGTGCCATAGGTGAAAGAGGTGACAAGGGAGGTGTAGAAGTTTTGGAAAAGTTATACTAATTTGGCAAACATAATTTGGGCTAGGTTTAGACGTACACTCTCACGGAAACTCATCAACTTGACGAACCGTGGACCACTTACCACCGGATGGCCGAAACCACCAAGTGATGAGAAAGCAAAGGAAATGCTCATGAGCATCTAATACGGTTACAAAACCACTATAGATTTGAGGAAGAGCATTTTCATCATCTAAAATCATATCATCCATCTCCAAATTATCGACTATAATTTTAGAATCAAGACGTAAAGTTTTTCTTATAAGGTAAGACTCGAGTGCAATAACCTTGGTTTTCTCTTGATTGTAAACACACCAGTCATTAGAGTAAAAGATAAGGACAAGATTTTTATACCGAATGTCGGGTATACTTAAAAAAGGCATGAACTTCCATTCCCTTAATAAATCAAGATATCAAAAATTAAATTCATCGAAAATCATGAAAGGTATGAAAATGCACATTCACGTTTTGAAGTTTTGAAAATGTTTAAAATGATCCAAAGCATTTGGATTTCCTTGTTCATTAAAATATTAATGATAAAGTCGAGAAAGGTTTGGTCTTGTACCATTATTTTCGGGATTGGGTTCGGTAGGAATAGGATTGGAAGAGCTAGATGCGATCTCCTTTCTTCCTCTTTTCTTAGGACCCATAATAAAAACCTAAAAAATTTCTAACCACAAAAACAATGTATGCATAAACATCACATTTAATCCAATAAACCAATCCAATGATCAAGGTATTGTTAAAAATATATTTTGTATATTTTAAAAATCATATACAAGTATAAGAAAAAATTTGGTGAAAATAAAACTTAAAAATAGTAAAGAAAAATATGCGAGTATAATTTTATATTCGAACAAAAAAATTTCAGTTTTGAAAGAATTTTTGTAAAATATTTGAAAATAGTGTTATATACATACTAGATTTATAATATTGAAACATAAACAATGTATAAACCTGAAAGAAATCGAAAAGTAAAGAAAATAGAGGTTATACCTTGGAATGGATGTATGGATGAATGAATGGATGATTTGCACAAAGCTTGATGATGATAACTTAAGTTTGTTGTTAAAACTATGTAGCGACCTTTTTCCTTTTAAAACAATATAAGTTTCATAAGTTCGGTGCTACGTTATCCCCAAAATCATTTCTTTAAAATCTTGGCTTAAAGGAATTTCTTTTGAAATCTCTTTTTCTTTTAAAAAAAACAATTGAAAACTTGGAGTCACTACCGACCACTAAGATAAGGGGGTCAGACACCATGGAAAACTAGAGATTCTTTATACAAGGGTCCGGGAGTTGGTTACGTGTGGGGAAGAATTAGCACCCCCATCACGCCCGAAAATCGGTACCTGAACTTTTGTTGCTTTCAAATTGATGGAATCTGAATTGAATTTAACTTGGCGTGCTTAATTGAAAATTTGACCTTAATTACATGGGCTTTATCAAGTTGGTGGGTTTGAATTAATTAGACATTTAATTAATAAGGTTGATGATACACCAGACCATAGACTAAACCGACATCAAATAAGCCTGACTGCTGTGTTAGTTTATGGTTCGAATCCCGCACGTCACCTTTTATGCATGGTGCAAGCAACTAAAATATGATGTAATTATTTTATCAAGTTTTAATTTTATCTTGAGTCGGTAAGAATTAGTTTAATATTTGGCCAACATCCTTTGAGCTCGGACTGTTGCGACACAAATATCGAAACTAATAGATATCTCGTTTTTTATGACTTAAATTAATTAATGCAAGATGGACAAAGGGCCACATGAATGACAATTAAGGGATGACAAACAAAAAGTTTAAGGATAAACACACAAAAAGCCTACACAAGGCCCTAATCTAAAAGGCTGAAGTTATGGAAGATCCAATTAGTGATCTAGTTATTAATTATGTGATTCTAGTATTAACCCTAAATTGATTAATCCCCAAAAAACTAGAAAACCCCTACAATTTATGAATTATCTTATACCATGATAATTAATTCAATCGGTTTTAAACTAGTATTCCAATAAGCCATGTATACTATTTAAAACGAATCAAATTAACTAAACATAGTTTGAAGTTTAATGTCAATCTAAACTTGAAATTAATTTTATCCCAAAAGTGATTAAGAAATGTTCAATTAATTTAATGAATTTAACATTTATCCCAATAAGCCAAGGATAAATTTAAGTTCACTAAATTAATTCGAACCTAAATCTAACTAAGGCTCTAAAAAATCTAATCCTAGAATTAACTTAATTAATTTAAGGATCGTGCTTCTATTAGATGAGCACACGACCTAAATTAATTAAATTAATTGGCTTAATCTAAACTAAAACCTTAACCAAACCCCAAAGCCCATCTAACTAAGCTACCCTAAGCTCAAAAAGACAAGACCCAAAGCTACAAGGCCCGAAACTATTAAAACTAGGCCTACACTAAAAAAACTAACCAAGTACACGTGTCACAAATATATTACATATTATGTATTATAATTTTTTTTATAAAAACCTAGATTACACACTAAAAAAACATTATAAAAATTTAAAAAACAACTCATATATTATATACTTTATAAGATCATATATTATATATTACATATATTTGCGAAACCTATACATATTATTTTGCAAAACTATATATTACATATTATAAGAAAACTATAGGTTATATATGAGGGTTATGTACTACATTATATGAAAATCTCTCTCTCTATATTATTGTATGCAAAATACATATTACATATTTAAGTAAAATTATATATATGTACATGTTACAAACTTTTAAACAAAGTACATATTTTTTTGAAAACTATAACTTTGTGAAACTATATACCTAAAAAGTATATTACATATATTTTAATAAACTATATATTATACCTTTTTAAATAGAAAACTATATTATATATATATTATAAAACATATATCATAAGCATTACATAGAAACTATATACTAAAAGAAAACAATACACATGAACATTTTACAACCACATATTACAAATCAACAACCATAAAACTAACAGATTTAAACACATAAACCAGCAAGATTATAAACAAGATATGAATCGAAAATAAAATGCATGGGAGCAGGGAATTAATACACTGGAAAAATGAACAAATTGAATGAAAACGAATTTTGGGGAACAAATTTAAAGAAAAACGAGGGACGTGATTGTAAACTTTTGAAAAAAGCCAAGGACCACGCGAGTGATTAAGGAAGGCGGAATGGTCTGTGGGTGTAATTATCCCATGCGAAGGGACTAAACGCATGATTTAAAAACGCAGAAGCCCTTAAGGGCATTATTAAGACGGGGCGAAGGTCCTTAAAAGGTAATTAAACCATTTTAAAAACAAACAATTTATAAAAGGCCTATTTCGGTCGAAGAGAAAACCTTTTGGCCATTTTCCTCAAAGCCCTTTTATAAATTCGTTCCCTTTTCTCTGAAATCAACCCCCAAAGGCCACCATCCCAACCCAAAAACCGTTGCGGATTTCAGAACCCAAAGGCCTCTCTGCCTTAAACCGTCGCACATGCCGCCATTCACCAGCGCCGGTGACCCAAATAAACTTTTGAAAACACCCTTTTTCTTCAACCAAAACTCGATCTGACCTTTCCTTTTTTTGAAAACAATCTCCCTCTCTTTAAAACTTTAAAAAACCAAGACTCAAAAATAGGGTTTCCGTAGCCTTTTACTCTCTCCGATTCACCCCGTCTATCCCCGAAGGGAAGTAGGGGGCTTATCATCTGCAGACAAAAGGGCGAGGAAGTTGAAACAACCAAGCTTCAAATGTAACAAAAACGCGACCCTAAACCCTTTATGTATACAATGCTTCAAAATAAAAAAAGGAGGATATACCTTAGAAGGCTGTGTTTGTATTGCTTGTTCTCTAAAATTTCCCCTAAAAATGCTTAGGGTTTACAATGGTTGGGGCAGTTCGATTCATAGCCCGATATTACATGTATTTTGCATTTACATGAAAATCAAAACGAAAATTGCTATTTTAGTTGCTGCTATCATTTGTTTGCATCCGTCTGAAATCTCTAAAATATTGTTGGGATATGATGCTCATATTCTGACATTTTTTCCTTCGTTTGCATGTGACGAGAGATGAGGGGACCAGGGGAGAGGGATCGACGTGGCTCGATCTTCGGCCAATGTGACGATCTGGACGATCGCAAGGAATTCGAGAAGGCGCGCGGGAGCCCCGCGCGCGTGAGGTAGCCGAAGAGCCGTACGTGTGGCACGTCAGATCATTCTTGATCCAATGTCCCAGGATGATGCGGAGCCATATCTCCTAAAGGGGAAGCTAGGGTTTCTTCCTTCCAAGCGATCTGGATCATTAGATCTAGATTAGATCTGACGATTGTAGTGTGACTGCACAAAGGGGAAGACAGATCAACATGCTAGGGCTTTAGGGTTTTTGATTTGGTTACGGGCGTATTGGGCCATATTGTATTATATATTTTTTTTGTAAAATGGACTGATATATATAATAGACTTGGGTTTTTTATTTAACATTATTTATCGGGCTGTTTTTCAATTAACTTATTAATGTTTTTGATTTTTCAGTTTAGTTTTATGATACTAATAATAATAATAACAATAACAACAACAACAACAACAACAATAATAATAATAATAATAATGATGATGATGCTGATGATGATAAAAATGGCAATAAAAGGAAAAAGCAATAATAATAAGATAACATAATACATTAATAATGTTTTGGGTTTTTCAAATGAGCAATAACATAGTAGATTATTGTAACACCCCTAACCCAGCTTAAGAGTAAACCGAATTAGGAAGTGTTAAGGAACAAACATTCAAGCAAAGATATAACTTTACTCACTTCATAAACAAGGTTGGCCAAAAAGAATCAAGGGAAATTAAAATATTTTTAAAACATCAATAGCTCTTAAGCTCAACTTTAGATTTTGAAGTGTGAATAGACATATAAATTGTATTTAAACACTTAACTTCAATATTCTAGTTTACTAAATGAGTGTTTCCTATTATACTCTACATAAAATCAAGGAGACAATCAATGCCATACTTTACTCAAACCATCAACAAGAATTCATGAAGCATCAAAGATTATTCACCAAAGGAAAGCATGAATTGGATACGATTAGAGTAAAAGTTCTTGAACATCACTAGCTGGCACCAATTATATTCTTTCCAATAGTCACTAATTTAACATTACCTTACTCAAGTTTATTATCTTAATTTCTAACAATTTGGTTCAACATATAGCTTAATCACTCACCTACATTGTCTTTTTATTATGCACATATAATTTTGGTCCTTAAACATGTATGGCATCAAAAGATCTAGCAACTTAGATCACAAGCAATTTATATAATTGACCCTATGATCATTCTACCATTCATATCACATGGAAAACAATCATATAAACAAGCTATCTAATAACTCAATAATAAATAGCCAAAAGAGTAATTAAAAGGCCCATTACAATTCAAAATGCTCCTTAGAGATTCTCATAATATGTACAAACCATAATTAAAATTATATGCTTTATGTAATGATTAACTAAGTGCCACCATCCTAAGAGTTCTAAGAAGGGGTTGATCTAAACCATACAAAGTTCCCTGCACTCATGATTAGCTCAGAAGCAACCAGAATATTTGCCAACCTGCAAGGTATTAGGAAATAACACTATAAGCGTTTGCTTAGTGAGGTAGTGTGAGGTTCTATTTAGAACAGGGTCCATTAAACTCTATTCGACTGATCTTTTAATAGCATTAGTTGAGCTTCAGGTATGCATTATTGTCGGTCGAAACTAATCATATAACTTAATTTCAATTTATCAACCTTAGCATTTAAAAGGTAAGGCCCAAGATAACTCATTTTGAAACATAATCTTCTTCTTATGCAACAACTCTATACTTCTATTGACATGCCCAAGTTCCGGAGATAACACAACCTTGGGTTACCCTATTTAACTTTAAGGTTCATTTCAATCTATCCTTAGAATATGTATACAATAGTTCGAGTACCCAGATTTAAACAATCATCTTAACATAAGACATTTTTTTTCATAGATAGCTATATCTCATATATTGATTATACTTGTAAATAAATAGACAATATAGAACTTTGTAATCTATTTATAAATTTTCTTGGATTTTGCCTTCTTCAAAGATTATCAAAACATAAATTTCCCGCCACCCCATTCTTATACTTGTTGTCTCATTCTTCATATAACTAAACATGTAAATCTATGTATTTTCCGAGTTAATTAGTACTCTCTAGGGATCAACATTTACCCATAAATACACAATATTTGCTAGTTAAGTTTCTATCATGTTCTACTCCTAAGTGATTACCAAGCTTACAAGCTTTGTACATTTTTTCTATTAAGCTTATTATTAACATCATTTACTAATCACAATCAACCTTACTGTAAACTTACGTTTTATAAACTCTCCATATTAGTAAATTTGAGCTAGTTGTCTCCGAAGTTGGTCGGCGATGCTATACTCGTTATGCTTCAAGAATCTCAAAAACTCTTGTGCTTGAGTTTTTGTGACCAGCTCCTTGATCTTCGGTTGCGGGTCATCTCTGAAAAATTTCTTGGGTTCAACTTCGACTTCCTTGCCTTTCTCTTTTGGTTCCTCTAGTGCCTTTTGGTTCTTCGAAGCATAGCATCGACCATTCCTCGTGAGATGCCCCACATCATTTACCTCTCTGGCCTTTGTCTCCAAAGGTTCTTCTTGAATGGGTTTTATCCTTATTTCCACATCTTCTCCTTCGTGTAAACTAGAGGAACCTGGCATTGTAATGCTTGCAGCGTAGTTCCAAGGAACCATCTTTGTATCCTTGAAAGGAAAAGACCTTTGAGAAGCAATTATCATCTTGGGGGCTACCTTCAGTACGCTTGTCTCACTTGGCTTGAGACCTAGGACAAGCGGTCTCTTAGCACTATACTTGGTCTCCTGGCTCTCTGATGCACAAACTTCTAAATCTCTTTTTCCTTCATCTTTTCTAAAGAACTCAATTTCCTTGTTGTCATCATGGATTGTATCAACTGAAGAAACTCCTCACAATCCTGAATCTCATGATCTCCCGATTGATGGTACTCACAATACAGGCCACAACCCTCTTCTACAATCACCATTCTCCGGTCAATGAGGCATGCGATACACAAATGTTGGAAAGCCCACCTTAACGGTGACCGAACTTCAGACACATTCTCCCTAGTTTTTCTGGCATATTCGTCTTCGATAGCATTCATGCCTTGACCTCCATGATTTGGTTGGGGGTTGTTTGTCGTGTTTAGTTCCTCCAATTATAATACTCTGGTTCAAATTAAGTTCTGAACGAACTTCTTGAATGCCACCCAATTTTTAAACGAGTGCCGTAGAATATCGGCATGGTACTCGTAATGTACCTTGGGGTCATACCATGCTGGGTAAGGTGGGTTGTAAGGAGTAACATAATAAGGTCGAATTAAATTGGCCTTATACAATTGCGAGTATAGCTCTATGTAAGATATTGGCAAAGGAGTGAAGGACCTATCCTTCATTTCCTTCTTGGGTCCCATGTCTTCGCTTTTATTGAAGTTTCGGGGATTCCCCGATGTGGCCTAGGGCTGGGTGATAGTGAAGTTCTTGGTTGCCTCGAAGGTGTTTGTATTGTTCACCTCATGATCTTTCTTCTTGTATTGTTTGTGTGGATGATCCCCTCTATTAATTCTTTCTCTTTTTATGGCTGCTTCGATGCGTTTGCCAGTCATAACCATCTCTGCAAAGTTGCTAACAGGGTTGCTGATCAGTCGATTGTAAAATGTCCCTTTTAGCGTATCTATGAATATTGGAGAAATCTCATGCTCATGAAGTGGTGGTTGAACCTGGGCCTCCACATCACGCCATCTTTGAGCATATTCACGAATGGCCTCGTTGCGCTTTAGCTCCATACCTTGCAACAGCAGTCGATTGGGAACCATGTCGATTATATACTTATACTTATAAGTAAAAGCTTTTGTTAGATCCTTCTACGACCTAATTTGAGCCCTTGTTAGCTGATTGTACCATCTCGAAGAAGATCTCACTAAGCTGTCCTGAAAATAGTGAATTAGGAGCTTCTTGTTGTCGGTAAACCCAACCATCTTTTGGCAAAACATCACTATATGAGCAGTAGGGCAAGTGGTTCCATAGAACTTTTCAAATTCGGGGGTCTTGAACTTATATGGGATTTCCACATCGGGGACAAAATTGAGTTCCCTAGCACTTAGCCCATAGGAGCCATCCTCGTGTTCCTTCACTCAAAACTTTTTCTCTAGGTCTTTCTGGTATCCTCCAATTGCTTAGTAAACTCTAATTTTATTTGGTTCAACTTCTCCAACTCATCAAAGTCTGGGATGTTATCCTTGATAATCTCGGGATTCCTGAAGGTCACCCCCGGTTGAGTTTGAGCAGCTACACTGACGTGAGAGGAAGATGCACCTTGTGGAGGATTTAGAGAGGGATCAACGAGCAGAGGGTTCTGGACGATTTTGGGCAGGATTCTCAATGGTACTATTGCCTCTTAGATCTGATCCTAGTTGAGCTTGCAACAACTGGGATATTTCCTTCATCATGTCCTGCTGAGACTTGATGATGGTGTCCTTTAGTTCCTATTGGGCTCGTTCCATCTAGCCACGTAGGTCGGCTTCCAACTTGGCAAAGCTCTCCTCTATTTGCTTTTTCTGTGAGCGAGTGTGATATGGTTATGGAATGATTATAATTTTAAGAAGCAAAATTCAATCTTTCTAAAATAGAAAGCTTTTTAATTAATAAATGGCAATTAATCAAAAATGCAAACAAATGCACTAACTAAATGATTATTAGCATTTAAACAAAGAATGCAAATGAAAGAATCATGCATGAATGCAAAGAAAAACACCGAGTTTGACAAATGTCATCGTTAAACGACTTTCATTAATGGAATCCAGGGATTGCGAAAGATGTTCTACTAGAAATATTCTTGTTATTGCTTCGACTCATATTCCCCCAAAAGTGGATCCCGCTCTAATAGCCCCGAATAAATTAAATACATGTATTAAGATACGAAGGCTTCTTATTCCACAACAACGAAAGCACTTTTTCACTCTTTCATATACTAGGGGATTTCACTTCTAAAAGAAAATGTTCCATACTAACAGATTCGAGTCCATAACCGTGGGTTCCAATGCACGAGATCTTGTAGCACTTTCCAATGAGGCGCGTTGTCTTGTTACAATAACTTAAAGAAAACCAACTACGTATATGGATTCAAGGTAGTATCAAGGTTAACCATCTCCCTCAGAATCCAAACAATCCTCTCTCTTTCTTTAGAATCATCATCCACACAGTCATGGAGTTCGGTAGCGTCTTCTGCCAAAATCTGTGCAACCTTTTGCATCTGAGTCATCCAATGGGCCAACTCTTGTTTTGGCCTCCAAATTGTATACGCGGTGAAGTGCAGTTGCTCCAAACTTAGCTTCGGGTGTACTTGAAGCTCCCCTAAGGCTTGCCACTTGATCCTTGAGCTGTTGAAACTCAGTTTCCAACTCATCGACGTGAGTCTTCAAGACTTGAATCTCCAAGTTACTGGCCTTTAGCTTGCTAGTTGAACCCTTATGCTTGAAAAGAGATTTTTCCAAACACTTTACTTGGTCTTTCAAGGTTTTATTTTGGTGTTGTTCCTTCTCGATTAGTCTCGAGTGGGAGATTCGTAGATCCTTCACTTCTTCAGTTAAAGTGAACGCTTGATCTTTGTGCTCGTAAAACATTCTTTTGTAATTCTCTGCTCTGGCTTTCTCTTCCTTCAATCGGAGCTCTAACCTTTTGCTTGGTCTGCCTTCCGTGACTCATTTACTCTTATTTAACCTTTTAAGCTTCTGAATCTCTTCATTCTCCATCTTGAGTTCGACTTACAACTCATCTCTTTTCCTTTGTAGATCTTTAATCACTCCTTCAAACTATGTCTTCTCTAATTCGAAGTCGAGCTTTTCTTGATGGGCTTTCTTCTCGAGCTTGAGGTACCTCTTTCACTCTTCTTCAAGTTGTTTCCTCATCAAATCGGCCTCAGTAGGAAGCGTGGCCAATCGTTCCTCTATAGATCTCTTTCCATCGGGATTCAAATGGGGAATGTTGTCGTCGACATGATTAAATCGCCACTCTTCATACTCAGGAGTGACCATATACGGAGCATTTACGATCCTAACCCATCTTGCATTGTTCCAAGATGAAGAAGCATCATATAGCATCATCTTGTAGCCCTTATCCTTTTCATAATCCACGTTGAACTCACTTAGACCTTTGGTGGCTAGCACAAATTGCTTCGAACCGTATTATCTCAAAACTAGAAGAGGTGCATATGCGGTATGCCCCCAAAGGCCAAGTAGTAGTACCCATGAATGCTCTCCACATCTATAGAGAATGTTCTTTGCTAACAACCACGGAGCTCTCCAAACTATATCTTCCTCCTTTATATTTCGGAGGACATCTTGCCACACTTCCCAGATCTTCGGGTTGGCCAATCATTTTTTCGTAGAAACTCCTCTAAGGGCGAGAACTTGCCGTCATAAAGAGGCCTTGAAAAATTGGGATGGGTCTAAAGGTGGTTGTAGAACCAAACAGTCAAAAGCTGTGGGCATCCTCGAAAGTGACCTCCACCATACTCTCGATAGAACCTCAAAGATCGAAAAGTTTCAGCCAAAATTACAGGTACTGGATTAGTCTCGCTACTCAAATGATCAAATAGATCCAAAACAGATGGATCAATGAGTCCCAATGCTCGAGGAAAAGTACCAATCCATAGATCAACAAAACATAGACGATTCCGTTGAATTCGGCCCACAGGATGTACAAAGGCTAAGGCCAAGATCTCCTCCCACTTAAGATACTCTTTATTGTTCCAAGTAGTGACTTGATGCTCGACCCAAGATAACAATATATCTGAGAACTTCTTTAACTTACCCCAGAAAGCTTTATTCTTACTTGGCTTAGAATATATCTGATTCATGTCAATCTTCTTGCAATTTATAAGGTCCCGATATTCTTCGATTATCGTATTTAAATCAAAGTTACCGATCGTAAAGCAATTGTAGGCAGAGTTCCAAAAATCCACCAAGGCTTGTAGTAGTGCTTGATCAACTGAGACCTCTAGCAAGTATGTTATGTCACCATACTCTTCTCTGAAAGTGCTCTTTGTTTCAAAATCCCAACTATTCCAAAACGACTTCAATTTAGACACGTAATTGAACCCCGTATTCATGAATGTCTGGTTGCCATTGCTGACCGGAGCCCGATGGAAATGTTGTCTTCATCATGTAGTTGCTCCCCTTCCGACCATATCTGAACATCAAAATTCTTTTCATCACTGCTATAGACTAAGTCTCCCATTGATCTAGTCTTTAACTTCAAACTATTTCCAACTCAATGTGTTCTTCATGATATGACAAGATATACAAAAAGGGTAAAAGAGGAAAAGAAAGAAAACAAAAAGAAACGTTAGATATAATATAAACAATAAAATGGAAATGAGAAGAGATAAACGCAAAATGAAATAAGCACAAGGAAAGCAAATAAGGAAACAAACCTAACCACATGAATTCTAGTTCGCTAGGGTTATTCGTATGGCTCTAACGGAGTAGGTTCTCTAGATTCTCACACATGGTTTTGTTCTAATCGAGGGTACCCAAACCTATCTCATTACCTAATAAGGCACAAGAACTCCAATTATGGCCCATTACAAGTTTGCAAATTGGTTTCGGTTTGAGGGAAAGCACGACCTAGTGACGTGGAGGGCTGCTCACATGTCAGAAGGCATGGATTCTAGAAGTGAATTACCGACCCGTAGAGGGCTACTCATGCGGGTATGTGGCGTTTCACTCCTACTTAAGGGATGAAGCTCGGGTATAGAGCTTGATGAACATGATGCAATAAATGTCGGTGATTCCTTAGAAATTAAATGAAAAATTAATCCGTAGTCCACCAATTATTAAAGCCAATGCAATCTTAGTCACATTTTCAAGAAAGAGCCGACCTCGTTAAAATCAATTGAAGTTCCAACATTTTCCATCATTTTAAGGCGACAAATATTCTTTTGGCCTAACTCTCTATTGTTTTGTAAAAACAAGTTCAGTGTCCCTAGCAGAGTCGCCAAGTTATAGCGACCTTTTTCCTTTTAAAACAATATAATTTTCATAAGTTCGGTGCTACGGGTTATCCCCAAAGTCATTTCTTTGAAATCTTGGCTTAAAGGGATTTCTTTTGAAAACTTATTTTCTTTTTAAAAAAACAATTAAAAACTTGGAGTCACCACCGGCCACTTGGACAAAGGGGGCTGGACACCATGGAAAACCAGAGATTCTTTATACAAGGGCCCGGTAGTTGGTTACGCGTGGGGAAGGATTAGCATCCCCATCACGCCCAGAAATCGGTACCTGAACATTTGTTGCTTTCAAATTAATGGAATTTGAATTGAATTTAACTCGGCGTGCTTAATTGAAAATTTGACCTTAATTATATGGGCTTTATCAAGTTGGTGGGTTCGAATTAATTGGACATTTAATTAATAAGGTTGATGATACATCAAACCATAGACTAAGCCGACATCATATAAGCCTGTCTGTCGTGTTAGTTTATGGTTTGAATCCCGCATGTAACCTTTATGCATGGTGCAAACAATTAAAATATGATGTAATGATTTTGTCAAGTTTTAATTTTACCTTGATTCGGTAAGAATTAATCAAATATTTGGTCAACATCCTTTGAGCTTGGACTGTTACTACACAAATATCGAAACTAATAGATACCTCATTTTTCATGACTTAAATTAATTAATGCAAGATGGAAAAATGCCACGTGAATGACAATTAAAGGATGACAAACAAAAAACTTAAGGATAAACACACAAAAATCCCACCCAAGGCCCTAATCTAAAAGGCCTAAGTTATGGAAGATCCAATTAGTGATCTAGTTATTAATTAGGTGATTCTAGTATTAACCATAAATTGATTAATCCCCAAAAAAACTAGAAAACCCCTACAATTTATGAATTATCTTATAACATGTTAATTAATTCAATCGGTTTTAAACTAGTATTCCAATAAACTGCGGATACTATTTAAAACGAATCAAATTAACTAAACATGATTTGGAATTTAATGTCAATTTAAACTTGAAATTAATTTTATCCCAAAAGTGATTAAGAAATGTTCAATTAATTTAATGAATTTAACATTTATCCCAATAAGCCAAGGATAAATTGAAATTCACTAAATTAATTCGAACCTAAATCTAACTAAGGCTCTAAAAAATCTAATCCTAGAATTAACTTAATTAATTAAGGATCGTGCTCCTATTAGATGAGCACTCAACATAAATTAATTAAATTAATTGGCCTAATCTAAACTAAAACCTCAACCAAACCCATCAACCCATCTAACTAAGCTACCATAAGCCCAAAAAGACAAGGCCCAAAGCTACAAGGCCCGAAACTATTAAAACTAGGCCTACACTAAAAACACTAACCAAGCACATATGTGTCACAAATATATTACATATTATGTATTACAATTTTTTTTTATAAAAACCTAGATTACACACTAAAAAAAATTATAAACATTTAAAAAGCAACTCATATATTATATACTTTGTAAGATCGTATATTATATATTTTTAAAAATTATATATTACATATATTTGCAAAATCTATACATATTATTTTGCAAAGCTATATATTACATATTATAAGAAAACTATAGGTTATATATATGAGGGTTATGTACTGCATTATATGAATATATATATATATATATATATTGTATGCAAAATACATATTACATATTTAAGAAAAATTATATATATGTACATGTTACAAACTTTTAAATAAAGTATTTTTTTTTGAAAACTATAACTTTGTGAAACTATATACCTAAAAAGTATATTACACATATTTTAATAAACTATATATTGTACCTTTTTAAATCGAAAACTATATATTATATATATGTATTATAAAACATATATCATAAGAATTACATAGAAACTATATACTAAAAGAAAACAATAAACATTAACATTTCACAACCACAAATTACAAATCAACAACCATAAAAATAATAGATTTAAACACATAAACCAACAAGATTATAAACAAGATATGAACCGAAAATAAAATGCATGGGAGTAGGGAATTAATACACTGGAGAAAGGACCAAATTGAATGAAAACAAATTTTGGGAAATTTAAAGAAAAACGAGGGACGCGATTGTAAACTTTTGAAAAAAGCCAAAGACCACGAGAGTGATTAAGGAAGGCAAAATGGTCTATGGGTGTAATTATCCCATGCAGAGGGACTAAACGCGTGATTTAAAAACGCGAAAGCCCTTAAGGGCGTTATTAAGACGGGGCGGAGGTCCTTAAAAGATAATTAAACCATTTTAAAAACAAACAATTTATAAAAGGCCTATTTCGGCATGAGTGAAAACCTTTTGGCCATTTTCCTCAAATCCCTTTTATAAATTCGTTCAATTTTCTCTGAAATCAACCCCAAAGGCCACCATCCCAACCCAAAACCCGTCACGTTTTCCTAAACCCGGTGGCTTTTCCGCCTTAAACTGCTGCACCGACCGCCGCTCACCAGTGTCGGTGACCCAAATAAACCTTTGAAAACACCCTTTTTCTTCAACCAAAACTTGATTTGACCTTTTTTTGAAAATAAGCCCCCTCTCTTTAAAAAACTGAGACTCAAAAGTAGGGTTTTCATCGCCCTTTACTCTTTTCGATTCACCCCGTTCATCCCCGAAGGGAACTAGGGGGCTTATCACCGACATACAAAATGGCGAGAAAGACGAAATGACCACGCATCAAAGGTAACAAAAACACGACCCTAAACTCTTTATGTATACAATGATTCGAAATAAAAAGGGAGGATGTACCTTAGAAGGTTGTGTTTGTATTGCTTGTTCTCTGAAATTTCCCCTCGAAAATGCTTAGGGTTTATAATGGTTGGGGTTGTTCGATTTATAGCATGATATTACATGTATTTCGTATTTACATGAAAATCAAAACGAAAATTGCTATTGGTTGCTGCTATCATTTGTTTGCATCCGTCTGAAATCTCTAAAATATTGTTGGGATATGCTACTCCTATTTTGACATTCTTTCTTTTGTTTGCATGTGACGAGAGAGGAGGGGACCAAGGGAGAGGGATCGACGTGGCTCGATCTTCGGCCGATGTGGCGATCTGGATGGTCGCAAGGAATTCGAGAAGGCACGCGTAAGCCCCATGCGAGCGTGAGTCAGCCGAAGAGCCGTGCGTGCAGCGTGTCAGATCATCCTTGATCCAACGTCCCAGGATGATGCAGCACCATATCTTCTAAAGGGGCAGCTAGGGTTTCCTCCTTCTAAGCGATCAGGACCGTCAGATCTAGATCAGATCTGATGGCTGTAGTGTGACTGCCAAAGGAGAAGACAGATCAACATGCTAGGGCTTTAGGTTTTTGATGTGGTTACAGGTCTATTGGGCCATATTGTATTATATATATTTTTAAAATGGACTGGTATAGATAATAGACTTGATCTTTTTGTTTAACATTATTTATCGGGTTGTTATTTAATTAACTTATTAATCTTTTTGATTTTTCAGTTTAGTTTTATGATACTACTAATAATAATAATAACAACAATAATAATAATAATAATAATAATAATAATAACGGCAATAAAAGGAAAAGGCAATAATAATAAGATAACATAATACATTAATAATGTTTTGGGTTTTTCAAATGAACAATAACATAGTAGATTATAACAATAATGTGTATGCAACAAAAACACACATATATCACTTAGTAATAGTAATAGTGACATTTTTTTTGCTTTTTTTGAGTTTTTAAAAGATTATGTCATATAATAAATAGTAAATAGTATAATATGATAGTAATCACAAAAAATGTTTTTGGGTTTTTAAAACAACACACTACTAATATTTTTGGTTTTTCTTTAGCAAATAGCAACACACACACATATGATATAAGACTATTAACAAAAATCAAAAGTAACATTTCTTTGATTTTTTGGTTTTAATGGTAAACACATTCATATATAGTGAGATAGTTAAAAATTAAAAAAAGCCCATAGTAGTGTATATAAGCCCATTGTTATAAAATGAAATAAAAGGGTCCATCCCGGATAAAATTAATGATTACAAACTAAAAGTCCCAAATAAATTTTGATGATTTGTGAAAAAAACAATGGATTTGAAGGGTTTAAATAGCTAAAAACCGACCTAGGGTTTTAGAGAGAAAGTTGTGTTTGAGTTAAATTTGGAAAGTCCCTTTTTAATGACTCATTTAAAGCTCCGCAACCACGCGTACCGAAATACAATAGTGCGTATCAAAAGCGTGTACCTGTACATGTTTTAACTGTACCGATCCCTGATTCGTACCAGTACAGGTTTACCTATACCAAAATACTGCCCATGATACCTGTATCGATACGCGATAACCCGTATCAATACCCCTTGATCAAAAATGACATTTTTGGCTGCAAAAGACCCAAAATTCGAACTTAATCAAATCGATATGCATGTGTATGATATGAGATCATCATGAATGAGCAAAAAATAGATGCATACTTCCCCTAACAACATGAATAGATGCATATAGGAGAAAAATCACACAAGCATTGAAACCAACCAAATTTAAGCATAATTGAAACATCAAACAAGGCTCTAAGGTTCAAGAAAGGCTAGTAAGCCCTAACTTTCTCCTAAGAGACCAAAAATGCTCTTTGTCTAAAGGTTTGGTGAAGATATCCGCTAATTGCTTCAAGGTGTCAATATATTCTAGAAATACCTCATTTTTCAAGACATGATCTCTAATGAAATGATGTCTTATCTCTATGTGTTTGGTTCTAAAATGTTGGATGAGATTCTTAGTGAGACAAATAACACTAGTATTGTCATACTTAAGAGGGATGATACCTACATCAATTCCATAATCTAAGAGTTGTTGCTTCATCCAAAAGACTTGAGAATAAAAACTTCTGCCCGAAATGTATTCCGCCTCGGTGGTAAATAATGCTACACTATTTTGCTTCTTAGAAAACCAGGATATGAGCATGTTACCTAGGAATTGACATGTACCGGAGGTACTCTTTCTATCTATCTTACAACCTCCATACTCCACATCTGAATAAGCATGCAAACTAAAGGAAGAGTCTCTAGGATACCAAAGACCTAAACGAGGTATATCTCTAAGGTATCTAAAGATTCTCTTTACGGCTTGCAAGTGTGATTCTCTAGGACTAGCTTAAAATCTAGCACATAAGAAAACATTAAACATAATATCTGGTCTACTTGCGGTAAGATATAGAAATGATCCTATCATTGATCTATAAAGCTATAAATCAACACACTTACCTTCTTCATCTTTGCCAAGCTTTGTAGAATAGCTCATTGGTATGGCTTGAGGTTTCACATTCTCCAAGCCAAACTTCTTGAGCATGTCTTTGATGTACTTAGCTTGATTTATGAAGATGTTATCATTCCTTTGTTTGATTTAGAGCCCCAGAAAGAATGAGAGCACCTTCATCTTGCTCATTTCAAACTCATCTTGCATCAACTTAGCAAAATCTTGGCAAAACAATTCATTAGTAGAACCAAATATAATATCATCAGCGTAAATTTGTACTACTAAGATGTCTTTGCCTTTTCTTTTAATAAAAAATGTATTATCCACCTTTCCTTTGTCAAAACCTTTTTCAATCAAAAAATTTGGCAGTCTTTCATACCAAGCTCTAGAAGCTTGTTTCAAACCATATAAAGCTTTTGAAAGTTTTAAAACATGGTTTGGGTATTTTGGATCTTGAAACCGGGTGGTTTTTCTAAATACAGTTCTTTATTTATAAAACCATTTAGAAAATCACTTTTCACATCCATTTGAAAAAGCTTGAATTCATGATAACATGCAAATGCAAGCAACAATCTACTAGCTTCCATTATAGCTACAGGTGCATAGGTTTCATCAAAATCGATTCCTTCTTCTTGAGTGTAACCTTAAGCAACAAGTCTAGCCTTGTTTCTCATTATGTTACCACCCTCATCTAGTTTATGTCTAAAAACTCATTTAGTTCTTATGGTAGATTTATTATTAAGCCTATCAACTAATGTCCAGACTTTACTTCTCTCAAATTGATTTAACTCTTCTTACATGACCAATCCAATAATCATCATTTAATGATTCTTTGATATTTTTAGGCTTTATGCATGAGATAAATGCAACATAATTACATGTATTTCTAGGAGAAGATCTAGTGGTTACCCCTTTGGATAGATCACCCAAAATCTCACCACCTTTGACATAGTTGAACTCCTTTGGGTAGGTGACCTCCTTTTCCTCTAGAGTCATGTCTTTCAAGGCTTCTAGAGGTGGATCTTGTGGTTCGTCTTTTGATGGAATTTCATCTACCTTTGATGATTATCCTCCACCATCAATGGCATAAAAAAATCCCTACATCATCATCATCACAAGTATCCTTCCTCGAAAGGAGGTTATCATCGAAAACCACATGTATAGACTCTTAAACTACTAAATTTATTTTGTTAAATACACGATAGAGTTTAGAGTTTAAAGAATAACCAAGAAAAATAGTTCCATCACTTTTAGCATCAAATTTTCCTAAATTGTCATTTCCATTGTTTAAAACGAAACATTTAATAACCAAATGGATGAAAATAGCTAATATTAGGTTTTTTGTTTTTGAAAAGATCATAAGGTGTTTTCTGTAAAATAGGCTTAATCATTACTTTATTGACAATGTAGCAAGCCGTATTAGTGGCTTTCGCCCAAAAATACTT
Source organism: Hibiscus mutabilis (assembly GCA_019671005.1). Lineage (NCBI taxonomy): Eukaryota > Viridiplantae > Streptophyta > Magnoliopsida > Malvales > Malvaceae > Hibiscus > Hibiscus mutabilis. The sequence continues at coordinate 53,089,599 of CM033712.1, forward strand.
AGGCAAATTATTTTCCCAAAGCATGGTTCTAGCCATTTCTTCCAAAGTTTGATTTTTCCTCTCAATAACCCCATTTTGTTGAGGTGTTCGAGGAGTGGAAAAATTGTGGCTTATACCATTCGAGTTACAAAACTCTTCAAAACCTAGATTTTGAAATTTGGTTCCATGACCACTCATAATGTGAGAAATAGAGTGACCAACATTGTTTTGATTAACTTTTGAAAATGTAATGAATTTTTCTAAAGCTTCATCCTTGGTACTTAAAAAGAGAACTCAAGTAAATCTAGAGTAGTCATCGACTAAAACAAATGCATATGATTTTTCCACCCAAACTCATTGTTCTAATATGGCCAAAAAGATCCATGTGGATCAATTGTAAAACTCTACTTGTAGAAACATCATTAATAGATTTGAAAGAAACTCTTTTATGTTTGCCTTTACCACAAGCATCACAAATTTTGTCATATGAAAACTTTATTTTGGCAAACCTCTTACAAGATTATTTGAAATGAATTTTTCTAAAACACTCATGCTTGCATGCCCTAGTTTTCTATGCCATAACCATGAATCATGCTCATCTTTAGCAACAAAACATGCATTGGAAATATGGATGTCATCTTAATACACCATGTAAATGTTTCCTATGCGATGACTAATAAGCACAATTTTGTTAGTTTCAATGTTGATGATTTTTCAACCATTTAAATCAAAAAGAACATTGAAACCTTTATCACAAAGTTGACTTATGCTCAAAATATTATGCTTAAGACCGTTGACATGTAAGACATTATCAATAAGGGTAGAAGAGTGATTACCAATAGAACCAATTCCTTCAATATGGCCTTTGGAGTTGACACGAAACGTTACTACTCCTCTACTATTTGGTTTTAGCTCCAAGAATCGACTCTTGTCACCGGTCATGTGTCTCGAGCATCTACTATCAAGGTGTCATGAATTTGCACTTAAAGCTTTGGCCTTGTAGCAATGTGTTAACTCCTAGAAAGTACTAGTTTTATGCATATTTCACAATGCTTTTGCTTGTGTTTAGGTATAGATGTTTGCATTTAGTTGTTAAAAACATGCATTTGCAAATGAGTTAGGGAGTTTGTATTTTACCGTTGTGAAGGGTTGTTTTGTTGGCATTGGTGCAGATTAGGAGCAGAGCAGCGCAGGAGTAGGAAGCAGGAAAATAGAAAAGAATTGCAGAGTTGTAGTTGGCAAAGTTGGACCAGGGATTTCCAAGCTCGGTTGGCATAGAAGTGAAGTTCGATGCCCAGTCAAAGTAGCCGTTGAACCCAGTACACGTCAGCCCTAAAATTCAAATGGATATAAGAAGATGACACACTTTATCCTAAGTGCGGAATCAAATTTCAAATTCAAACCCACTCTAGGGTTATCCATGCATGCCTATTTAAAAGAAGAGATCAAAACAACTTGAGAGAGCACCGTGGTAGAAGCGGAAGCTAAAGGCTGTTTGGTTAGACCATCTTAGACCGAGACTCTAGAGCATTTGAAGGGCTACGTCGAAGGACCTCCTTCTTGCCCGTTCTCTTATTTTTATTTTTATTTAAATGATGATGTTGAGATACGATGATATTTTTTGGATGGAGCCCCCAACCACGAACTAAGCTTTTACAGTTTGTTGGGGATGTTTGCGTTTAACGCTCTGTTTATGTTTGGTTTTTAATAATTTGAATGTCTTGGCATTGTTTTCTATCTGACTAGCATTAGCTTTTTCTAAATTCTTTGTCATATGACAGTTGGCATTGTTTGCTTATTACGCCTTAATATCTTAACAGACTCGAGGGGTAATGATCAGTTGCCATATACTAAGGAGAGAAGCTTCGACAAAAGATGTTCAAGTAGATGAGCTTACTTCGAAAGTGAATCTACCCCTTTGTAATACCCCTTTCCAGTATTCATAGCTGAATACGAGTCAGAGATATCACAAAACATTTGTAAAACCCTCTACATTTGTAACTTGGTAAAAATTTTGATTCTTCTAAAAATATTACAATATATTTAGTTTTTATTTACAAATGTAGTTAATCACGTATAGTTTAAACATAATATTTTAATCTTCAAATCGAGTTTAATTTCAGGCAACAACTTATTAATTTAATTTGACTTTATATAATTAATGAAACTTCATAACTTAAAATTCATCCAGATACCACATAAAATACAAATTCTATCAGAGCAGGCATATCATTTTAATATACATGCCAACTAGTAAATATCAAACAGTGTCAAAAGAGATCTTACTGATACTGATGTACTTGTTATTGATTGATGATGTCCGTTTATGCTTTTTACTCCAACCATTTCTTCTTTCCTACGTGTAAAACAGTTACACGCTAAGTATTTACTTAGTGAGGCAATAATTCGAATTCAAGTGCAATTATCATAATATCAATATTAATGATTAACAATGCATATGATCACCTTACCATTATATGCTCGTTAACATAAATAAATATGTATATCAAAGTGATAAGATTAGATCTTACCAATACCGTTGCCATTCCATCGGTAAGCTTCCAATGCTTACTAATACCTTTTTCCCATTTCTATCTGCAAGCTTATCTTATTGTTTCTTTTTTATTCTTTTTAATTTATTTAGCCCAAGGTATCGAATTAAGAGATTCTATGTACACGAGTCATCCCCCTATACCCAACCTTTCTTGAGTATGTGTATTATTTACACTCTACCGGGAGTGCTTAGCACCGAAGTGCTTCTGTATACTTACCGGAGTATACAATATATCCCTCATTGAGTTTTTATGAAATTACACCGAAGTGTTTAGCACCCGTAGTAAGTCTGTATACTCAAACCATGCATGAGTATACTCCTCAATGAGTATTTACAATATTTGCACTTTATCTGAAGTGCTTAAAATATTTATACAGATGTTTATGACCCTATGGATATCCAACTATACCATCGAACCTCTATATCATACATTGCTTTATTTCATCATTTAAGTCATCAATGGCAACATATATCAATATATATAAACATTTAACAGTTCATAGCCGAAATAACATTCATATTATACCATCATCAATAACTAGTGATCAATGCATTTATTTTCAACCTTTGACATATTTAAAATATGTCAAATATATGATCAATGACATAAATATCATGACAATATATAAACCAGGTAGACTCATCGCAAGTCCTACCTGTGATGTATGAAACATCCATGTATAATGTTATGTATGCATTGCACTCATCTGGGCCATTTATTAGTATGCCTCACTAAGTCCTCTTTGATCCTTTCCTTCATTGTACCTCGAACCTCCCTTGATTCGAACTTAACTTCATAATTCAAATAAGTAAAATATTTGTTAGATCCCAATCTAACAATATCTTAGACATATTGTCCAAAATAGTCATTTGAATACAAAATCTCCAAACATTTTCCTTTCTTCCTTGTATTGTTCAAAAATTCATTATGGTCCTTAGTGACCACTTTGAACTTCCATTAACCCCTTTCAAGCTTACTAATCAACCTTAGATACAAAGTGTATCAATTCTCTTTTTCTGGCAGTTTGCAGTACGTTCGAAGAAATATTTCTATAAAAATAATCTATAACTCAGAATTCGACTCCGTTCATTTTGAAAGAAACTAGATTTGATAAGTTTTTCAACCAAATAAATTAATATCGTAAATTCAACTTGTACGATTTATGGTGAATTTTCAAAGTCAGTTACAATGCTGAAATTCGGAACAGACTGGTGTTCTGTTTTCTGACCTTTCGTCACTTAAAAATTCATATTTTTTGATTCGGAACTCGAAATCAGATTCTGTTTGTTGGACACGAAACTAGACGAACAAATTTTTACATCAGTATAAAATTCACTATCTAACCATTTTTGTAGAATTTATGGTGAATTTTCAAAGTTACTGCCATAAACCAGTTTTTCTACACAGCTTTTATAAACAACTTCAACTTTTATACTAACTTCTCCTTACTTCTCTACTTTTCAATTTAGTCCAATTACTTGCTTTAACCCACCATCTTATGACCATCTTCATCAAATAATTATTCACAATAATTCTCCTTAATGTTCCTTCTTTACCGAAATAGTCACTAAAATGCAAAGATAAGGATTCAAGCTTCTTAACTTTGCAAATTAGTCCTCAATTCAACATTACTACCTTAATTCCATCGTTACAACTAAAAATCAGATTTATCCCCCATACAAAACTTCAATTTCGATTTGGTCACTTAACTTTGACAAATTGTCAAAATGGTCACTAATTCAATTCAACATCAATTTAGCATTCTAACTTTATTTTCTTGTCTTTAACATCAATAATAACATAAATACACTCCAAATTATAAAAATTCAGATTTGGTCCTTCAACTTTTCAATTTGCCGAAATGGTCCCTACACAATTTAACTTAGGGTTTTGCTTCCAAACAACAATTCAAGCTTACTAGATCATTATTTCAACATCACAAACCCTAAATTAAACTTGAATCCATAAACCCTAATCATCTTTATAAAATCAAAATATGTAAAACTTAAATCCCAACTCAATATCATGATTCTAACATCATACTAGCTTAATTCTAACTTGAATTCAATCATGGAATCATAAAATCTCAAAAGCCCCAATTTGATCCATAACCCTAATTTCTTTCCCATGAAAATTCTCATCAACCAAGCATGTATTCCATGAATTATTGATATCAAAAGATAGAGCTTGAAGAGTAGAACAACTTTGTAGTTGAAGAGATTACCTAAAAATCGAGTTTCGGGGCTTAAATCGAGCTTGGAAAATTTTCTTCTTCTTTCCCCTCTTTCTCCACGTTTCAAGGCTGGAAAAGATGAACATTTTGTTCACATTTTCACCATTATTTTAAACATATATCTATTAAATGAATATTAAATTCATTTAATAGTGAAATTATAATTTTGCCTTTTTTATCCAACGGTTGAGATTGATTTTATCATCAATCAAGGGTCAAGGTTTAATCTTCCATTTCCTCTTTCCAAAATTGCCCTAATAACTTTTTAAATATTTAAAAATTGCCATTGGGGCCAAATGACCAATTTGCCCTCAAACTAGTCTTTATTTACTAGTTTCTTTACAAATTGTCATTCCATTAAAATCTAACTAAATCTAGTTAGAATTCAACCAACCATAATAAAATATTCATAAAATAACATTTTATGACTTTTCCATATCTTTTGGATCAGTCTCCAAAATTTCCATTCGATCCAATATACCGATAAATAATCCTTTACTCAGAAATAAACTGTAGGATTCATCTTGAATCAAACTAAAAATATTTCCAACACTTGGAAATGACTTTTATAACCTTTGTCTATCATATGGAAAATTTTCAAAATTTTCCAATTCGATCTGGGTATCTGAATTCCACTTAAACTTTAATTGCGATTTTCCCAATAATCGAAATATCAGATCGAACCAAAATCTTCACATTCGATCCACACCCTTAGGTGATCTATTTATTTATGAAATAAAAACCCTTAACTTTTAGGAAATTACAACTTTAGTCCCCAAACTTTTCCAAAGTTTATACTTTAGCCATAAAATTTTTAGAATTTACATTTTGGTCACTAACATTTTAAACTTCAATTCCCATTCCAATTTTCCTTGAAATTAAACCAAACTTTAATAATACCTTATTCAATTCACTATCTATCACATGATACCTTTAAACCTTAGAAATTTCCTTTCCAAAACCCATAATTAAAGAAATCCTAACTTTTTCTTTTTTGTCATTTTAGTCACTAAGTTAGCTTTTAAGCTATTATCTTAGTACTAAATGACCCTTAATCAACTTATTAAATTTTAGGGTATTACACCTTTAGGAGTATAGATTGGAATTTAATCAAGTTAATTAATGAAAAGCTTCACTATAGACATATAAGCTTCACTGTATTCCGTTAAGCTATTTTCAAAAACAAACTTCAAATCAATCCAACATTCTTGATTCCCTCAACAAGTAAACCATTAAAACAATTAAATTCTTGGTCAATCCATGTAGATAAGATACTCAGCTTACTGATGTATTACTTGCTGTTCGTGTATACTTGCACGCAAAAGACCTATACTTGGCATTATTTTATTAGCATATTTACACTGAATTATCGATTATTTTCCAAGCGTTAGCAAAGTCGACAATGCTCCCCCTACAAAAAAGAATTACATCTTGATTTTTGGTACCCAAAATTTTTTGGGTCCATGAGTATTAGCTCCCAAAATCTTGGTTCTCTTGGGAATCCAAGAAGTAATAACACTAAAGTCATTAGAAGTGACAAGTTCCTTAGGAACCAAAACACTCCTAATCCTCTTACCATATGAGGGCCTTTGAAAGCCTCTTTGTTTGTTTCCCCCAAAGTTTCTTTTCAAATAGTTGGGTTTTGAAGAATTTCTCTTTTCAAAACTAGATTTCTCAACTTTGTTCAAAGAAGCTTTGAACCAACTTCTTTTTGGTGATCATCATGAACTTTAGAAAGAAGGTTATTTAAATCTTGAATTTTCTTTTCAAAATCATTTTGCTTTTCTTGTAAATCAAGAACCTTCTTCTCAAGTTCCAAGTTGGTTTTAGATAATGAATCGTTTTGGTTTTTCAAATTTGAAATTGTTTTCTTTTTTTTCAAAAGTTATTCCTTATACTTATCTACCAACTCATCGTATATCTCTTTGCAACTCATCATAAGCTTCTTGAAGCTTCTCAAATGTAAAATCAAAATTGGATGAGTTAGAGGTTACCTTAGGATGCTCTTGTAGTCCTATGAGACAAAGATTGACTAATTGTTAGAATGATCAATTGATGGAGTGTGGCCAAGAGGGGGTGAATTGGTAATTTAAAAAATTGAAGAGAAACAAATTGGAAAGATAGAAAAATGGGACACAAGAGATATATAGTGGTTCAACCTTCTAACAAGGTTTACATCCACTACCTTAGCTTCCCACTAAGGATTTTCCCAAATTCACTAAGAAATTCTTCGCTTTTTCTAGGCTCAAAAGGAAACCTTTACACAATCAAAGCTTCTACCTCAAAGCTTTGATAAAACTCTCTTTTACAAAAAAAGAAATAGCAAACTGAGAAATCCTCTCAAAGGTAAATGTTTTCATAATTACAAAGCTCACTCAAACCCAAAACTTGAAACAAAAGATAAATCCTCTCAAGTGGATTACAAGATTTGACTCTAATAAGCTCAAAGATTGTTGGATTTGTGCTTGAATGCTTAAGACTTGTTCAATAAAATGTTGTTGTATCTTAGGAGACTTGATTATATACCCCCATTGATTTCTAACCGTTTAGGTAGTTGAGATCATCAATATAGCCTTTGGGTTGTATTTTTCCCGCAATAAATGTTGTTTGCCAACCTTGGGTATCGGTATGCGGGTTGTCGTATCAATACCTGCCAAAAGAGGAAATAGTCGTTGTACAAAGGGGTATCGATACATAAAAGGCCGTATTGATACGAAGAGTTAATTTTACAAAGGCGTACTAGTACGGTCCATACCGTATTGGTATTGGTCTTGCTCATTGGAATCTCGATAACTCATGTAACAAAACTCGTATCGATACGCCTATAAGGGTATCGATACACTATAACTAATTTTCTAAGTCATGGTTCCAATAAACTGACAAGACAATGGTCGAATATTAAATGCCAAAGGTTTGGAAAATCTAAACACCCTGTATTGGTACACACAAAGTCATACCGATACTCAAAGAAAAATTTGTTCCTAGGTTGAATGGTGTACCGATACGAATATACGTGTATCTGTACTCAATAGCCATTAAGTATAAAACATTTTTTTTATAGTAGCTAAAATCTATATCGACACGGGCAAGGGCGTATCGATACGCCTAGACCAAATTTGGCTTTTGAGTACAAAAACATTTAGAAAATATTTTGGGGTTTTAGTTTTTGACTTAGAAACAATTTGAAGTTCGAGTCTTTGTCATTTTGTGAGATTTTTTGAGTACTTAAAAATTTATTCAATTTTACAAATTGGTCTTTGAAATCCTTGTTATATTAAAATTAAATATTAGTTTTACAAAAGTCGAACCACTATAAATCCTTGTGTCTATTTTTAAATTCCCATTGCTTCTACCATAAACACTCAAAATCCAATTCACCCCCTCTTGGCATTCGGTTGATCATTCGAGCAGCCCAACACACTCTTGTTCCTAGCGGAATCTGCCTGATCGGGTACATTGGCCTCCACCGTCCTATTATGATCCACTTAGATTCCACAAAAATCTTGCGTGTGCCCATACTTACCACACTTAAAGCAGATTTTCTACAACCCTTGTACTCTAGTTTTTGCACGAAACCTCTATTCCGCGGACCTCCTGTTAGCACTTTTGTAAAATCATTAACGTTCTCAAACTTAATCAAAAAATAGTTGTTATCAAGATCAACTATTTGAAAATTTCCAGATGGTCACCAAAGAGCTTGAACCCGAGAGAACAACGTCTTGTACCCTATCAATCGTCCCAACAAGCAGACAATCACTACCCTCTACATACTCTGGTCAATCGATTGATGGACTTTCTCCGAAAACTTGATCGTCGGGTACTTATCGTCTCGATCAATCACATAATCACTCTCAGTCACCACAACACTATCATCAACCATCGACAAAGTAAGTTGTCCTTCCTTTTCCAGACTTGTTGACCATGTCCACATAAGAATGTCGAGTTTCCCCTCCTATGTCCTGTGTGCTACTTTCTATAAGATCCTTCCAGATTGCACATCTTGAGGCTTCATCCAAAATAACATGTGAATTTTCAACGCCATTCATATGGGCGATTTTCATGTCAAATATAGTGTTCTCGTTATCCTCTCTAGCCTTCTTTACTTCTGGTTGGACTCTCATTGGGATCGGAGATCCAACACCTTCTAAGGACGGTGGGACCATTGCCGGTAGTGCCTCTTTAGGCAGTCGTCCACCGAAATTGCTAAACGAAAACAAACTATGGTTGACTTCACGATTTGCATTAGGGTTTGGGTTTTCCGAATTTTCCGGAGAAAAAGAAAATATCATTTTCTTCTTTCGTTATTGTTTTTTAATGTCTTACGTAAATCAATTTTTTTTCTAGGGTTTACCCGAGGTTCACTTCACTCTTGTTTGGTTGCCGAGAAATATTTGGTATTATTTCAATAGTTGTTCGTTGTAATTCTTACATTAATGGGTTTTGTTTTGTTTTTTAATACTTCAGTTGTTTAATTCTATATTTCGTAATAAACATATAATTTTTAAAATAATAATTTAGTCATTTAATTAAAAGTTTGTGATAAACATATCATTCTGCCATTAAAAATAAAACATATAATAATAAATTTAGTCCCAAAAAATGTACATTATATTAGTTTGATCATAATTCAATAAGTTTAACCCTTCATATTTAAAAATTTAAATGCCACATATTCCTGACACTCTGACCACTTGCTACACTTCAACCTATTGTTCCTTCAACTCGATAGTTTATAAATGTGATAATTTGACAGACACGTTTACTTCATTATTAGATAATTGACAGACTAATAGAATAAGCCTTAACGACATCAACACATTCACTCCACTATTAGACAACTAACAAACTAATGGAACAAACCTTAACACATCTATTAGTAACACAACCACTCATTAATGATTCTTTTAATGTTTAATGTTAAACTTATTGAATTATTTCGAATTTAAACATAATTAATATAACATATAAGTTTAACAGACTAAAAATATTAAACCTTACTTTTAATTTTAATGACAAAATAATATGTTTGTCATATAATTTTAATTTAGTTATTACTTTAAACGTGTATTTAACCTGTTTTTTTTTTACCCGCCTCCCCTCCATAACTCATTAGATCGATAAGCTGGCATATGAAGAACTAGATGTACAATGTGAGGCACCGGAAAGAAATTCCAATTACGGTAATAACCACCCGGCTGAAGAGAACATT
>CM033712.1:59122167-59367649 GCA_019671005.1 Hibiscus mutabilis
CGTGCAACAAGTTTTTGGCGCCGTTGTCGGGATTGGAAATAGCGACTTTGTTTTTATTTTCTTGCACTTTCTTTTTACTTTTCTTGTTTAAGATTCAGAGGGCTAACAAACTTTGGTTTTGCATTGGTATATGACAGGGCGAGACCGATTACACAGAATATCCCTTTGATCCGTAAATCGAACGAACCTTACAAAGACTTAGACGAAGGATAACAAAGAGCAATGGCTAATCAAGACGGCAATATGAATCAAGATGTTCCAGCAGGAGGATGAGTGATACTTGCATGAAACAGAACTATTCGAGACTATCTTAAAGAAGATCTTGGTGGACTTAATCCAGAGTTGTCGACTGAAATTGAAGCCAACCACTTTGAGTTAAAACGGTAATGTTTAATATGATCAACACAATTGGTCAATTTGGCGGCTCAAGAATCGAAGATGCACGACAACATCTAAAATCTTTCCTCGAGATTTGCAATTGTTCAAAATACACGGAGTCACCCCGATGTCTTACGATTAAGATTATTCCCTATTCACCGAGGGATAGGCGAAAGCATGGTTGAATAGCATTCCTGCCGGATCAATAGAATCTTGGACCGATCTTTGTCGTGATTTCCTTGCTCGATTTAATCCTACAAATTTGACTGATAAGCTTCGTAATGACATTACTTCTTTTCGGCAGGTAGATGATGAATCCATGTACGAGGCTTGGGAGCGATATAGAGAACTTCTACACAAATGCCCCTACACGGATTCCCGGTGTGGACTCAAGTAACAATGTTTTACAACGCCGTGAATACACCAAAAAGGATGATGCTAGATGCCTCGGAAAACGGTATACTTCTAGATAAGTCGCCAGAGGAAGCAATGCAAATTCTAAACAGGCTGTCCAAGAATGATTATCAATTCCCCTCTACCAGAAGAGGAGGAGTTAGACGCCAAACCACAATACATGAACTAGGATCATCAGATTCAATTTCGGCACAATTGGCCACTTTAACCAAGATGGTCCAGAACATGCAAAAACCAAACAACACACATGAGGTCAAGGTAATGGATTCTTTTTGTGAGTTATGTGGTGATAACCATGATTCTTCTGAATGTATGTAGAATCCGGAATCCAGCTTCTACGTGGGGAATTACAATCAGAACAACAATGTGATGTCCAATACATACAATCCAGCTTGGAAGAAGCACCCGAATTTTTCGTGGAGTAATCCCAACAATGCTCTAAACCAGAACAATCAGAATGCACAAGCATCGAGATTCCAGCAGAATATGCCACGGCAACAGTTGCAGCAGCAACAACCGACAACATCTAGTTCTTTGGAAAATTCTCTAAATGCTTTTATGATGAAAACTGAATCTTATATGGCTGAGAATAGTAACTTCATAAAAAGAACCGACCGAGATAAGATTGAAAAACCAAGAGGCGGCAATCAAATCATTGGAAAATCAAGTCGGACAGTTTGCTCAAAATCTGAATACTAGACCGCAAGGAGGTTTACCTAGCGATACTGAAGTCGCAAGAGGAACTGGCCATGAGCAATGTAAGGCAATCACCACTAGAAGTGGCCAACAACTTAGAGAGGCTCAAACCCGCTCATCAAACAAAACTCCACAAAAAGATCAAGACGAACCTAGCGGCAAAGCCTCAGATGCTGAACCAGAAATTGTCGCGGCAACCGGCAATAAGCATGCCTCGGCAACCGATGATAAAGATGCCTCGACAACTTGCGATAAGCATGCCTCGGGAACCCTAGTTGATAATGCCTCAGCAACTCCAGTTATCCCGGCAATGCCGTCAATCAGGTTTCAAACTAATGAAAGGATCGAAGATATCCGACTTCCACCACCATTCCCACAAAGGTTGAAGCGACAAAAGCAAGAATATCAATTCAAGAAGTTTCTTGATATCCTAAAGCAAGTCCACATTAACTTGCCATTGGTGGAAGCAATTGAACAAATGCCGAACTATGCCAAGTTTCTTAAAGAATTTGTGTCCAAAAGAACAAGGCTAGGAGAGTTTGAAACAGCTGCCGCAACAGAGGGATGCATGGCAATGTTGCACAATCGTATGCCACCCAAGTTGAAGGATCCCAGAAGTTTCACAATACCCTGTTCCATTGGAAACCACTATGTCGGGAAAGCATTATGCGACCTTGGGGCTAGCGTAAACTTGATGCCTAAATCAGTTTTCCAGAAACTAGGAATCGGGAAGGCAAGACCTACAACAGTTATGCTACAGCTAGCCGGCAGATCCTATGTGCATCCAGAGGGAAAATCGAGGACATACTGGTAAAAGTTGATAAATTTATTTTTCCTGCTGACTTTAGTGTTTTGATTGTGAAGCAGTTGAGCTTGCACCCATCATTCTCGGGAGACTATTCCTAGCAACAGGGAGAACCTTGATTGATGTTGAAAAGGGAGAACTCACAATAAGGGTGAATGACCAGCAAGTTACATTAAATGTGTTCCAAACACTAAGGCATGCCGATGATCCAGAAGAATGCCAACTTCTTCATGCTACGGCAAAGTTTAACCGGACGAGGAATTTAGTTGCCTCGGCAACTACAATGCCGATCAAGAGGAACCTGAGGAGTATGAAGAACCGGTCGATGAGGGACAACAGGAAGAGGCAAATTGGCTAGTCAATCGACCAGGTACATACTTTGAACCACTGGATTACTCAGGTAAGAAAGGTAAACTCGAAAAACCCTCTATTGAACAACCACCGATTCTTGAGTTGAAACAATTGCCAGAGCAACTAAAATATGCATACTTAGGAACCGATAATACATTGCCTGTAATTATTTCTTCTAAGTTACAGCCTGAGCAGGAAAAGAAGCTGATCAAGATGTTGAAGCTACACAAAAAGGCAATAGGGTGGACAATTGCCGACTTGAAGGGAATTAGCCCGGCAGTGTGCATGCGCAAGATTTTGTTGGAAGATGATGACAAACCTTCAATTGAGGCCCAGAGGAGACTGAATCATGCCATGAAAGGGGTTGTAATGAAAGAAATCATCAAGTGGCTTGACGCTGACATTATATACCCTATCTCGATAAAGACATGGGTAAGTCCGGTACAATGCGCATCAAAAAAGGAGGTATAATAAAAGGGTAAGTAATGAAAACAATAAACTCATTCCAACCAGGACTGTGACCGGTTGGCGGGCTTGTATGGATTATCGAAAGCTAAACAAAGCCACTGATAAGTGTTCAAAAGTACTATTTTCCTTACCCTTTTTACTCATATTATTGTTAGACTTAGGCTCATATTAGTTGTATAGTTAGCCATTCATGCATTAATCCATGTTTCCTTCCATCGTTGAGCTTGATTTCATAACTTGGTAGTTTTTGTGGGAAAAGATGCTGCTTTGGTGTGTTTTGTGTGTATATGCAAGATCACTTGCCAAAGCAAGGCTAGAGCTAGTTTCCAGGGTAATGCATGAAGGAGACGCCGAGCTAGTTGCCGAGGGCAATACATGAAGGAGGCGGCGAGAGCAGTTGCCATGGCAACTGTCGACAAGAGCAATGGTGATATGGTAGTCGAAATTGATGACTAGACAAGCCCAAGATGACGTGGAGCAAAGCCCAAACCCAAAGGAATAAATTAACTTAAGAAAACTAAAAACTAAAAACAAAACGCTAGAGGTGCCCGAAACCGGCTCTAGTCGAATAAATTAACTTAAGAAAACTAAAAACAAAACACTAGAGGTGTGCAAAAAACTGGCTCTAGTTAAAACAAGTTAAAAAGAACCCAATAAAGTAATTTGAAAACCTATTATTTGCATAGAATCTGAAAAATCAACTTGCACACAACTCCACACACACTCACAAGAATTATAGTTTGATTCTGAGTAATTTCTAAGTTTTCCGAAAAATAAAAAGCCAATCATACTTTGTGCCCCGGTTCAGAGAATTGAAATCAAGTTCAAAGCTAAGTTTGTGAAAATTGAAGTCTTGGCAGGTAATTATGAGTTTGCATTGCTTGAGGACAAGCAATAGTTCGAGTTTAGGGGTGTGATAAGTGTTCAAAAGTACTATTTTCCTTACCCTTTTTACTCATATTATTTTTAGACTTAGGCTCATATTAGTTGCATAGTTAGCCATTCATGCATTAATCCATGTTTCCTTCCATCGTTGAGCTTGATTTCATAACTTGGTAGTTTTTGTGGGAAAAGATGATGCTTTGGCGTGTTTTGTGTGTATATGCAGGATCACTTGCCAAAGCAAGGCTAGAGCTAGTTGCCAGGGCAATGCATGAAGGAGACGCCGAGCTAGTTGCCAGGGCAATACATGAAGGAGACGCCGAGCCAGTTGCCATGGCAACTGTCTACAAGAGCAAATGTGATAAGGTAGTCGAAATTGATGACTAGACAAGCCCAAGATAACGTGGAGCAAAGCCCAAACCCAAAGGAATTTGATTTCCATGCAGAGATTAAAGAAGAATTAAATTCCAAGAAGATAGGAGAAGTTCTAGTAGGAATACAATTATAATAAAGAATTATATTCTTTAAAGATAATTTAACTCCAACTTAACTTCCTCTTCAAAGAACGACTTTGCCCTATAAATAGGATGGAGATTTCGACAACATATAGAGAGTAGAAGAGAGGGGAATTTCGACAACTCCAAGGAGGGTAAGAGGAGAGAATTTTCGACAAGCATCTAGGGCAAGGAGGATTTTGACAAGCCTCCTTCTTCATCCTTTTCTTTCTTGTTCGATTGGGTTCATGCTAGGGGTTATTTATCTTGTGTTTCTTTGGAACCTAGCCATGAACTAAATCTACTTGGCTATGGTTATTGTGTTTTGTGGTTGTGAGAAACTATTGGTTTTTGTTTAGGTAATAAGAGTTTGCACTTTTCTATTTCAAGGTTTATTCATTCTTGGTTCTTATTCTTGTTTGCGAGTGAATTGGGAGATGATCTCGTGATTTCATCTATTTATCTAATATCGGGAGAGTTAGATTCAAGAAACGAATGAATATGATCTTTATTCAATCTATTGATGGTGAAGATTAATCCGGTTTAGGAATAAGTTAAGGATTTCAACGGCTAAGAGGAGCGCAAGATTGGTTGTTGTTCACCCTTGATTCACGCAGGGATGTATTATCAAGGCATGCACAAGTAGTTAGAGTTTCAACTTAGGGATAAGAAGAAACCATTGAAGAACGCTCTGTCGAACCTTGAAGGTTGTTGCCCAGACGCCCAAGTAGTTGCCCAACTACTTGCCCAGGCAACCATCGATTAGTTACCAAGGCAACCCCGTTGTGCAAGTTGCCACGGCAACTGAGTTGCCCGTGCACTCTTTTACCAAAATGATCCAATCGGCTATCACACCTCAACTCATGATAACCTGGCCTATCTCTCTCTCAATTGATCTCATCTATTCATTTACTTTATTGCTTTCTAGATTAGTTATTAGTTAAAACTCCTATAATCCTTTACTTGTGTTTTTACTTTTTACAGTGCAAGAGACTAGATTCTTGAAGTGGCACCAATCCCTGTGGAGACGATATCTTTTATACTATAACTTGCGACGTGTATACTTGCACAATTGCGTAGCACTTATTACGCGCAACAAGTTTTTGGCGCCGTTGCCGGGGATTGGCAATAGCGACTTTGTTTTTATTTTATTGCACTTTCTTTTTACTTTTCTTGTTTAAGATTCAAAGGGCTAACAAACTTTGATTTTGCTTTGGTATATGACCAGGGCGAGTCCGACTTCACCAGAATATCCTTTTGATCCAGAAATTGAACGAACCTTACAAAGACTTAGATGAAGGATAAGAGTAGCAATGGCTAATCAAGACGGCAATATGAATCAAGATGTTCAAGCAGGAGGAGGAGTGATTCTTGCACGAAACAGAACTATTCGAGACTATCTTGAAGAAGATCTTGATGGACTTAACCCAGGAGTTGTCGCACCTGAAATTGAAGCCGACCACTTTGAGTTGAAACCGGTAATGTTTAATATGATCAACACAATAGGTCAATTTGGCGGCTCAGCAACTGAAGATGCACGACAACATCTGAAATCTTTCCTCGAGATTTGCAACTCGTTCAAGATTCACGGAGTCACCCCCGATGTATTACGATTAAGATTATTCCCCTATTCACTGAGGGATAGGGCGAAAGCATGGTTGAATAGCATTCCTGCCGGATCCATAGCATCTTGGACTGATCTTTGTTGTGATTTCCTTGCTAGATTTAATCCTACAAATTTGACTGATAAGCTTCGTAACGACATTACTTCTTTTTGGCAGGCAGATGATGAATCCATGTACGAGGCTTGGGAGCGATATAGAGAACTTCTACGCAAATGCCCCCTACACGGATTCCCGATGTGGACTCAAGTAACAATGTTTTACAACGCCGTGAATACACCAACAAGGATGATGCTAGATGCCTCGGCAAACGACATACTCCTAGATAAGTCACCGGAAGAAGCAATGCAAATTTTAAATAGGCTGGCCAAGAATGATTATCAATTCCCATCTACTAGAAGAGGAGGAGTTAGACGCCAAGCCACAATACATGAACTAGGATCATCATATTCAATTTTGGCACAATTGGCCACTTTAACCAAGATGGTCCAGAACATGCAAAAACCAAACAACACACATGAAGTTAAGGTAATGGATTCTTTTTGTGAGTTATGTGGTGATAACCATAATTCTTCTGAATATATGCAGAATCCGGAATCCAGCTTCTATGTGGGGAATTACAATCGGAGCAACAACGTGATGTCCAATACATACAATCCAGCTTGGAAGAAGCACCCAAATTTTTCATGGAGCAATCCCAACAATGCTCTAAACCAGAACAATCAGAATGCACAAGCATCGAGATTCCAGTAGAATATGCCACGGCAACAGTTGCCACAGCAACAACCGACGACATCTAGTTCTTTGGAAAATTCTCTAAATGCTTTTATGATGAAAACTGAATCTTATATGGCTGAGAATAGTAATTTCATAAAAAGAACTGATGCTTTTATTAACAGGACCGAGATGAGATTGCAAAACCAAGAGGCGGCAATCAAATCACTGGAAAATCAAGTCGGACAGTTTGCTCAAAATCTGAATACTAGACCCAAGGAGGTTTACCTAGCGATACTGAAGTCGCAAGAGGAACTGGCTATGAGCAATGTAAGACGATCACCACTAGAAGTGGCCAACAACTTAGAGAGGTTAAAACCCGCTCGTCAAACAAAACTCCACAAAAAGATCAAGATGAACCTAGCGGCAAAGCCTCAGATGCTGAACCAGGAATTGTCGCGGCAACCGGCAATAAGCATGCCTCGGCAACCGACGATAAAGATGCCTCGGCAACTTGCGATAAGCACGCCTCGGCAACCCCAGTTGATACCGCCTCGACAACTCCAGTTGTCCCTGCAATACCGTCAATCAGGTTTCAAACCAATGAAAGAATCGAAGATATCCGACTTCCACCACCATTCCCACAAAGGTTGAAGCGACAAAAGCAAGAATACCAATTCAAGAAGTTTCTTGATATCCTAAAGCAAGTCCACATCAACTTGCCATTGGTGGAAGCAATTGAACAAATGCCAAACTATGCCAAGTTTCTTAAAGACATTGTGTCTAAGAGAACAAGGCTAGGAGAGTTTGAAACAATTGCAGCAACAGAGGGATGCATGGCAATGTTGCACAATCGTATGCCACCCAAGTTGAAGGATCCCAGAAGTTTCACAATACCCTGTTCCATTGGAAATCACTATGTCGGGAAAGCATTATGCGACTTTGGGGCTAGCATAAACTTGATGCCTAAATCGGTTTTCCAGAAACTAGGAATCGGGAAGGCAAGACCTACAACAGTTATGCTACAGCTAGCCGACAGATCCTATGTGCATCGAGAGGGAAAAATCGAGGACATACTGGTAAAAGTTGATAAATTTATTTTTCCCGCTGACTTTATTGTTTTGGATTGTGAAGCAGATGAGCATGCACCCATCATTCTCGGGAGACCATTCGTAGCAACAGGGAGAACCTTGATCGATGTTGAAAAGGGAGAACTCACAATGAGGGTGAATGACCAGCAAGTTAAACTAAATGTGTTCCAAACACTAAGGCATGTCGATGATCCAGAAGAATGCCAACTTCTTCATGCCATGACAGAGTTTAACTTCGACGAGGAATTTAGTTGGCTTGGCAACTACATTGCCGAGCAAGAGGAACCTGAGGAGTATGAAGAACCGATCGATGATGAACAACAAGAAGAGGCAAATTGGATAGTCAATCGACCAGGTACATACTTTGAACCACTGGATTACTCAGGTAAGAAAGGTAATCTCGAAAAACCTTCTATTGAACAACCACCGATTCTTGAGTTGAAGCAATTGCCAGAGCAACTAAAATATGCATACTTAGGAACCGATAATACATTGCATGTAATTATTTCTTCTAAGTTATAGCCTGAGCAGGAAAAGAAGCTGATCAAGATGTTGAAGCTACACAAAAAGGCTATAGGGTGGACAATTGCCGACTTGAAGGGAATTAGCCCGGCAGTGTGCATGCACAAGATTCTATTAGAAGATGATCAAAAACCTTCAATTGAGGCCCAAAGGAGACTGAATCATGCCATGAAAGGGGTTGTAATGAAAGAAATCATCAAGTGGCTTGACGCCGGCATTATATACCCTATCTCTGATAGTACGTGGGTAAGTCCGGTACAATGTGTACCGAAAAAGGGAGGTATAACAGTGGTAAGCAATGAAAATAATGAACTCATTCCAACCAGGACTGTGACCGGTTGGAGGGTTTGTATGGATTATCGAAAGCTAAACAAAGCCACCAGGAAAGATCACTTCCCATTACCCTTTATTGATCAAATGCTTGACCGTCTTGCAGGTAAACCCTTTTATTGTTTTCTTGATGGTTATCCAGGTTACAATCAAATTGCCATAGCACCAGAAGATCAAGAAAAGACAACCTTCACATGCCCATACGGTACTTATGCCTTCCGAAGGATGCCGTTCGGATTGTGTAACGCCCCGGCAACCTTCCAAAGATGCATGATGGCGCTCTTTTCAGACATGGTCGAAGACTTCCTTGAGATCTTCATGGATGATTTTTTTGTCTTTGGTAATGACTTCGACAGCTGTCTCGGCAATTTAGAGAGGGTGTTGGCAAGATGTGAATAAACGAATTTAGTCCTCAATTGGGAGAAATGCCATTTTATGGTAGATGAAGGAATAGTGCTCGGCCACAAGATTTCATCCAATGGAATTGAAGTAGACAAAGCCAAGGTGGACGTGATCGAGAGATTACCCCTACCAAGTTCGGTTAAAGGAATTCGAAGTTTTCTCGGACATGCAGGTTTTTACAGGAGGTTCATTCATAATTTTTCTAAAATCACTAAACCCTTGTGTAATCTGCTTGAACAGGATAAAGTCTTCGATTTTGATGATTCTTGCAACCAAGCATTCGAAACCCTAAAGAAAAAGCTTGCCTCGGCACCCATTGTCATTCCACCAGATTGGACGCTACCTTTTGAGCTCATGTGTGATGCAAGTGATTTTGCGGTAGGAGCAGTCCTAGGCCAACGCACAGGTAAGACCTTCCATGTGATGTACTACGCTAGTAAAACTCTTAATAGTGCTCAAGTAAATTACACAACAACGGAGAAAGAGTTACTAGCTGTAGTTTTCGCATTTGACAAGTTCCGATCCTATTTGATTGGTACAAAGGTAATTGTTCATACGGACCATTCGGCAATCAAATACTTATTTGCTAAAAAGGATGCTAAACCTCGTTTGATTTGTTGGATATTACTTTTACAAGAATTTGATATTGAAATTAAGGACAGGAAAGGAACAGAAAATCAAGTGGCCGATCACTTATCACGTTTGGAATGCAATAGGGAGGAGGACGCGGATCTAGAGATATGCGATGCATTCCCGGATGAACAAATTTTAGTTGCCTCGGCAATCTTCGACGCCTCGGCAACCATGGATGCACACGCCTCGGCAACCCTCGACGCCGCAGCAGTCTTTGACGCACACGCCTCGGCAATTTTGGGAGTAGTCGCCACGGCAGCACATGCCTCGGCAATACCCTGGTACGCGGATTTAGTTAATTTCCTTGTTTGTGGTATTTTACCTTATGGCATTACTCACCAAGGGAAGAAGCGGTTCCGCCATGATGCTAAGCATTACTTTTGGGACGAGCCTCTTTTGTTTAAACAATGTGCAGATCAGGTTATACGACGATGTATCCCTGAAGAAGAACAACAGAATGTACTCCGGCCATGCCATTCTTCACCCTATGGAGGACATTTTGGAGGAACTCGTACCGTGGCCAAAGTTTTGCAATCCGGTTTGTATTGGCCAACATTGTACAAAAATGCCCAAGACTTTTACAAGCAATGTGATCGTTGCCAGAGGACGGGCAATATCTCTAGACGACATGAGATGCCACTCCAGAACATCATCGAGAAGGAATTGTTCGATGTGTGGGGATCGATTTTATGAGGCCTTTCCCATCTTCATTCGGCAACCTCTACATCTTACTTGCCGTCGACTACGTGTCTAAATGGGTTGAGGCAGCTGCAGTTCCCAACAACGATTCCAAGACCGTGCAACGATTCCAAGACCGTGCAACGATTCTTGTAGAAAAACATATTTACACGGTTTGGGATGCCAAGAGTAATTATCAGTGACGAAGGCAAGCATTTTGACAACAGACTAATTGCCAAGATGTTGCAACGCTTCGGCATATCACACAAGATCGCTACGGCATATCACCCACAAACCGACGGGCAAGCAGAAATTTCCAACCGAGAGTTGAAGGGAATACTCGAGAAAGTTGTAAATCCCTCAAGGAAGGATTGGTCATTAAGACTAGATGACGCACTTTGGGCATATTGCACTGCATTCAAAACACCCTTAGGTATGTCCCCCTTCCGACTTGTCTATGGCAAGACATGCCATCTACCGGTGGAAATCGAGCACATGGCATACTGGGCAATCAAGACCGTGAATATGGATTGGGAAAGTGCCGGACAAAAGCGTTTGATGGATCTCAACGAGATAGAAGAATTCCGTGCACTCACCTATAACAATGCACGAATCTACAAGGAGAAAACAAAGCGATGGCATGACAAGAAACTATTGCCACGGCAATTCACGTCAGGGCAACTAGTTCTCCTATTCAATTCTCGGCTAAAACTTTTCCCGGGAAAGCTGAAATCAAGATGGTCGGGACCATTCGAAGTCTTCAAACCATTCTCCCATGGTGCTGTGATAATCAAGTCCATCTCTGACAACCATGAATTCAAAGTTAATGGACAAAGATTGAAGCACTATAATGGTGCCCATGTGGAACGTAACAAGGAAGCGGTCAACTTCGGAGATGTATGAGCATGCTCTCCTTTCAATACTTTCTTTTTCTTTTTATTTTCATTTTTATTTTTTAGGAGATATTTTATTTTTCTTCATATTCTTTAGTTTTCAGGTTTTCTTTGTTTTCTTTTTCACAACAAGACTCACAACTACTATGCTAAGGAAATTTACTACCGAGATCCTTGCCCCGGTAACCAATAAAGAAGATGTTGCGACAACCTACATCGTGCCTGCACAAGCTGATGCCACGGCAACCGACCCTGAAGATGCCACGGCAACCAAAGCTAAAGACATCCCGGCAACAAGAAAACAACCATCGCGTTGAAGCAAGAGAATCAAGACACCGACCAAAAGGAAACTAATCATCTACAATGACGAACTCTCGGAGTAAGTCCTCGTATGCATTTTTATTTTTATTTTTTGTTATTTTTATGCATGCATTGAGGACAATGCCTCACTCGAGTTTGGGGGGGATTGTTATTAGTAGTTACCATGTTTAGTTACATTCATCTTAAGTATTACATTTAGGATACATAAATTGCTTGCCATGCCTTTAATTGGAACAATAATTGCTTAGATTTGATGAATATTCGATGATGACTTTGCCAATGCACTTAATTGATAGAATTTTTATTCTAGGATAACCATGGAAAAACTTAGAATTTTACTATGATGCTAAATTTGATGAAACACTATTGTGGTTTGATTGATTTAAGGAATTCTAGTAAACTTAGGTTGATAATTAACAAATTGGGGGATTAGAATAAAAAATTGGATGAATGCTAGAGGTGCCCGAAATTGGCTCTAGCATGTGCTAAAAATTGATCACCAGAGGAGCCCAAAACTGGCTCTAGTATGTGTTAAAAAATTGATTGCTAGAGGTGCCCGAAACTGGCTCTAGTCGAATAAATTAACTTAAGAAAACTAAAAACAAAACACTAGAGGTGCCCAAAACTGGCTCTAGTTAAAACATGTTAAAAAGAACCCAATAAAGTAATTTGAAAACCTATTATTTGCATAGAATCTGAAAAATCAACTTGCACACAACTCCGCACACACTCACAAGCATTATAGTTTGATTCTGAGTAATTTCTAAGTTTTCTGGAAAAAAAAAAGCCAATCATACTTTGTGCCCCGGTTCAGAGAATTGAAATCAAGTTCAAAGCTAAGTTTGTGAAAATTGAAGTCTTGGCATGTAATTATGAGTTTGCATTGCTTGAGGACAAGCAATAGTTCGAGTTTAGGGGTGTGATAAGTGTTCAAAAGTACTATTTTACTTACCCTTTTTACTCATATTATTTTTAGACTTAGGCTCATATTAGTTGCATAGTTAGCCATTCATGCATTAATCCATGTTTCCTTCCATCGTTGAGCTTGATTTCATAACTTGGTAGTTTTTGTGGGAAAAGATGATGCTTTGGTGTGTTTTGTGTGTATATGCAGGATCACTTGCCAAAGCAAGGCTAGAGCTAGTTGCTAGGGCAATGCATGAAGGAGACGCCGAGCTAGTTGCCAGGGCAATACATGAAGGACACGGCGAGCCAGTTGCCATGGCAACTGTCGACAAGAGCAAATGTGATATGGTAGTCGAAATTGATGACTAGACAAGCCCAAGATAACGTGGAGCAAAGCCCAAACCCAAAGGAATTTGATTTCCATGCAGAGATTAAAGAAGAATTAAATTCCAAGAAGATAGGAGAAGTTCTAGTAGGAATACAATTATAATAAAGAATTATATTCTTTAAAGATAATTTAACTCCAACTTAACTTCCTCTTCAAAGAAGGACTTTGCCCTAGCCCTATAAATATGATGGAGATTTCGACAACATATAGAGAGCAGAAGAGAGGGGAATTTTGACAACTCCAAAGAGGGCAAGAGGAGAGAATTTTCGACAAGCATCTAGGGCAAGGAGGATTTCGACAAGCCTCCTTCTTCATCCTTTTCTTTCTTGTTTGATTGGGTTCATGCTAGGGGTTATTTATCTTGTGTTTCTTTGGAACCTAGCCATGAACGAAATCTACTTGGCTATGGTTATTGTATTTTGTGGTTGTGAGAAACTATTGGTTTTTGTTTAGGTAATAAGAGTTTGCACTTTTCTATTTCAATGTTTATTCATTCTTGGTTCTTATTCTTGTTTGCGAGTGAATTGGGAGAGGATCTCGTGATTTTATCTATTTATCTAATATCAGGAGAGTTAGATTCAAGAAACGAATGAATATGATCTTTATTCAATCTATTGATGGTGAAGATTAATCCGGCTTAGGAATAAGTTAAGGATTTCAACGGCTAAGAGGAGCGCAAGATTGGTTGTTGTTCACCCTTGATTCACGAAGGGATGTATTATCAAGGCATGCACAAGTAGCTAGAGTTTCAACTTAGGTATAAGAAGAAACCATTGAAGAACGCTCTGCCGAACCTTGAAGGTTGCTGCCCAGACGCCCAAGTAGTTGCCCAACTAGTTGCCCAGGCAACCATCGATTAGTTGCCAAGGCAACCCCGTTGTGCAAGTTGCCACGGCAACTGAGTTGCCCGTGCACTCTTTTACCAAAACGATCCAATCGGCTATCACACCTCAATTCACGATAACCTGGCCTATCTCTTCTCTCAATTGATCTCATCTAGTCATTTACTTTATTGCTTTCTAGATTAGTTATTAGTTAAAACTCCTATAATCCTTTACTTGTGTTTTTACTTTTTACAGTGCAAGAGACTAGATTCTTGAAGTGGCACCAATCCCTGTGGAGACGATATCTTTTATACTATAACTTGCAACGTGTATACTTGCACAATTGCGTAGCACTTATTACGCGCAACAGCCACCAAGAAAGATCACTTCCCATTACCCTTTATTGATCAAATGCTTGACCGTCTTGCAGGTAAACCCTTTTATTGTTTTCTTGATGGTTATTCAGGTTACAATCAAATTGCCATAGCACCAGAAGATCAAGAAAAGACAACCTTCTCTTGCCCATACGGTATTTATGCCTTCCGAAGGATGCCGTTCAGATTGTGTAACGCCCCGGCAACCTTCCAAAGATGCATGATGGCATTCTTTTCAGACATGGTCGAAGACTTCCTTGAGATCTTCATGGATGATTTTTCTGTTTTTGGTAATGACTTCGACATCTGTCTCCGCAATTTAGAGAGGGTGTAGGCAAGATGTGAAGAAACTGATTTAGTCCTCAATTGGGAGAAATGCCATTTTATGGTAGATGAAGGAATAGTGCTCGGCCACAAGATTTCATCCAAGGGAATTGAAGTAGACAAAGCCAAGGTGGACGTGATCGAGAGATTACCCCCACCAAGTTCGGTTAAAGGAATTTGAAGTTTTCTTGGACACACAGGTTTTTACAGGAGGTTCATTCATAATTTTTCTAAAATCACTAAACCCTTGTGCAATTTGCTTGAACAGGATAAAGTCTTCGATTTTGATGATTCTTGCACCCAAGAATTCGAAACCCTAAAGAAAAAGCTTGCCTCGGCACCCATTGTCGTTCCAGCAGATTGGATGCTACCTTTTGAGCTCATGTGTGATGCAAGTGATTTTGCGGTAGGAGCAGTCCTAGACCACGCACAGGTAAAACCTTCCATGTGATATACTACGCTAGTAAAACTCTTAATAGTGCTCAAGTGAATTATACAACAACGGAGAAAGAGTTACTAGCTGTAGTTTTCACATTTGACAAATTTCGATCCTATTTGATTGGTACAAAGGTAATTGTTCATACGGACCATTCGACAATCAAATATCTATTTGCTAAAAAGGATGTCAAACCTCGTTTGATTCGTTGGATATTACTTTTACAAGAATTTGATATTGAAATTAAGGACAGGAAAGGAATAGAAAATCAAGTGGCCGATCACTTATCACGTTTAAAACGCAACAGGGAGGAGGACGCGGATCTAGAGATATGTGATGCATTCCCGGATGAACAAATTTTAGTTGCCTCGGCAACCATGGATGCACAGGCCTCGGCAACTCTCGATGCCGCAGCAGCCCTTGACGCGCACGCCTCGGCAATTTTGGGAGCAGTCGCCAAGGAACACATGCCTCGGTAATACCCTGGTACGCAGATTTAGTTAATTTCCTTGTTTGTGGTATTTTAACTTATGGCATTACTCACCAAGGGAAGAAGCGGTTCCGCCATGATGCTAAGCATTACTTTTGGGACGAGTCTCTTTTGTTTAAACAATATGCAGATCAGGTTATACGCCGATGTGTCCCTGAAGAAGAGCAACAGAATGTACTCCTGCAATGCCATTCTTCACCCTATGGAGGACATTTTGGAGGAACTCGTACCGCGGCCAAAGTTTTGCAATCTGGTTTGTATTGGCCAACATTGTACAAAGATGCCCAAGACTTTTACAAGCAATGTGATCGTTGCCAGAGGACGGGCAATATCTCTAGACGACATGAGATGCCACTCCAGAACATCATCGAGGTGGAATTGTTCGATGTATGGGGGATTGATTTTATGAGACCTTTCCCATCTTTATTCGGCAACCTCTACATCTTACTTGCCGTCGACTACGTGTCTAAATGGGTTGAGGCAGGTGCAGTTCCCAACAACGATTCCAAGACCGTGCAACGATTCTTACAGAAAACATATTTACACGGTTTGGGATGCCGAGAGCAATTATCAGTGACGAAGGCAAGCATTTTGACAACAGACTAATTGCCAAGATGTTGCAACGCTTCGGCATATCACACAGAATCGCCATGGCATATCACCCACAAACCAACGGGCAAGCAAAAATTTCCAACCAGGAATTGAAGGGTATACTCGAGAAAGCTGTAAATCCCTCTAGGAAGGATTGGTCATTAAGACTAGATGACGCACTTTGGGCATATCGCACTGCATTCAAAACACCCTTAGGTATGTCCCCCTTCCGACTTGTCTATGGCAAAACATGCCATCTACCGGTGGAAATCGAACACAAGGTATACTAGGAAATCAAGACCGTGAATATGGATTGGGAAAGTGCCGGACAAAAGCGTTTGTTGGACCTCAATGAGATAGAAGAATTTCGTGCACTTGTCTATAACAATGCACGAATCTACAAGGAGAAAACAAAGCAATGGCATGACAAGAAACTATTGCCACGACAATTCACGCCAAGGCAACTAGTTCTCTTATTCAATTCTCGGCTAAAGTTTTCCCGGGAAAGCTGAAATCAAGATGGTCGGGACCATTCGAAGTCGTCAAACCATTCTCTCATGGTGCTGTGATAATCAAGTCCATCTCTGACAACCGTGAATTCAAAGTTAATGGACAAAGATTGAAGCACTACAATGGTGCCCATGTGGAACGTAACAAAGAAGTGGTCAACTTAGGAGATGCATGAGCATGCTCTCCCTTTGATATTTTATTTTTATTTTTTTATTTTATTTTTATTTTTTTATTTTTTTATTTTCAATTAATTTATATTTTATTTTATTTTTCGAACTAAATTCTTTTTATTTCTGATTGTTATTATTCTTTAAGATATATATTTTTTATTTATCTTTTTAAGTTTAAGAATCCCATTACACATCTTTATTTATTTTCTTTTATTAGTTTATCTTTAATTTTAATCCTTATTTGATTTGTCTTTGAATTGTAGGAAAAAAGTTCAAGATAAAGAGGAATTTTAATCCAAGAAGGAAAACATCTTCAACAAGGAAACTAATGGGCTGAATCTAAGGCTTATATAAAGCCTCCAATTTACCCTAATCAAACCCCCCTTGCCGTCGCCCTCTCCCTAAACCAAAACCCTTTTTTCGTTTTCCTCTAATCCCACCCACCATATTTACCACCTATCTTTTCTATAAAACCCATCACCCTTAACCTATTCCTACTTTTTATCTTGCAACTTTTTAGTTTCTTTTCTTTTCTTTTACTTGTTTTTACAAAACTCACAACCAAGATCATCCATGGCATCCAAAATTAAATTTTTAGTTCATCCAAGTTCCTCCAAAGAACCAAGATACAAGAAGTTTGCTACACCGGTGGTTCAAGAAAGATTTCAATCCAAGTTTGAAAACCGGAAGATTCATGAAGAACAAGGCTTTGAATACTCCAACTCTCATCAAGATTTCGGCCTTGAACCATTCATCTTCGAGAGGATTGCACATCAAAAGTGGCAAATATTTTGCCATCAACTGGAACCGGGTAACATCTCATGGGTAAGAGAATTCTATGCTCACTCACCTAACCCGGATAATCCTTATGTTTTTGTTCGTGACAAGGCCATACTCATAAGTCCCGAAAATGTCAACACCTTTTACGGGATTTACATTGAGAAGGACGAGCATCAAGCCTTCGTTGATCAAATCACTCCCAAGCAACTCGACAAGGTGCTTCAAGAACTCACTCAACCGGGAACTTATTGGAACGACGATAAATACAAGGGCGCGGTAAATCGCCTTCGGCTTAAACCCGAGGCAAAACTATGGAATAAGTTTGTTTAAACTTCTTTAATGCCCACCACACACAATACTACCATTGATATACCACGTATTTTGCTCATACATTCTATTTTGCATAATCGCATCATTAACATTGGAAAAATTATTTGTGATGAGATTTTTGTATGTAGCTCAAAAGATAAGGGTTCTATTTTCTTCCCTTGCTTAATTTCTAATCTTTGCAAGGAGATGCATGTCCCAAGTGAGTCCACTGATGAAAAGGCCCTACCCAAGTCCGGTTGGAATCAAGCACTAATCCAAAAGCTAATAGGATAGGCACCGGGAAATTCTTCAGGGTCTCCAATTGCCACGGTAACTCATGCCGCCCTGGAAATCCCTAATACCCAAGCACCTAACACCCGGGCAACTCGGCCATCAACCCCGGGACACTTTGAAGCACTCTTGCAACCATTGGTGAGCCACCTAAGGCAAATTGAAGACCGTCAACTAATGTTCATGCGATACATGGAGCACAACAATGCCATCACCCAAGTCATCCTATAAAGGTACCCGGACAGTCGCATGCCGTTCCCAATCTTTCCTACTGAGATCCTTGCCCCGACAACCAATGAAGCAGTCGCCACGGCAACCGCAACAGATGATTCCGCGGCAACCTACATCGTGCCTGCACAAGCTGATGCCACGACAACCAACCCTGAAGATGCCACGACAACCAAAGCTAAAGACATCTTGGCAACCACTACAAAAGCCAAAGATAAAGCACCTATGCCCGGATCAACTCCTACGGAATCATTTTCTGATTTTTCAGATTCGGACGAGTCCTCCATTGCACCAAAAAAGACCGCACCAATTGAATCCTCCAAGCGAAAAGCCAATGCCACCGATAAAGAGGACGATGAGGACAACCCCATACGAGGATCGATTCCACCACCGGCAACAAGAAAACAACCATCGCGTTCAAGCAAGAGAATCAAGACACCGACCAAAAGGAAACTAATCATCTACGATGACAAACTCTTGGAGTAAGTCCTCGTATGCATTTTATTTTTCATTATTTTTATTTTTCTTTAATGCATGCATTGAGGACAATGCCTCACTCGAGTTTGGGGGGGATTGTTATTAGTAGTTACCATGTTTAGTTACATTCATTTTAAGTATTACATTTAGGATACATAAATTGCTTGCCATGCCTTTAATTGGAACAAGAATTGCTTAGATTTGAGGAATATCCGATGATGACTTTGCCAATGCACTTAATTGATAGAATTTTTATTCTAAGATAACCATGGAAAAACTTAGAATTTTACTATGATGCTAAATTTGATGAAACATTGTTGTGGTTTGATTGATTTAAGGAATTCTAGTGAACTTAGGTTGATAATTAAGAAATTGGGGGATTAGAATAAAATTTGGATGAATGCTAGAGGTGCCCGAAATTGGCTCTAGCATGTGCTAAAAACATTTTTGCGCTAGAGGTGCCCGAAAATGGCTCTAGTATGTATTAAAAAAAATTTCGCTAGAGGTGCCCGAAACCGGCTCTAGTCGAATAAAACTAAAAACAAAACACTAGAGGTGCCCAAAACTGGCTCTAGTTAAAACATGTTAAAAAGAACCCAATGAAGTAATTTGAAAACCTCTTGTTTGCATAGAATCTAAAATATCAACTTGCACACAACTCCGCACACACTCACAAGCATTATAGTTTGATTCCCAGTAATTCCTAAGTTTTCCGAAAAATGAAAAGCCAATCATACTTTGTGCCCCGGTTCAGAGAATTGAAATCAAGTTCAAAGCTAAGTTTGCGAAAATTGAAGTCTTGGCAGGTAATTATGAGTTTGCATTGCTTGAGGACAAGAAATAGTTCGAGTTTGGGGGTGTGATAAGTGTTCAAAAGTACTATTTTTCTTACCCTTTTTACTCATATTATTGTTAGACTTAGGCTCATATTAGTTGCATAATTGGCCATTCATACATTAATCCATGTTTCCTTCCATCGTTGAGCTTGATTACATAACTTGGTAGTTTTTGTGGGAAAAGATGCTGCTTTGGTGTGTTTTGTGTGTATGTGCAGGATCACTTGCCAAAGCAAGGCTAGAGCTAGTTGCCAGGGCAATGCATGAAGGAGATGCCGAGCTAGTTGCCAGGGCAATTCATGAAGGAGACGCCGAGCCAGTTGCCAGGGCAATTGTCGACAAAGAGCAAAGGTGATATGGTAGTCGAAATTGATGACTAGACAAGCCCAAGATGACGTGGAGCAAAGCCCAATCCCAAAGGAATTTGATTTCCATGAAGAGATTAAAGAAGAATTAAATTCCAAGAAGATAGGAGAAGTTCTAGTAGGAATATAATTATAATAAAGAATTATATTCTTTAAAGATAATTTAATTCCAACTTAACTTCCTCCTCAAAGAAGGACTTTGACCTAGCCCTATAAATAAGAGGCCATATCGTCAAACTCCAAAGAGAAAAAAGAGGGGAATTTCGACAACTCCAAGGAGAGCAAGAGGAGATAATTTTTGACAAGCTTCTAGGGCAAGGAGATTTCGACAAGCTTCAATTCTTCATCTTTTTGTTTCTTGTTCAATTAGGTTCATGCTAGGGATTATTTATCTTGTGTTTCTTTGGAACCTAGCCATGAACTAAATCTATTTGGCTATGGTTATTGTGTTTTGTGGTTGTAAGAAACTATTGGATTTTGTTTAGGTAATAAGAGTTTGCACTTTTCTATTCAAGGTTTATTCATTCTTGGTTCTTATTCTTGTTTTGCGAGTGAATTGGGAGAGGATATCGTAACTTCATCTATTTATCTAATATCGGGAGAGTTAGATTCAAGAAACGAATGAATATGATCTTTATTCAATCTATTGATGGTGAAGATTAATCCAGCTTAGGAATAAGTCAAGGATTTCAACGGCTAAGAGGAGTGCAAGATTGGTTGTTGTTCACCCTTGATTCACGCAGGGATGTATTATCAAGGCATGCACAAGTAGCTAGAGTTTCGACTTAGGGATAAGAAGAAACCATTGAAGAACGCTCTACCGAACCTTGAAGGTTGCTGCCCAGATGCCCAAGTAGTTGCCCAACTAGTCACCCAGGCAATCATCGATTAGTTGCAAAGGCAACCCCGTTGTGCAAGTTGCCACGGCAACTGAGTTGCCCGTGCACTTTTTTACCAAGACGATCCAATCGGCTATCACACCTCAACTCACGATAACCTGGCCTATCTCTCTCATTTGATCTCATCTATTCTTTTACTTTATTGCTTTCTAGATTAGTTAAAACTCATATAATCCTTTATTTGTGTTTTTACTTTTTACAGTGCAAGAGACTAGATTCTTGAAGTGGCACCAATCCCTATGGAGACGATATCTTTTATACTATAACTTGCAACGTGTATACTTGCACAATTGCGTAGCACTTATTACGCGCAACATGATGCTATCATCCTCAGCTTCAAACTAGCACACGACCCGCTAGATGTCAGTGTTATGGATTTTGATGCCCTTTGCAAGATGACTGTTGACTTCGATGTAAGGAATCTGTCTGGGCCCTTGTGGGAAAAATTTGCTACACAATACAAGGATGTTGTGGTTCCTCCTAGCTCTGATCCGAACACATCCTCCCTTTTTGGTGATCGCAATGGTGTTGTTGTTGTAATTGGTAGTAGTGGTGTGTCGAGCGGTTGTAACATGTGATTGTGAATGTCGCCTATATTGATATGCCCCTTGTATGAAGATAGCCCTTTTCTAGGGGCTAAAGGATTATTTTTGAGTTTTCTTTTGACCTTAATCGAGGAGCTTCTTTATCGCCTCCTTTTTTACTACTATTAGTTTATT
This sequence comes from Hibiscus mutabilis, assembly GCA_019671005.1. Taxonomy (NCBI): domain Eukaryota; kingdom Viridiplantae; phylum Streptophyta; class Magnoliopsida; order Malvales; family Malvaceae; genus Hibiscus; species Hibiscus mutabilis. Next base: position 59,143,779 of record CM033712.1, read on the forward strand.
TGCGATAATCTTGGATATTGTGCATAGAATGTTTGAGTTTGTAGGGTGATTGTGTAGGATGTGATTATTTAGCTTGATATGGCCGTTGCGTCGTGTTATCTCTTTAATTCTAGATTTGTGTTGCTTTGTTCTATCGTTTGTTGCGATATTTCATTTTGCATGTTGCTGGTTTTTATGTGGTGTCATTGAAAAAGAGTTTCACCTTCTTCTGAAAATAGACTCGATAGAGTAATTTTGTTGCTTAGCATATGATGCACTTGTGGGGTTTCTACCCCCTAGGGTGTGATTGTTCTAGTTGTCATTGTACTTGGTTGCCATCCCCATTATCTATAGCCTTTTTTTGTATTGGCTATCAACATAATTTGATCTATTGTATCTTAATATTTCATCAGTTGCGTTGTTTTTGGATATAATCACGCTCTTGGATATTCGTGCATTATGCTTGTTAGGTCTTTATGGTGATTTAAACAATTTAGGGCAGACCATAATGAAGAAAAAGAAGGTTTGTTTTGGCAGGTGGATGGAACTATTCGTGCATTTATTGACTAGAAGTTTGAAAGCCGCGTGATCTTAATTGACTGCCCGAGATTTCTGAATCTGGGCATTAGATGTTTGCCTATTTTCTCACCCTTCTACTATAAATAGAACTCTTTGTATGTATGTTATGGTGAACTGGTTTAGATGTGGCCTATTATCTCGCATGCAAGGCTTCTTTCTTTTTTTTGTTTTGCAATCTTGCATGTTCTGAGCTGTGGTGATAGGTGATATGCGAAAGCTTTGTTTCGTGGATCCTGGGGAATGTTATTTATTGTCTGGGTTATTTATATCGATAGGCAATAATATTTGGAAGGCTATCTGCAACCGATTGCGGTGATGAATGCCAATAGATTGTGTGTTTGGGATATTTTCAAAGCGAGGCTCTTCATATGCTATTGTGCATTGGTGTTTGGAACCATATTTTGGCGTGGCCAACGTAGTTCGTTTTTTCGAACTTGCAAATGTGATGGGCATTCGTTGTGTTACCTGTATATATAAGATCAAGATGGTTGTTTGTTCATTGGTTGGGGTGTTTGTGGCGTCGGCAACTGTGAGTATGAACTGCTCATGCCTGATGATTCTTATGGCAAAATTGAGACAAAAATAGGGGAGACATCTATAATTTCCGTGTGTTTTGGTTGTGGTGCCGAGAAACCTCCTTTTCTTTCTCAATATGAGGGGTTTCTGTTGATTTATGGGCTTTTCCAGATTGGGCTTTTGATAACTCCTAGAAAGTACTGATTTTTATGCATATTTCACAATGTTTTTGCTTGTCGTTAGGTAAACATGTTTACATGTAGTTGTTGAAATCATGCATTTGCACAAGGAGTTTGGGAGTTGTTATTTTTCCAATTTGATGGGTTATTTTGATGGCATTGATGCTGGATAGCAGTAGGACAGGCTGTTTCACCGGAATGACCAAAGAGGGGCAACTGTTGTCACTGAATTTTCACCTAACTTCTTTCACTTTCATCTCCGGTTTAGTAGTATATTACATTTTTAGTGTTACATAATAATTAGTATAAGTGTGCTACATGTTAGTGTTATAAATAGTATTTGAATTATCTAGATGTCATATAATTTTGTTAATATACTTAGTGCATTATAATTAGTATAGTTGTCATGTTAGAATTAACATAGGTTATATTTTTTTTAGTATTTTAGTTAGCAGTTAATATAATAAGCTAATTATCAAAACCCCAAAAAATAAAATAGGCAGCCCAATTGTAATTAAAAATGAATAAAAGGTCCATTAGATTTAATTTAGAATATAGTCCATACATAGAAGGTCCATTACATAAAGGCCCCGCTCGGCCTGATTATTATTTCCTAAAGGCCTTGACTCTTATATGCGCAGGTAATGAAGAACCGTTGGATCAATGGGGAACAGATCCAACAACACGGGATAGCACACGACCTATACGCGGATTACCAAGAGCCACGCTTCTCATCTGTTAGATCAGGAACTTATCTAACGGCCCAGATTGATCAGCAGCAAAGCACGCGGATCACCACTCGCGTGTGGCAGCCACGCTCTCGACTTTCCAGCTTCTGGCAGGTATTTCAACTTCTCTGGCAGAGCTCAGGCGTCGTTCCGATTGTTCCTCACCAACAACATCGCCACCATTTGCAATTACCGGCAACAAAAACACAAAACAAGGAGTTAGAAAAGAAACAAAGCAAATCAAAAGGGCAACCAAATCCCTAAACCAAAGCCTTAGTTGCAAATCGGGTTCAAATCAGAGGCATAGTCAACCAACACAGGTGGGACTAGATCCCTAAATTGGTGCCTTAGTAAGAATACAACATCAATCATATTAAAGTAGTGAACAAAAGGCAACAAGCTTAAAATCAGAGCCGAGACAATATCAAATGAGGAAGATATTAGGGATTCAAGCTTGAAATTCAAGCAATTCTATAACTATATAAACCCCTTTGTAATTCATGTAACAACAATGACATAGACAACAATTACAGAAAACACACACTAGATACACACAATTAGCATTCGGAAGTTGTATAGCCAACAAGTGAGAGCTATAATCAGAGTTCAAAAGCAATGAAAGAAGCAAGTTTCTGGTAACGTCTTCTATCTTTTCTTTTCTGTTTTGAATTTAATAAAGAAAAATGGGTTGTTTTTACCTTTGTTCTATTTGAAACGCCGTAGAGACTTAGCTTTGATGTAGCTCCGGTGGAAAAATGTGATTTGAGGTCGTCGAAATCTGGAAAATTAGGGTTTTTCTGGGAATTTTGCCACCGACAATGGCGGCTGGCACTGGTGGAAGGCGGTTTGCACGGCGGATGTTCATCGTGTTCTTCATAAAATGAAGAACACGATGAACGCGACAGAGAAATTATAAAGGGCCAGCTTCAATCCGTTTTGAAGAAAAGTGAAAAAATGAAATCGGTTTATAATATTTATTATATATACTAACCCATTTGATCCGTCCCGAACCCGGTTATAACCTGCGCCCTTCTTTCTCGGTTCTTATACCGCAGCACCTATGTTTTAAATTTGTTTCAATTTCGTCCTTTTTCTTCACAATTTGACACCAAATTTTAAATTGTTTTCAAATTAACCCTTACATTTGGTTTTTTTAATTTAGTCCTTAATACAAATTTTTTTAAAAAATAAATAAAATTAATTGTCATTTTCCTTATTTAACATTTATTTTGATAGTTAATTTAATTTAAGTTTTTGTTCTTGTATGTATATATATGTATGTGTGTTAAACTTTAGGAATAGGGACTTAAAACATAGAATAGAGACATGTATGTTGTAAAACGTTCTTCATTTTTAATAAAACACATTTAATTATATTTAAACCTTAATAGTTAAAATGAATGTAGATGTTTTCTCAGGGATTAATCACTGATTTTAATTAAAAGATTTTAACACATTTAATTTTCTTGCTGATTTGTTAAAAAGTGAAAACTTAATTGATGCAGTGTCTTATCAAACGGGAATGACAGGTTAGAGCCAGGAGTATTGGCGGTGATTAAAGTTCATTTCCCGGGGGTAAGGCCGTTAAAATAGACTTACATTCATTTTGCGGACAAATAGATCAATTAGGTACCAGTTTTTGGGCGTTGTGGGGGTGCTAACCCTTCCCCACACGTAACCGACCCCCGAACCTATTTTTTCTTGTTTTCCGTGAACCAAAATATAATTTCGATAAATAAAACGATTTATCAAAATACCCTTGTTTAAAAAGTAATCCAATCACACTTTATTTTTCAAAAAAAGATTGGTGGCGACTCTGTATTTTTATAAAGTTTTCCAAAACGTCAAAACCACCTAAAAAGGGTTGTGACAGCTTGGTGACTCCACTAGGGAATTTTGTTTTTTTAAAAAAAAACAAAAGAGGGTCAGGCCACAAATTGTTTTCAAAATGTTTAAAAAAAAGGAATTTGCAAGTTCACATAGGTTTCAATTTATTCGTCCGTTTAATGAATGTAATTCTATTTTACGCATTTAAACATTTGTTGCGGAATGTTCTATTCTCGAGCTCCACCTAATTGTTAAGTGAGGGGAAAACGTTTTGCTCATGTCAGAATATTGATTCTCCATATGAGCCTTGAAAGTACCTTCGGGACTCATATGCCTTATGTCTTCGTAAGGATACTGATCCTTCGAGAAGACATCGGAAGTGAGTCCTCCTGAGTTGAACTTGGTTCATTTGAAGCCTATAATGGGTGAGAACCAGGGGCTTTGCTACCCTTAGTAGGGGACAACAAGGACAACTCGGGTACCTCTTAGAACCCAACTATTTGAGAACTTAGAGCCCACCCCAATAGAGCCATGCAGAAAACCTAGGGTTTTAGTAATAAAAGGAGACATGTCCTGGAGTATTGGAATGTACTGCCCAAAATTGTTTGTGAAACTATACTCTGTGTTTTCTTGATTCTAATTTGTCTTCCCCTTGTTTTGTTGTTTTGCATAACCATTCATGCCACATCATTACATATTTAGAAGGGGTTGATTCTCGAAATCATTGCTCAACTTTGAAAAGCTCTTGTTATGGACGAAAGATTTTTGAAAAGCGAAGATGAGAATGCAAAGGTTCAACATTGGTTTGAGGTGAATCAGCGACCATTTGAAGATAGTCTAGTAGCTGATCATGAGACAGAAACTTCAGAATATACCCACATCAGTATTAAACAGAACAATATACTAGAATTGCGGGAAATCTGGGAGCACTTCGATCATGGGACTAAGCAGTTGTTCCATGAAGTCTATGGTGACATAGCCTACCTCTCATATGTGAAAGTTGATGAACAGTTCATGAAAGCCTTGGTTCAATTCTAGAATCTGGGATATTGTTGCTTCACTTTTAATAAATAAGACATGATGCCTACATTTGAGGAGTACTTAGCCCTTTTCAACCTGTGCAAAATGAAGAAGAACTGGGTCTATGCCAAACCTCCTAAAAACAAAAACCCACATGCAAAGCTTCAGGCGTTCGCAGGCACGAGCGATGGTTGGGTTAAGGGGATGGTACAAAAGAGAGGAGGTGCCTTTAATTTCCCTTGGTCAAGCATCAGAAGTAAAATTTTGATCCACCCCGACAGAGAAAAGAGGGTTGATCTCCTAGCCATTGCAATTTATGGTTTAGTCATATTTCTGAGGGTTCTAGGAAACATTGATGTTGCGCTACTTGATTTCTTGGAACAACTAAAGAGAGGAGTCAATCCGGTACCGGCTGTGCTTGCTGAAACCTTCATCTCCCTTAATGTCTGCCAAAAAGTTAAAGGTGTCCGTTTTGGAGGATGTGCTCCACTTCTGCAAGTTTGGGCCCTCAATCACTTCTGGAAGTGCCCGACATTGGCCTTATCAAATGTGTTTTCCCTGAACTTCTCACCTCTTCGAGAATTCTTGGCAAATGAGTGGCTTGTTGTCAAGAAGAATAAATGGATTGATATATTCAAAGCTCGTCATGACGAAGACATCAGATGGAGGGTTCCTTGGATGGGTCATACCAAGCTTTTGTACAAATATGGAGATTTCAACTTCTTAATGCTGCTAGGTTTGTGGGGAGAAATTGGATGTGCCCCTTTGCTAGTATCTCGTCAGTTTATCCCATTCACTACCGGTCTTGGCTTATCAGAGTTTGAGTTCCAAGGAGAGTTCAGACAGAAGGTTAAGACAATCAATGATGCATGGAACCATTGTTATCACATGAAGATAGAATCTGATAGTCATTGTATGTACACCCCGAACTATGATATTTGGAGGCATACGAGAATAAAGGACAAAGTCATAGCACCTACATCCGGACATGCCAAGTCCCTAGAAGAAAACTTAAAGGTAGTCCCTATAGAAGCTGACATTTTAAGAGAAGAATTAAGAAGGGCTAAGTTAGAGATAGAAGCCTTACAAGAGCAGAACCAAAGGGACAAGTTTGAGTCAGGCCTTGATGTTGAAAATATAAAGGGGAGACAAAGCGAGTAGTGAAGTTGTATGAAGACCTAAAAAAGAAGTTTGAGATCCAAAGGGTGGACTTCCTCAAGCTCCAGACTACTGTTCGAAATGCTGATCTAAGAAAGACTCCAAAGTAGTGGAAGCAAGAAATCGAGCATGCTGTAGGAAAATAAAAAAGGAACGAGGAATGCGCGAGGTCGAGAAATATAGATAGGCCCTTGTTGAAGAAAAGAAGAAGGTTAAGCTAGCAACTGAAAATAGAAGTGGCAAACGGGTCCAAGAAAGTGAGAAAGAAAGTGTGGCTGCATGGAAAAGGAAGGCCCACGACAACAAGATTCGCTTATTTGAGTTGCAGAAGGCATATGACCAGACCAGTTCAAAGCTAAAACAGAGTTAGGCTTATGTTGCTGAATTACAAGCCAAAATAGATGGTTTGAACCACTCGTTGCACAAACTCCAGAATCATCATACATATATTGAATTGCAGGCCTGTCTAAGTAAGAATGATACCTTGAAGAAACGGGTTGAAGGAATGGATAACATCATCCAAGAATATAGGACAAAGATCTTGGTCCTTGAAGACATCGTTGAGGGAGGTAATGACTACTGGTTCACTCGTCTTAAGGACATGGCTAGAAGATTCCAAGAACGAGATGAGTTTGATTGGTCTGTCATGACCCAGGTACAAGATGTGGCTCGACACGTGATGATGCTAGCCACTGAAGTTGCAGCTCTTCGTCAGTATGTCAAGCCAGCAGGAGAAGAGGGACCGAGGCTTATGTGGCTCATTGAAGAAATCAAGGAACTAGGAGTTCAAGATGAAAAATATTTGTAAACAAAACTTGATGTAATAAGGACCATTTTATATCCAATAAAAGAGTTGTTTCTTGAGCAATTGTTTCATGGAATTGATGGCCCTTCGCTTGCATTCATGCATTTGCATTTCATTCTTTTGTGTTTAATAGTTTTTTTTTGCATTCATGCTTACATTTATGCATGCATACATGACATAATAAGAATCTAACTTAAAAATGACAGAAAATCAAAATAGCAAAAACAAATCACAAGTACAGTACTCGGTCTCAAGTCAGAGCAATGGAAGACAGAGTGATGGCCTTAGAAAGCAACCACAAGAGTACCCAGGATAGGTTAGACAAGCTGGAGACAGATCTGAAGCAACAGATGGAGTTGGTTCACCAAAAGACGGTTGGTTCAATTGCAGCCATGCTAGGCTTTAAGGACCCAGACACGGTAGAAGCTGGTGAGGAACCTAATGTTGTGCCAAAATTTCAAGGGGTGGCCTCTGTTCATCCGAACATACAAAGAGAAGCTCAATCATCTAAGGTCAGAGTTTCCCCACATGTTGTTGAGGCGTTAGCACAGAGTGATAGGAAGATAAGTTCTGAGGAAGTCATTGAGGTGCCTGATCCTGATGAAATTGCCGACAAGGTGAAATCTGAGAAGAAATGGGAGGATTGCTATGAGAAATTGGAAGGAATGGTTAAGTCCTTTCAAGAAGGAGGTATATATGGAGGAGTGGATGCCAATGATTTAAGCTTAGTGACTGATCTGATAGTACCACCAAAGTTCAAGGTCCTTGATTTCAAAAAATATAATAGAACTATGTGCCCTGCAACACATTTGACTATGTATTGCAGGAAAATGTCAATGTATCTCGAGAATGAGAAGCTGCTTATCCATTACTTCCAAGACAGTCTAGTAGGGTCAGCTGCACGCTGGAATACACAGCTAAGTCAAATTAACATCAAATCATGGAAAGATTTGTCCAGAGCCTTCAGTGAGCAATAGAAGCATGTTTCAGACATGATTCCAACCCGTTTAGTTCTACAAGGATTGGAGCAAAAGTATTATGAGAGCTTCCGCCAGTACGCGCAGAGATGGAGGGATGTAGCTGCCCAAGTCCAACCACCATTGCTGGAGAGTGAGATCACCCCAATGTTCGTAGAGACATTAAAAGGTTCTTTCTATGACCTTATGCTCAATCATCCCACAAAGAGTTTTGTGGACATGCTTATAAATGGAGAGTTGATACATGCGGCCATGAAAATGGAAGGTTGGATAGTGGGGAAACAAAGAAACCATACAAAAAGAGAGACAATGAAGTCAATGCCACTAATGTCTACAACCCCAGTTACTCAAAGGAGGTAGTCTTCAACAAACCCAATGTCTCTACCACAGCTCCAGCAGTCACAAATCATCCGAAAGAGGAACGAAGATATCAAGGGAGATCAAAACCATATTTCACTCATATTCCAATGACATATACAGAATTGTTTGCTGAACTGGTCAAATCTCAGATGATGCTTCCAGGACATGTTCATCCATTCTCACCACCATACCCACCATGGTATGATGAGAAGACGCAATGTGAATATCATGCAGGAGTTAGGGGGCATACCATTGAAAATTGCACTGCATTCAAAAGGGTGGTGGATGACTTAAGAAAGTTAGGGATGTTATCATTTGATACGTCAGAAGAAAAGGGAAACCCTCTGCCAAATCATCAAAAGGCAGGTGTGAATGCAATCATATAAGAAGAGAATAAGGTGGTTAAAGAATATGTTGCTGAAGTTAGAGCTCCCATGAAATGGGTATGGGCTTAAATGGTGGCAGTAAGGATGCTTGAAGAAGAAGCCCAGAATTGGAAGATTGAGAATAAATTGTACTATGAGTACCACATGAAGAAAGGACATGAGATTGATTGTTGCTTAGAGTTTAGGCAACTAGTTCAAGATAAGATGGATGAGAAAGGACTTGAGTTCTTTGGAAAAGAAGACAATAAATGCACGCTGGATATCTGTGCATCAGAGGAGTCGTCCTCCAAAAGGGACTACACCAGAATGAAGCCTTTAGTTATTAAGGCTAAAACAAGAGTTGGTGAGCCAGCAAGGAGTGTAACCCTGCGGCTCATAATTAAGGCACCAACATCGTTTCCATATAAGGATAGCAAGCAGGTCCCTTGGAATTACACATATGAGGTGACAGCCCTAGGAGAAACATCTGTCAAAGAGAAAGGAGAACCGGTAAATGAGGTGAGCCGTTTCATAAGAAGTGGAAGGCTCTATTCCCAGCCAATACCAGAGGATAGAGATGCGGCACAAAGAAAGGCTGCTATTGAAGAGCCTGAAAAAGAAGATGACAGAGATTTCTTTAAGGAAAAATCGACAACATATCAAGAGCCTATAAAGGAATCAGAGGCTCAAGAGTTCTTGAAGATCTTAAAAAACAGTGAATACATCATCGTGGAGCAACTCCACAAGCTTTCGACTTGAATTTCTATGCTTTCATTGCTACTAAGTTCTAAGGGCCACCGTGAGGCCTTGTTAAAGATTTTGAACCGAACATTTGTGCCAAAAGAGATCACAACTGATAAGATGGATATGATAGTCGGTAACATTGCTATCAACAACTTCATCTCATTCAATGAGGAGGAAATACCAGGTGAAGGAAGAAGATTGTGCAAGGCTTTACGCATCACCACCAGATGTAAAGGTCATATGTTACCCGGTGTTCTAATTGACAATAGATCGACGCTGAATGTTCTACCGCTAGCTACGTTAAAGAAACTGCCAATAGACAGTTCTCATATGAGAACTTATCAAAATACGGTTAGAGCATTTGATGGAACTCAAAAGGATGTGTTAGGAAAAATTGAGGTGCCTTTGCAAATTGGACCAACGACCTTCGATGTTGAGTTTGTGGTCATGGATATAAGACCTAGTTACAGCTGCTTGCTTGGGTTCTCGTGGATCCACATAGCAGGAGAGGTCCCATCTACCTTACATCATAAGCTAAAATTCGTGATCAATGGTCAGATAATAACTGTCGTTGCAGAGGAAGAAATCATTGCATCAGTAACCACTGATGCACCCTTTATCAAAATTGATAAGGGTGCGCTCGAGTGTCATTTTAGGACATTGGAGCTAGTCAATGCAACCTTTTTCACTAAAGGGAGCAAGGTGCCAGAACCGGAATTATAAAGTTGTGCGAAGATGCAGGTAAAACAAACGCTTGGGAAAGGATTCGAAAAAAGACATCAAGGGAGGCTGTATCTTGTAGTAATCCTAATGAAAAAAGATTGGTTTGGCTTGGGCTTTAAGCCCAACAAATGGCAAAGAAGGGTTGAAATCAGAAAGCATCAAGAGAGAAGAAGAGCTGGATTGAAGGGTGAGGAAATTGAGTGGGAGCTGATGACTTTCCCTCCCCTGATTCATAACTTTATATCTAGAGGCATGCTGGATCCAAATGATCCAATTAGTGATGAAGGAAAAAGAGAGGGTGCTCTATGTGAGGCATTTGAAAAGCTGAGTATCAATGCTGTGACTGAAGAAGAAGAAGAGAGCCAGAACCTGTCAATGATCTGCCCTTGCTCTGAGCTTGACAATTGGACTGCTGAAGAAATTCCTATAATCTTTAAGACATGTTCAGAGTAATTATCAAAACCAACCACTTTGCTGTAGGCATGGAGACAATAGGGGATCTTATGTAAAGGGCCTATGTCAAACATTTAATTTAAATCCAATAAGAGATGCGTTCCTTAAATTTTGTGTGGAAAACTTTCTTTTCATAAATAGACCAAAACCAAATGAAAACCATAAAGCCATAAAGTTAAAAGCATAAAAAACATATTCCATTCATTTTATTCCTTCCCTTTGTATATATTTTTTTTGCCTATCCATTTTTCAGGTCTTTAGATATCATTGATATAAATGAATCCTAGTCGGACTCCAAGATTGACTTTGAATTGCCTCTATGCTTGGAAGAAGTTGGAAATATTGACGATGAGGAAGAATATGATGTACCCAGTGATATACTCAAAATGGTAGAAGAAGAGAAAAAGTAGATTCTACCACATAAAGAGGAACTGAAACATTAAACCTCAGAACTGAAGAAGAAAAGCGAGAGGTGAAGATTGGTACTACCATCACGGCCAAAACCAGAAAAAGTTTGATCGAGCTCTTGAAAGAATTTAAAGATATTTTTGCATGGTCGTATCAAGATATGCCCGGTTTGGACACTAATATTCTCATGCATAGGCTCCCTATAAACGTAGGATGCGAACCGGTAAAGCAAAAGCTTAGAAGAATGAAGGCTGAAACACTCCTCAAGATCAGGGATGAGGTAAAGAAGAAATATTGTTGCGCGTAATAAGTGCTATGCATTTGTGCAAGTATACACGTCACAAGTTATAGTATAAAAGATATCGTCTCCACAGGGATTGGTGCTACTTCAAGAATCTAGTCTCTTGCACTGTAAAAAGTAAAAGCACAAATAAAAGATTATAGAAGTTTAACTAATCTAGAAAGCAAATAAGTAAAAGAAAAGATGAATTCAATTGAGAGAGATAGGCTAGGTTATCGTGAGTTGAGGTGTGATAGCCGATTGGATCGTCTTGGTAAAAGAGTGCACGGGCAACTCAGTTGCCGTGGCAACTTGCACGACGGGGTTGCCTTGGCAACTAATTGATGGTTGCCTGGGCAACTAGTTGGGAAACTACTTGGGCGTCTGGGCAGCAACTTCAAGGTTCGGCAGAGCGTTCTTCAATGGTTTCTTCTTATCCCTAAGTCGAAACTCTAGCTACTTGTGCATGCCTTGATAATACATCCCTGCGTGAATCAAGGGTGAACAACAACCAATCTTGCGCTCCTCTTAGCCGTTGAAATCCTTAACTTAATCCTAAGCCGGATTAATCTTCACCATCATTGGATTGAATAAAGATCATATTCATTCGTTTCTTGAATCTAACTCTCCCGATATTAGATAAATAGATGAAATCACGAGATCCTCTCCCAATTCACTCGCAAACAAGAATAAGAACCAAGAATGAATAAACCTTGAAATAGAAAAGTGCAAACTCTTATTACCTAAACAAAAACCAATAGTTTCTCACAACCACAAAACACAATAACCATAGCCAAGGAAATTTAGTTCATGGCTAGGTTCCAAAGAAACACAAGATAAACAATCCCTAGCATGAACCCAATCGAACAAGGAAGAAAAGATGAAGCTTGTCGAAAATTCCCCTTTGCTTCCTCTCTTGGTCTTGTCGAAATTCCCTCTTGCTCTCCCCTCAAGTTGTCGAAATCTCCTTGCTATTTATAGGGCTAGGCCAAAGTCCTTCTTTGAGGAGGAGTTTGAGTTGGAATTAAATTATCTTTAAAGAATATAATTCTTTATTATAATTTTATTCCTATTAGAACTTCTCCTTTCTTCTTGGAATTTAATTCTTCTTTAATCTCTGCATGGCAATCAAATTCCTTTGGGCTTGGGCCTTGCTCCATGTCATCTTGGGCTTGTAAAGTCATTAATTTCGACATCCCTATTGCATTTTCTCTTTGTCGACAATTGCCATGGCAACTGGCTCGGCGTCTCCTTCATGCATTGCCCTGGCAACTAGCTCGGCATATCCTTCATGCATTGCCCTGGCAACTAGCTCGGCATTGCTTTGGCAAGTGATCCTACACATACACACACAAAGCACACCAAAGCAGCATCTTTTCCACAAAAACTACCAAGTTATGTAATCAAGCTCAACGATGGAAGGAAACATGGATTAATGCATGAATAGCTAATTATGCAACTAATATGAGCCTACGTCTAACAATAATATGAGTAACAAGGGTAAGAAAAATAGTACTTTTGAACACTTATCAAATACAATATAGGATTCCTTGAGGTAGCCAAGTATCCGGAATGGGTGGCGAATATTGTCCCAATACCGAAGAATGATGGAAAAGAATGAATGTGTGTTGACTACGGGGACCTCAATAAGGCAAGCCCAAAGGACAATTTCCCGCTCCCACATATTGACACTTTAGTCGATTACACGGCTGGTCATTCACTCTTCTCTTTCATGGATGATTTCTCTAGGTATAACCAGATCAAGATGTGCCTAGAAGACATGAAAAAGACAACTTTTGTGATGCTATGGGGAACTTTTTGCTATAAAGTGATGCCTTTTGGACTTAAGAATGCAGGGGCAACCTATCAGAGGGCCATGGTCACTCTCTTCCATGATATGACGCATAGAGAAATAGAGGTATATATCGATGATATGATCTCCAAATCTCGATCCAAGGGGGAACATTTGGTCAATTTAGAAAAATTCTTCCTCAGACTGAGAAAGTTTCAGTTGAAGCTCAACCCGACCAAATACACATTTGGGGTCACATTTGGCAAGTTATTGGGTTTTGTTGTAAGCATAAGAGGAATTGAGATCGATCCTGATAAGATAAAAGCTATACAAGAACTTCCCTCACCTCAAACACAAAAAGAAGTTTGAGGTTTCCTGGGATGATTAAATTACATCGCACGCTTTATTTCTCAGTTAACAAATAAGTGTGATCCAATGTTTAGGTTACTCAGGAAGAATAACCCGGGGACTTGGGATGAAGAATGTCAAATGGCCTTGGAAAAGATCAAAGAATAGCTGAGCAATCCTCCAGTTTTAGTACCACCTATTTTAGGGAGACCACTGATCTTGTACTTAACGGTCTATGAAAATTCCATGGGTTGTGTGTTAGGAAAACATGACGATACTAGAAGAAAAGAAAAGGCGATATACTACCTGAGTAAGAAATTCACTGATTGTGAAACTAGATATTCGTCAATTGAAAAACTATGTTGTGCTTTGGTGTGGACAGCTAGAAGGCTAAGGCAATACATGCTTTATCATGTTACGTGGTTAATCTCGAAGTTAGACCCACTAAATTTCATGATGGAGGCCCCGGCTTTATCAGGAAGGTTAGCGCGTTGGCAGATGTTACTATTAGAATTTGATATCTAGTATGTGAGCCAAAAAGCTATAAAAGGGAGTGCTATAGCTGATTTTTTAGCAAGTCACGCTTGTGATGACTTTGAAGCGTTAGACTTTAATTTTCCTAATGAAGATTTGATGTGTATCTCAGAAGATTATGAGGCTTCAATAGAATCTTGGGTTATGAACTTTGGTGGTGCATCAAATGCATTAGGAAGAGGTATATGGGCAGTTTTGGTTTCGCCAGAAGGAGATTATTACCCTTTTACCAGTCGTTTGAAGTTTTTCGGCACTAATAATATGGCAGAGTACGAAGCCTGTATAATGGGACTAAGAGAAGCTATAAGGAGGAAAATTTGTACTTTAAGAGTTTTGGGGACTCTGCATTAGTCATTTATCAGATATGTGGTGAATGGGAGACAAAAGATGCAAAGTTGGTGGAATACCATAAGCTGGTCCTCGAGTTGACCAAGGAATTTGATGAGATCACTTTCAAATATCTCCCCAGAGAAGACAATCAAATGGTTGATGCTTTAGCCACCTTAGCCACCATGTTTAGGGTAAATGAAGGTTCTGAGATGATGCCTATCAGGTTATATATGCTTGACTCTCCAGCTCATTGTTATGATATGGAAGAAGAAATGGATGGATTGCCATGGTATCATGACATCTTACAATATGTAAAATTCCAGCAATACCTGCCTCAAGCTATAGAGAACGAAAAGAAAATGATCAAGAAGATGGCATCAGGGTATGTCCTTGATGGAGAGATTTTATACAAGAGAAGTCGTGATCAAGTGTTTCTAAGATGCGTGGGGGCAAAAGAGGCACAATTAATTGTAGAAGAAGTTCATGAAGGAGTTTGCAGAACTCATCCTAGTGGTTTCACCTTGGCCAGGAGAATCATGCATCTTGGATATTATTTTTCAACCATGGAAGGTGATTGCATTAACTATTATTGCAAATGCCACAAGTGCCAAATCTATGCTGACAAGGTTCATATGCCACCTCAGCCTCTTCATGTTATGACAGCCCCTTGGCCATTTTCTATGTGGGGCATTGATGTCATTGGTCAGATTTACCCTAAAGCATCAAATGGGCATCATTTTATCCTGGTAGCCATTAATTATTTCACGAAGAGGGTAGAAGCAGACTCATATGCAAACATCACCAGATCCACGATTTGCAAGTTTTTGAAAAAGGAAATCATTTATCAATATGGCTTGCCTGAAAGTATCATCACTGACAATGCTTCAAATTTAAACAACAAGATGATAAGTGGAGTCTATTAGCAGTTCAATGTCAAGCTTCATAATTCTGTGGTATATCTCCCAAAGATGAATGGGGCAGTAGAAGCTGCGAATAAGAATATTAATAAGTTAATTGCAAAAATGACTGATACTTATAAAGATTGGCATGAGAAGCTGTCGTTTGCCTTATACGCTTATCAAACCGCGATAAGAACTTCCACTGGGGCAACACCTTTCTCATTGGTATATGGGGTAGAAGCTGTACTACCCATTGAGGTTGAAATACCATCGCTTTGTGTCTTAATGGAAGCGAAATTAGAAGAGAAAGAATGGATGCAGGCAAGATATGACCAGCTTAATCTGATTGATGAAAAGAGGTTAAAGGCATTGTGTCATGGGCAAATGTACCAGAAAAGGATAATAAGGGCTCACGAAAAGAAAGTTCGCCCAAGAGAATTCAAAGAGGGGGATTTAGTGTTGAGTAAAAAGCTGCCAATCCAAAGCGATTCTCGAGAAAAATGGGCACCGAATTGGGAGGGACCTTACATTGTAACAAAGGTCTTCTCAGGAGGAGCATTAATTTTAGCCGAAAAAGAGGGTATTTTGAAACCAAATGAGGACTTGAGTTGAAAACCCGTAAAGGGCGGCTTAGACAATTTGCAAATAAGACCTTCCTCGGGGATTGGCTTGGGAGCTTCATATCTTTTCGCATAATCATTATCTTCAAGGTCTACTCAGCATAGTTGACATTCAAAGCACCTTATGAAGTCATGACATGAGGAGTTTTGGTTTTTGATATCTGAATACCTATTGCTTTTCTTGTAATTTCTTTTTGTTTGCCACGACACTAATAAATTTTGGTTGTGTAGACCTTTTATTTTCCTCCTTGAACATCTTTCCATAAAGCATCTTGCATTGAAATGAGAATTAAAATTTGGCATCACTTGAAATATACAAAAAAAATTTAGCATTCTTTGATGTTTGTCTAGAAGAATATTGGAACTATGAGGTATCTAGTGATCAAATTTGCAGCTTAGGGCATGAGAAGTAGCAAAACTTTTAAGGAAATTCAAGATGGAAATAGGTTTTGCTACAAACCTCTGTAGAAAAACCCTAAGAGATGTTTTGACATTACTTTAAGGTAGCATGTTGCAAAACAAAAGTGCTTACACGAGATAATTTGTTTCCTACGACAATGAGAACAATTTTACAGACATTGGAGGAAATAACCAAGGATATGAAACATTGGAAAAATAGCAGGATCCTAGGAAGCCTGTTACTGAACAATGATGTATCAACTACAATGATAACTTGACAAAGGCTAAAAGAGTGTTGAATAATATGAGGATGAAGTCAATCCTTCTAACCAGGAGTACAAGATAACTGGATTGAGTGAGCAAATGTGCAAAGAGCAAATGAAGCAAAGAAGTGCTAAGATTGAGAATGGTAAAACAAAAGTGATGGAGATGACTATCTATGATTATTTAGTCAATCATCGAAGCATACAGTTGCAATTTTTAGATGATTTCCCATGCATTAATGATGGCAAACCAATGCATTCCCCATATCCCCACGGAGTTTCACTTTTAGGTGTCCTAGTAACAATGAGCTTCCCTGTTTGAAAACAATCAAGACAGAAGTCCCAAGAAAGGATGAATATATTAAGAGATGTTGTCTCCATGATGCGGCATGATGAATGAAGGAAGCAATGGTGAAGATTATTTTCTAAGGAATAGACGATGGAATTTTAACAACCAGAAATTGGTGAAGCCAACTAGTATTGAAGGATGAGTTATTGCAAACTTTCTTAGTGCAAAGCCATTCAGTGTAGAAAAATGAAAAGAAATCATATTGTTTTTTTTATGGATGGGCCAAAACAGACACTCACCATCTGTTGCTAGAGTTGAGAAAATGTTTGAGATGATATAATCTGAGTTTCCGGAGCTTCACAGTTTTCTTCTGTGTTTATTAGGAAAATTGTTAAGAAAAAGAGCAAAAGAAATAAGACATGCATTCATGACTAGGCATCCCTAGAGGCATATACATCTTAATTGGATCATCTGCAATTTTTTTTGACAGGTTTTGGAACTCGCTTATTCATCCAAGCGTATGGAAGATGAAGTCGTCTTTTGGAATTTGCTTATCTATTCAAGCATAATGAGAATAGAACCTGTCTATCCGTTTGGGCATTTCGAGAATGGAATTTTCTTATCTATTCAAGCATGAGGAAAGTGGAACCTGTTTATCTATTCGAGCACTAGGAGAATAGAACATGCTTATCTATTCGAGCACAAAAAGAATAGAACCCACCTATCCGTTCGGGCATTTGGAGAATGGAACCTGCTTATATATTCGAGCACAAGGAGAATAGAACCCGCCTATCCATTCGGGTAATTGGAGAATGGAACCTGCTTATCTATTCGAGCACTAGGAGAATAGAACCTGCTTATCTATTTGAGCACTAGGAGAATATAACCTGCTTATCTCTTCGAGCATACGGATAATAGAACCTGCTTATCTACTCGAGCACAAGGAGAATAGAATCTGCCTATCCGTTCGGGCATCTGGAGAATGGAACTCGCTTATCTATTCGAGCTCAAGGAGAATAGAACTTGACTGTCCTTTCAGCCATTGACAGTTTGGTAATTGGTTAAAATCAGTGTATTTTGTACTTTGCTCTATTCCTGTTTCACCGGAATGACCAAAGAGGGGCAACTGTTGTCACTGAATTTTCACCTAACTTCTTTCACTTTTATCTCCAGTTTAGTAGTATATTACATTGTTAGTGCTACATAATAATTAGTATAAGTGTGTTATATGTTAGTGTTATAAATAGTATTTGAATTATCTAGGTGTCATATAATTTTGTTAATATACTTAGTGTATTATAATTAGTATAGTTGCCGTGTTAGAATTAACATAGCTTATATATTTTTTTAGTATCTTAGTTAGTAGTTAATATAATAAGCTAATTATCAAAACCCCAAAAAATAAAATAGGCAGCCCAATTGTAATTAAAAATGAATAAAAGTTCCATTAGATTTAATTTAGAATAGAGTCCATACATAGAAGGTCTATTACACAAAGGCCCGCTTGGCCTATTTATTATTTCCTAAAGGCCTTGACTCTTATATGCGCAGGTAATGAAGAACCGTTGGATCAATGGGGACAGATCCAATGACACGGGATCGTACACGGCCTATACACGGATTTCCAAGAGCCACGCTTCTCGTCCGTTGGATCAAGAACTAATCTAACAACCTAGATTGATCAGCAGCAAAGCACGCGGATCACCACTCACGCGTGGTAGCCACGTTCCTGACTTTCCAACTTCTGGCAGGCATTCTGACTTCTCCTGTAGAGCTCAGGCGCCGTTTTGATTGTTCCTCACCAACAATATCGCCACCATTTGCAATTACTGGCAATAAAAACACAAAATAAGAAGTTAGAAAAGAAACAAAGCAAATCAAAAGGGCAACCAAATCCCTAAACCAAAGCCTTAGCTACAAATCAGTTTCAAATCAGAGGCAAAGTCAACCAACACAAGTGGGACTGGATCCCTAAATTGGTGCCTTAGCAAGAATCCAGCAATGATCAGATTAAAGCAGTGAACAAAAGGCAACAAGCTTAAAATTAGAGCCGAGACAAGATCAAATGAGGAAGATATTAGGGATTCAGGCTTGAAATTCAAGCAATTTTGTAACTATATAAACCCCTTTGTAATTCATGTAACAACAATGACATAGACAACAATTACAGAAAACACACACTAGATACACACAATTAGCATCCGGAAGTTGTATAGCCAGCAAGTGAGAGTTGTAATCAGAGTTCAAAAGCAATAAAAGAAGCAAGTTTTTGGTAATGTCTTCTATCTTTTCTTTTCTGTTTTGAATTTAATAAAGAAAAAGGGGTTGTTTTACCTTTGTTCTATTTGAAACGCCGTAGAGATTTAGCTTTGATGTAGCTTCGGTGGAAAAATGTGATTTTGAGGTCACTGGAATTTGGAAAATTAGGGTTTTTTCTGGGAATTTCGCCGCCGCCACGACGGATGTTCATCGTGTTCTTCATAAAATGAAGAAAACGATGAACACGACAGAGAAATTATAAACGGTCGGCTTCAGTTTTGAAGAAAAATGAAAAAAAGGAAATTTGTTTATAATATTTATTATATATACTAACCTATTTGACCCGACCCATACCCGGTTATAACTCGTGCCCTTCTTTCCCGATTCTTATACCGCAGCACATATGTTTTAAATTTGTTTCAATTTCGTCCTTTTTCTTCACAAATTGGCACAAAATTTTACATTGTTTTCAAATTAACCCTTACATTTGGTTTTTTTAATTTAGTCCCTAATACAGATAATTTTTAAAAAATAAATAAAATTAATTGTCATTTTCCTTATTTAGCATTTATTTTGATAGTTAATTTAATTTATGTTTTTGTTCTTGTATGTATATATATGTATGTGTGTTAAACTTTAGGAATAAGGACTTAAAACATAGAATATAGACATGTATGTTGTAAAACGTTCTTCATTTTCAATAAAACAAACTTAATTATATTTAAACCTTAATAGTTAAAATGAATGTACAAGTTTTCTCAGGGATTAATCACTGATTTTAATTAAAAGATTTTAAAACATTTAATTTTCTTGTTGATTTATTAAAAAGTGAAAACTTAATTAATGCAGTGTCTTATCAAACGGGAATAACGGGTTAGCGCCAGGAGTGTTGGCGGTGATTAAAGTTCATTTCCCGGGGGGTAAGGCCATTAAAAAGATTTACATTTATTTTGCAGACAAATAGATCGAAATGTTGTGAACTTGCAAATTCCAACTTTAAAACACTTTTTGAAGTCAATTAGGTACCAATTTTTGGGCGTTGTGGGGGTGCTAACCCTTCCCCACACGTAACTGACCCCCGAACCTATTTTTTCTTACTTTCCGTGGACCAAAATATAATTTTGATAAATAAATCGATTTATCAAAATACCCTTGTTTAAAAAGTGATCCAATCACACTTTATTTTTCAAAAAAAAAAAGATTGGTGGCGACTCCGTGTTTTTATAAAGTTTTCCAAAACGTCAAAACTACCTAAAAAAGGGTTACGGCACAAGCTTGGCAGAGTAGTTCAGGAGTAGAAAGCAGGAAAAGCATAAGAGAATTGCCGAGTCATATTTGGACCAGATATTTCCAAACTCGTTTGGTAAAGAATTAATGTCCGATGCCCGGACAAAGTAACCGTTGAACTCAGTACACGTCAACCCTAAAATTCAAAAGAGGATAAAAAGATAACACGCTTATCTTGGAGCTTAATCAAAATTCAAATTTCAAACCCATTCTAGGGTTTTCACGAGTGCCTATTTAAAAAAGATCCATCATTGATTCAAAAGGGAGATCACCATTGTGAAAGAGGAAGCTAGAGGCAACATGGTTCAACCATCTTAGACTGAGAGCTCTGGAGCATTTGGAGGGCTACATCGATGAACCTCCTTCTTTGCATGTTCTCTTAGTTTAATTTTTATTTAAATGGTGATGTTGAGATACGATGTTTTTTGGATAGATCTCCCAACCATGAACTAAGCTTTTATAGTTGGTTAGGGATGTTTGCGATTAACGCTCAATTTATTATTGGTTTTTTTATAATTTGAATGCCTTGGCATAATTTTCTATCTGCCTTAGACTTCATTTCCTTAAATTCTTTTCCATACAACAATTGGCAATGTTTGCTTATTATGCCTTAATATCTTAACAGACTTAAGGGGTAACGATCAGTTTTCAGGTACTAAGGAGAAAAGCTTCAACATAAGATGTTCAAGTAGATTAGCTTACTTCGGAAGTGAATCTACCCCTTAGGAGTATAGATTGAATCTTAATCAAGTTAATTTATATGAAGCTGCACTATGGACATATAGGGGTTTTATCATGGTTAACTTAGGGTATTTCTATAGACAGAGGTAATTCTATTCTTTAATTCTACTCGGCAATATATCCAAGGCAGAAAATTATTAATAACTGGCATAGCTAGCGTAAAATCTAGTCATCCCTTGCCAACACTCATCATCCATTTGAATACTTCTTCTTGCCAAACTATTTTTATTATTGTTTTAGCTATTGTTTAAATCAAACTCCAAATCAATTTCAACATTCTTGATCCCCTAAACAAGTAACCATTGAACACTTAAAGTCTTGGTCAATCCTTGTGGATACGATACTCAGCTTACTACTGTATTACTTGTTGACCGTGTATACTTGCACGCAATAGACTCACTATTGGCATTATTTCTTACATATTTACACTGCATTCTCAATCTTTTGCCACGCGTTAGCAAATTCGATAAGTTTTTGACGCCATTGTTCGGGATTGCGACAGAATTTATTATTTTAAATTAATTGATTTGTGTTACTTTACGTATTTCTTTTGTTTGGTGTATGACCAGGAACCACCCTACGACAGAAGATTGACCATACGACCCAAAAATTGAAAGAACCCTATGAAGATTGAAAAAGAAAGTTCGAGAAATGGCTCTTAATAGACAATGAGAAGTAGATGGTATCCCAAATAACCATGGAGATTTACCATTGAATGATGATATTCTGCCTACTCCTATTGTTGTTGTTGACAATGCCGAAGAGAGACTTATTAGATAACACTTGGCACCAAATATGAAGAATTTGATGCCAGGCCTAATTGGCCCGAGGTAAATACAACAAATTTTGAACTTAAACCGGTAATGATATAGACTTTTTTGAATGTAAGACAATTTGATGGATCACCTAATGGAGACCCAATGTAACACTTGAAGCAATTCATGGAAGTTTGCCAACTATTTCAGCAATCAAGAGTATCTGAAGATACAGTGAAGCTAAAATTATTCACATTTTCCCAGAAAGATAGAGCAAAATTGTGGCTAAGTTCTTTGCCACCTTGTTCTATTACTTCATGGGTAGAACTATGCCAGAAATTTCTTTTACGATTCTAGCCACTAAACTTAATGCCAAGCTGAGGAGTGAAATCATTTTGTTTAGGCAGGTTGAGGACGAGACCTTATATAATGCATAGGAGAGATTCACGGACTTGTTGAGGAGGTGCCCTATGCATGGATTCCCTAAATGGACCCAGATAAAAACCATTTACAATGGACTCAATGCTCATAACAAGACTATTATTGATGCTTTCTCAAATGGTTCGTTGTTAGATAAGAATTATATGGAGGCAGTTGACATCATAGAAAGGATTGTTGCCAATAATTTTCAGTATCCTTCTGCCAGACTGAGAACAGGAACGAAAACTGTTAGAAAATTAGAGCTTGATGTATTATCATCAATCAATGCTCAAATTTCCAATCTCAATAATATAGTGAAGACATTGCAAAAGCCTACTGAAGTCCAAGAAGTAAAGGCATTAGGCCCATTCTACACAATATGTGGAGAGGATCGTCATATGGAGGATTGCCTAGTAAACCCTGAGTCAGTAAATTTTTTTGGCAATTTTAATCGTAAATATAATTCATATTCCAATACTTACAATGCAGGTTGAAAGCAGCACCCTAACTTTTCTTGGGCAAACCAAGGTGGTAATCAATTCAATGCCCAACAATAGAACAATAATGAACCGTCAGGTTTCAACCAGAATGCGATGCCACAGAGAGCCCAGAATAATTTTCAACAAGGGCAAAGATCTAACCAGAGGAACAGTTTGACTGAGTACATGGAGCGTAATGAAGCAGCTGTCCAGAGTTTGGTAGCATCTATGTGGAACTTGGAGGTTCAGTTAGGGCAGATTGACAATGCACTCAACAATAGAACCTAAGGTACTTTGCCAAGCGATATGGAAGATGCTTGGCATAAGGGCAATAAACAATGCAAAGCAGTAACTTTTCAGAGCGGCAAGCAATGCGAGATTGAGATACCTATTAAATAGTCAACTAATTGCCAAGCTGAGAAGTTGATTCCAGCAAATGAACCTAAAAAACCTAAGAAAGGCGAGGCAAAAATTGATGATGCCAGACAACAATCTGATGCTAGCACCACCTTGGCAAAGCCAATGGAGCCAGCATTTGCTTAACCACCACCACCTTTCCCACAAAGATTCCAGAAACATAAGCAAGACCAGCAATTTAAGCGCTTCTTGGAAGTTCTTAAAAATTGCAAACAAATATACCATTAGTGGAAGCTCTCGAGCAAATGACCAACTATGTCAAATTCATGAAAGATATCTTGACGAAAAGGAGGAAATTGGGTGATTTAGATACTGTAGCTATTACTGAAGGATACAGTGTAATGATACTTAATTGATTGCCACCAAAGTTGAAAGATGTGGGAAGTTTAACTATTCCCTGTACCATTGGCAATAGATTCATGGGTAAGGCACTGTGTGACCTGGGAGCCAGCATCAATTTGATGCCAATGTCAGTTTTCAGAAAGCTTGGAATTGAAGCAAGGCATACCACGATAACACTTCAACTGGCAAACTGATTTTTTTCTCATCCTAAGGGTAGGATTGAAGATGTGTTGGTGAAGGTAGACAAATTTATCCCAATTTTATTGGGTATAACATTTCTTGCCACATGTAGGAGCCTAATTGATGTTAAAAAAGGTGAACTTACAATGCACATGAATGATCAGCATGTTACATTTAATGTGTTTCAAGCCCTTAAATACGTAGATGGACCTGAAGAATGCCAAGCTAACGAGATGATGGATTTCATTTTCATTATGGACGTGGCACAGGTTTTCCAAGACATAGATGACGATGCCAGAGAACTGGATGATGAAGATAAGATGAGTGAAGAACCTGAAAGACCAACCTTGGAGACTGAAGTTGTGAGTTATTTTGGACAGCCAGAGCCACTAGAGTTAGCTGGCAGAGAAATCAAGGCACATAAACCATCTATTGAGGAGCCACTAGAATTGGAGCTAAAACCATTGTCAGACCACCTTAGGTATGCTTATTTAGGTAATAAATCAACTTTTCCAGTGATCATTGCTGATGATCTCACAAATGGTTAGAAGGAAAAATTATTGGAAATATTAAGCAATTATAAGCAAGCTTTGGGATAGACCTTGGTTGATATCCGAGGAATAAACCCAACTATTTGCATGTACAAAAATCATTTTGGAGGAGTACAATGACAAAACAATTGAGGCCTAGAGAAGACTGAACCCAAGCATGAAAGAGGTAGTTGAGAAAGAAGTTATCAAGTGACTAGATGCCAAGATAATTTATCTCATTTTTGATAGCTCGTGGGTCAGCCCGGTGCAATGCGTGCCAAAAAAGGGTGGAATGACCGTTGTACAAAATAGAAAAGAAGAGTTGATTCCCTCCAGGACTGTCATATGTTGGAGAGTGTGCACGGATTACAAGAGGCTAAACAATGCCACTAGGAATGACCATTTTCCATTGCCCTTCATCAATCAGATGTTGGACATGCTGGCAGGTAAGGCATTTTATTGTTTCTTGGACGGCTACTGGGGCTCTAACCAAATTTCTATCACTTCAAAAGATCAAGACAAAACCACGTTCACTTGTCCATATGGAACATTCGCTTTTAGAAGAATGCCCTTTGGATTGTGTAATGCTCTGGCAACATTTCAACGTTACATGATGTCGATCTTTTCTGATATGATCGAGAATAATCTAGAAGTGTTCATGGATGACTTCTTGGTGTTTGGCAAAACATTTGAGGAATGCCTTTAGAGTTTGGAACTTATGTTGCGGAGATGTATTGAGACTAACCTGGTACTAAACTGGGAAAAATGCCACTTCATGGTGAAAGAGGGCATGGTTCTCGGACATAAAGTGACCAAGAGTTGCCTGGAAGTAGACAAAGAAAAATTTGAGATAATCAAACAATTTCCACCTCCTACAAGCATAAAAGGTATCAGAAGTTTTTTGGGACATGCAGGTTTTTATCGTTGTTTTATTAAAGATTTCTCAAAAATTTCTAAACCTTTATGCTTGATTTTGGAACAAAATACTGCTTTTTCATTTGATGATGTTTGTTTAAAAGAGTTTTAGGAACTTAAAGAAAGGTTGATTAATGCCCCCATAGTCGTGGAACCATATTGGAATGAGTCAGCTCATGTGCGATGCCAACGACTATGTTGTTGGAGTAGTGTTAGGACAGAGGCATGGCAATGTTTTCTATACCATCTATTGTGCCAACTGAATGCTAAAAAGAGCCCAGCTTAATTACTCTACAATCGAGAAAGAATTTCTCGTTGTTGTCTTTGCGTTTGACTAGTTTAGATCTTACTTGATAGGTAACAAAGTTGTGGTGTACACATACCAATCAACATTAAAATATCTCTTGGCAAAGAAGGATGCCAAACCCAGACTGATTCGATGGATGCTATTGCTTCAAGAATTTGATCTCGAGATTCGAGACAAGAAAGGGAGTGACTTGGTAGCTGGACATTTATCATGATTAAAGCATCACCTTGAGGATAGCAAGTAATGCTAGGAAACGATGTTTGCGAGATGTTCAGAAATATTATTGGGATGAGCC
Organism: Hibiscus mutabilis; assembly: GCA_019671005.1. Taxonomy (NCBI): domain Eukaryota; kingdom Viridiplantae; phylum Streptophyta; class Magnoliopsida; order Malvales; family Malvaceae; genus Hibiscus; species Hibiscus mutabilis. Next base: position 59,169,281 of record CM033712.1, read on the forward strand.
AATTTTGTTTTAGTAGTGTATTGATCAAGTGATACTTCGATGTGTGACAGAAGATGAACAACACAACATATTGCAATTATGCCATGCAACACCATATGGAGGCCATTGTGCTGGGATAAAACCGCGGCCAAAGTGTTGCAGTCAAGATTCTTTTACCCTACGCTGTTCAAGGATTCCCATAATTTTACCAAGTCATGTGATCGGTCCCAGCGGACGGGTAACATCACCGACAGACATCAATTGGCACTCCAGAACATTAAGCCAGTAGAGTTGTTTGACGTATGGGGAATAGACTTCATGGGTCCCTTTCCCCTATAATTTGGTAACCTATATATCCTTGTGGCCGTTGACTACGTTTCAAAATGGGTCGAAGCTATTTTTTTGCCAACAAATGATGCCAAGGCTGTTGCCAAGTTCTTGCATAAGCATATTTTTACTAGATTCGGTGCCCCGAGAGCTATCATTCATGATGAAGGTACACACTTTAAATGTAATTTAATTTCTAAAGTTTTGTGCAGGTATGGAATCCAGCAACGAATTGCCACAACCTACCATCTCTAAACGAATGGCTAAGTGAATATCTCAAATAAGGAGATTAAGAACATTTGGAGAAAACTGTGAACCCAGCAAGGAAAGACTGGTCCTTGAGACTAGATGACTCCTTTTGGGCTTACAGAACAACTTTTAATAGTCATTTGGGAACCTCCTTGTAATACCCATTTTCTGTCCTAGCCTTAAAGCCCAAAATATATTATATTACAATCCATAAACCCTTACAAACCTATATCCCAAATACTCAACATCAAATCTGATGACCCAATTACATAACCCAACACAATACCCATTAAAAATATAACCTTACCCTAGAAATAATAAAACCTAATAACCCTAGTTGCTTATCTCTCTGTCGACTTTGTCCTTTAACCTTCCATCTCCCATTAGCGCGTGTGTGCCAGACGATGACTATTCGGCAGCCGTGGCTTGCATGCGCGACACCATTGGCCGCGTCTGCCGCCCATGCCTGCTCTACCGCCCTAACTCCTCAGTGCCACCACCCCACCGCCTAAAAAAAGAAGAAATATATTATTATATGTATTTTTTGGGGTTATAAAAACCCTAGCAAGCATATGTAATCGGGGGGTTGAAAAGAATAAAAAAACAAAAAAGATTTCTCTATTCCATTCCATTCAAAGCCAAAATATAGAGCAAAAAATCAGAGATCAAGACTAAGAAACACAAGATTCGAAGCACAAAAAGGTTAAAACTGAAATAAAAAGAAATAGGTTCTAATTATTTTAGATCTAGGCTATTCGGGAAAGTTTTAGGAAAAACAAACCTTAGATCAGTTTTAGGACCAAAAAATTGAGTCAAACCATATACTCGCATGCACTCTGGCCATCGTTCGCAGTAGTTGTCCGTCGTTGATGAACGACGGCGTATGGCAGCCCACGGTAGGTGCCTGACGACTTTGGACTTCTGGAAGAGAGAAAGAAGGGAGATTTGAGAGAGTTCTGGACCTTTTTTATGGTTATCAAAAGAGCAAATGATTTTTTGGCTTAAATAGGATATTTATATCCTTTGTAAAACGACATCGTTTCACCTCGGGTGTAACCCACGCTCTGACCCGACCCGGCATAATATCCACGTGTTTTTTTTGAAGGATGGGGAAATTGCACTTTCGGCCATTCCACTTATGTATCCTTCATATGTTTGCCTTTTGATTTACGCTTCCTTACAATTTTGTCATATTTCAGTTCTTTTCTTTATAATTTGGTCACTAAATTCATGCTTATTTACATTTTGATCTGCAATTTAATTTCTATTTTATTATTATTATTACTATTATTATACTCATAATATTTATAATTGGACATATATATATTCGTATATATATCCTATACATTGTTTTAATCAAATTTTGAATTAAAACCTTTTATTAGAGATTCTCATGAAAAACGTACCTCGAACGTAAGGGGTGCCACTTTCCGTTAATCTCTATCGCAAAATACCATTTTTAATTTTAAATTATAAATTTCAAAACAGGTCCCCTTCATTCGAGAATTTAGTGAAAATTATGCCCCGGGTACATGGGTGTAAATTCCTTTCATACACACATTCTTTTAAACAATTTAAGGGATCACAAATTTTAAATTAAATTTGAATTCTTAATTTCCATCATTTGAAAATATGTAATTGAACAGGTACCAATTTTGGGCATCGTGGGGGTGCTCATCCTCCCCCACGCGTAATTATCTCCCGAACCTATTTTTTTGGTTTCACAGACCAAAACTCGTTATTTTAATAAAATGACACAACAAAAAGGTTTTATTAAAATAACTGGGTTTTTAGGTGATCCAATATCACCTAAATAAAAAAGATTGGTGGCAACTCTATCCTAAATATTTTTTTGTAAAAACGCGTCAGGCACCACCGCGGGCGGGACCGTTGTTACACTCCCCATACAAACTCATTTTTGGGAAGGCATGCCACTTGCCAGTAGAGTTAGAACATCGAGCTTATTGGGCAACCAAAAAGCTCAATATGGAATGGAGGGCTGCCGGTAAGAAGAGGCTATTAGATCTGAATGAGTTAGAGGAATTTTGGGCTCAAGACTATGATAATGCCAAGCTGTACAAAGAGAAGACAAAGAGGTGGCATGATAACAGGATATTGCCAAGACAATTTAAAGTCGGCCAAAGAGTTCTATTATTTAACTCTAGGTTAAAGCTATTTCCAAGAAAGCTTAAGTCCAGATGGTCGGGTCCTTTCGTAATTGTGAAACCATATGCTCATAGAGCAGTTGACATCAAGGATTTGAAGACAGGGACAACATTAAAGGTAAACGACCAAAGGTTGAAACATTATCTAGAAGGTAGTCAAAAGGATGCCAAGGAGATTGTTCTCCTTGCAGAAATTCAGTGAACTCCACAATCATCATTCGATGTATGTACATAATATTTTAGATGTTTTTCTTTGATTTTTCAATTTTTGTTTCAATTGTTATTTTCTTTTTATTATTTTTATTTTCTTTTGCTGCTTTGAAAGGTTTGCTTTAAGTTAGTGTAGGTACAAGATACATTGCCAAGTAGTATGCCGAAATCATGGTTGGCATGTGGAAACCATCAGTGCACAATTGGACTTGTGTGAGTTAGGCCCAAGAAGAGTGAAAATTCTAGCTAAGTGCAGGATTAAAACCCTAGCCGCCTAGGGTAAAACTTGAAAGCAAATTTTTACCTTATCACATTATCCATTTTCCCACACCGTCTCTTCACCTTCATCCTTTAGCCCATCATTATCCTTTCTCCCTAAACACTTCCTTATAATTATGCCTATTTAATCAACAAACTTAAACATCCCCATTAAAACACTCAACCATTTTTTCCCTCAACTTAAACCCTGATCTTTTCCTTAGCCATAATTTTACACTCTTTATCTTCATCTTCCTCGGCAAGAAAGCAAGAATCCAAATTTTATTTTACCAAATTCTTTCGATTTCTCCAAAAGTTTCTCCATGACATCTTCTTCAACATCTTTCAAGATCTTCTTTAATGAAGAAATTCAAAAAGAAGTATGAGGAGAACTTTGTCGCACGAACGTTTTGTTATGAGAAGAATTTTGAGTTCAAGAACGAACCCAACTTAGGTTATTTGTTGGAGTTCATAGCAGTAATCAAAAAGCACAAGTGAGAGTTATTTTACTAACAAGTTAGGGGTATACACTCCAATATTTTTTGAGAGTTTTATGCCCACCTCACGACCAAAGATTCGCATTTCTTGCTTATACGGGGTGTGTGTTAGATTTGATGAAGGGACTATTAATAATATGTTTAAATTGGATGGTGCAGGGGAAGAGCACTCTAAGTTTATTGAATCGTTAGATGCTTCCAAGAGACAAACGCTATTGAAAGATTTATGCGAGCCTGGCACTAACTGGAACGTGTCATTGAAAGGCCATCAAATGGTGAAGCGGTTGGCATTTGAGCACAACCAAAAGGGTGGAACCACTTCTTGAAAGCGAATCTTATGCCAACCACCCATAACGAAACTGTCTCAGAGGAAAGGATGGCCTTGTTACATTCAATTATCGTAGGCCACAAGATCAACGTCGGTTGTATCATTATAGATGAGACTTATAAATGTGTTGGTAAGGACAATGGTAGTTTGTTTTCCCCTTATTTATCTCTAAACTTTTCATGGAGCCCAGTGTGCCACAGCCTGATTCAGACAATGTCCAAGAGAGCAAAGTAACAACTATCACTCATGCCCTATGGAGGCAACTCATTGCCAAAGATAAATGCAAAAGAAAAGTTGTAGAGTCGATGTCCAAGACCAAGATGCCCAAGGTAGAACCTGTGACTCATATGCCAACTGGTTCAGTTGCAATGCTTTCTCAAATCTACCAACTCCAGGAGCTTATTCTTCAAAAGATGGAGAAAACAGAGGAGCAGAACACTAACCTCTGGCAATATACTCATGCCTAGGATTGTGCCCTCAAGAAAACTCTTGAAGAAATGTTTGTAAATACTTTGCCAACATTTCCTGAGTTCCATGCCGACCTCATTACCAACGATGATACGCCAGTCAATCCTCATTTTTTCCATACTCTAACATAATCAGATGTCATCGTACCGGTGTCCCTTGTCCAAGTTGAGTCCGCAAGAACAGACACGTTGCCTGAATCTAAAAAAGAAATAATCCAAGCCAAAGCTATTGCAACACATGTTGCACATGCCTCATCTATTGCCAATGACGTCCTCGTTGCCTCTAAGCCAGTGAGGATTGTTGAAGAGGTCTTCCGTGACATAGGATCCTCCACATCAACATCAAAGCCTAGCCTGAAGAGGAAGAAACACATGGCTCCTGATTAAGGGAGCATTGTCAAGAGAAAGACTCGTGTACCACGCCCAGAAAACTCCAAAGGGGAGTCCTCATTCCCTTAAACTCCTTTCATTCATTTTGTTCACTTGTTCATGTATTTCATTTCATTTTATTTGTATATATGTCTTCATGCATTGAGGACAATGCACACCTTTGGTTTGGGGAGGGGTGTTGCCTCACATCTTTTGCCATGCCATGCATTAATGTTTATGTTTCTATTTTCATTTTTTTGCCATATAGATTAGGTATAACCATGCATACCAAACCACTAAAAAAAGAATTTTTTTGTTGCCTCAGTTAAATTTGGAACAATTCCAACACTTTGCTAGCATAGTTGGAATTTGTTTTAGTATACTTTGTCCAATGATGAAATTTGGAAATCCTTAGATTGCATGTGCCGACATGATAGTAATGCCAAGTTGCTTGGCAACTGATCTCTAGTTTAGGGAACTGAAGTCTCACTTAACACGTAGTATGTATCTAGTTCCCAAACAAACTTAGAATTCTTGAAACTAAGCTCAAAAGAATAAATAAAAAATGATGCTAGGGTAAAATGATAGAATAAGGCAACAATGCTTTGCCAAGGCAAGAAAAAATAGAACTCTCCTCTACCTTAAAGATAATAAGTAACTTAGGGTTTTGTGGTTTGCTCCCTCTTAGTTATCAAGTCAAAAACTTTAGGGTATGAGTTGAAGATTAAAGCCTAGTAATGTCCGGATTAACGTGGGGCTTCGTGGTATGCTCCCTCTTATTTCTCACGCCAAACAATATTACAAAGTAAGCATGAAAATATTGCCAACAAAAAACCTTGGTGAATAAAACAAAAAATAATAATTCTGAGTTTGGGTAGTAGATTTGACTAAAGGATTTAAAGGATACTTGATGCATATTGCATGTACTTCATGGCCCTAGACTAGTGTTATATTGCTACACTTGAATTTTCTTATCTGTTTGGCATTGTTGCACTAGGATATCTGAGGACAGAACTAGGGCCAGAATCTGCTTACTAGCACTTGTTGACATTCAAAACAATTTTGCCAAGGTACATGTTTTTATTTTTTTATGTTTTCTTAATTGCATTACTTGAGGACAAGCAATAAGCTAGGTTTGGGGGAGAGTTAAGTCCTATAAAGTACTGATTTTTATTCATATTTCACAATAATTTTGTTTGTCTTTAGGTATATATGTTTGAATTTAGTTGTTAAAATCATGCATATGCATAAGGAGTTTGGGAGTTGTTATTTTGCCAGTTTGAAGGGTTGTTTTAGTGGCATTGATGCAGGATAGGAGCATGGAAGGCCTAGTAGAGCAGCGCAAGAGCAGAAAGCATGAAAAGCATAAGAGAATTACCGAGTCACATTTGGCAAAGTTGGACCAGAGATTTCCAACTCAGTTGGCAAAGAATTGATGTTTGATGCCATGTCAAAGTAGCCGTTGAACCCAGTACACGCCAGCCCTAAAATTCAAAAGAGGATAAGAGGATAACACACCTATCTTGGTGTGTAATCAAATTTCAAACTCGTCCTAGGGTTTTCATGAGTGCCTATTTAAAGAATATTGATCATTGATCCAAGAGGAAGAGCACTGTGGTGAAAGAGGAAGCTAGAGGCAACGTGGTTCAACCATCTTAGACCGAGAGCTCTGGAGCATTTGTTGGGTTGCATCGACATACCTCCTTCTTTGCCTATTCTCTTAGTTTAATTTTTATTTAAATGTTGATATTGAGATACGATGTTTTATGGATAGACCTCCCAACCATGAACGAAGCTTTTACAGTTGGTTAGGGATGTTTGCGATTGACGCTCAGTTTATTATTGGTTTTTAATAATTTGAATGCCTTGGCATTATTTTTTATCTGGCTTGCATTTCATTTCATAAATTCTTTGACATACGACAATTGGCATTGTTTTCTTATTATGCTTTAATATCTTAACAGACTTAAGGGGTAACGATCAGTTGTCAGGTACTAAGGAGAGAAACTTCGACAAGTGTAGCAACTTTTTTCTTTCTTTTAAAAATTCAAAAATCGGCTACGAGTTATCTCCATATTTTCTGAAATTTGGTTATTAGGGGATTTCTTTTGAAGATTCGTGTTTTTGAAAACAATAGAGATTTGGAGTCGCCACCGGCCACTTGGGTAAGGTTGGCCGGACACCATAAAAACCAAAGATTTACTTTGAAAAAGGTTCAGGACTTAGTTACGCGTGGGGAAGGATTAGCACCCCCATCACGCCCGAAAATCGGTACCAAAACATTTGTTTCTTTTAATCCTTGGAGTTTGTTGAAATTTAAATTGAATTTAACTAAGTATACTTAATTGAAAATTGACCTTAATTGAACGAGCTTTATCAAATTGGTGGTTTTGAATTAATTAGACATTTAATTAATAAAGATAATGATACATCGGGCCATAGATTAAACCGACATCAAATAAGTCTGACAGTCGTGTTAATTTATGGTTCGAATTTTATACGTCACCTTTATGCATGATGCAAGCATTTAGATATGATGTTATGACTTGACAATTTTTAATTATCATTTACCTTGGGACGGTAAAGATTAATTCAAATATTTGGTCAACATCCATTAAGCCAGGAATATTACGACACAAATATTAGAATTAATAAATATCTCTTTTTTATTGTTTAGATTAATTGATATTCACTCCAAATAAAAGGTCATATGAATGACAAGTATAAATGCATGTCACATAAGGACTCCAAAATAAACACACACAAGGCCCACTAAAGTCCTAACCTAAAAGGCCCAAATTATGGAAGTTCAATTGGTGATCTAATTATTAACTAGGTGAATCTAATATTAATCTAAATTAATTAAACCCTGAAAACTAGAGTACCCTAATAATTTATGGATTTTCTTGAACCATGATAATTAATTTGATCAATTTTAAACTAGTATCTCAATGAGCCAAGGATACTATTTAAAACGAATCAAGTTAATTAATCACGATTTTAAATTAAGTGTCCATCTAAGCCCAATATCAAATTTATCCTAAAGGGTAATTAAGAGATGTTCAACTAATTTAATGAATTTAACATTTATCCCAATAAGCCAAGGATAAATTTAAATTGATTAAACTAATTTTAAACCTTAAATCTAACTATGGTTTTAAAAATCTAATCCGAAATCTAATTTAATTAATTTAAAGATTATGTCTCAATAAGCCGGACGCAGACTTTAAATTAATTAAATTAAATTACCCTAAACTTTTCTAAAGGCTTAACCTAACAAATAACACAAAAAGGCGCGTAAACTATGCACAAGATTATAAGTTATATACTATATACACATAATACTCACCATCATAGACAAAGCAAACATCAACCAAAGCATAAAAATAAATAAAAAAATAAATAAACAAAGGTCGGAGAACTATATAACATTATACCATGCCATATAACTTACTATATAGACACATTCTATACATATATATCTATATATGTGCGTATACTAATATATATGTATATATAAAAACTTGGGTTTTAACAGTAGCTTCACCTATAATATTTATAAGTATATAAAATACATATCATACACTATAAAAACCGGATACATATCATATAAATATATATATATATATATATATATATTAACCGACCCATATATTATGTATTATGTAAAACATGTTCTATGTACAATATAAGAAACTCATATATTATATACTATGCACTATGTAAAAACGGCTATAATATATATATATATACACACCCTATATTGTATACTACATGTAGACCATATATTATACCACATAATATGTATATCAAACCACATTAGCATGTAGGTCTACAACATAGTAAAGCAAGAAAGTTAAAATCGACAGTAAATGAGACTGAAAATAAATATGCATGAACAACCAGGGGATAAACAAAGGGGTTTTATCGTCGGATCTAGGACTAAAATCAAACAAAAAATAAGCTTTGGGGGCCAAAAGGGGATTTAACCTTTTAAAAATAGATTTGATTCAAAAAGGACAAAATTGAAAAACGCTTCGAAATCTCGTGGACCGAGTCTGTGGTTTTGAAACGAGAGGGGCCGTGGGTAGAATTACGATGACATAGAGGGTTTTATATCACAAATACTCCATTTTTAAAATCTTAAAGCGGTATAAAAGGGCTATTTCGAGCCAAAATTTCCTTTTTGGTTAAAAGTAGAACCCTCAAGCCTCTCCCCTTTCTCTCAGCCCCTGATGAGCGCCGCAGCTCATCGGGGATAAAACCTGGACACTGGCCACCTTTCGTCACGTCGGACGCTGCTCACCGGCGGCAAGCAAACCAAACCCTAACTCTAAAATTTGTCTTTTCCCCTTCTAAATCTAGATATAAAGCTTGTTTCTTAAAAAACCCTCATTTGACTCAAATCTGAAAATGCTAAGGTTGTTTTCTTTTGAAAACACAAGCAAAGAGTCCCCTTTTGAGAGATTCTCAATTGGCTCACCACTCACGACTTCCAAACGAAATCGAACGATTTGTTACCGACAAGAATTGAAGAGATGAGAAGAAAGTCGAACGGTCACGAAGGTGAGAACTTGAAAACCCTAGCCCTTTTTGTTGTTTATTTTTGTTCTTTGAAATCAAAAATGCAAACAAGACTCATAAAGATTTTTTTACCTCTGAAAAATGCTTGAGGCTCTTTTTGCTTCTATTGATGTTTTTGCCAAAATTCCTGTCTAGGGTTACAATAGCTTGCTCTCAGTTTTTTATAACCCGAATATTACATCATATAAAAAAGAACAAAAAGATCCTAAATATGTTATTGGCTGCCCTCTTTGATTTGGAAGTATTCATGTGCATTTTCAGAATTATTGGTTTGTTTATAAAATCCCCATTTTTTGGTTGCACCGTTTGGCATTGTTTTTGTCCCTTGCATGTGTTACGGCTCTTGTACGAGGAGAGGGGACCAGAAGGCGGACAACCACATGGTTGCTGGTGTGGCCGGGCGATGGTGATGTGGCATTGGGCCACTGGTTCTTCCTACCGACGTGGAGATGCGGTGGTGGCACTGGAGAGATGAGGATTCGGGTAGTGAACTTCACGCACGGCTGAGAAAATGAAAGGACAGGCGGTGTTGCACACGCGCGAGTGGGGAAGATGGAGAGCCGCGCGTGCAGGAGCTGAAAGGTCATTCTCGGTGTAACCTGGACCGTTCGATCTCCCTTCTAGATTTGATGGTTCAGGAAGGGCTACGCAAAAACACAAGGGTGTTAGGGTTTGAATAAGTTATGGGCTAGGGATTTAATTGTAACTGGGCCATAAACGGGCCTTATGTAAACATTTTTATATTTTATATTTTTGAGCATATAAATGTAAGTGGACTGTTATATATATATAGACTTGGGCTTTTTTATTTATATCAACTCTTATATATACATATTTTGGGCTTTTTAATATATATTTTTTAGAGTAGTAATAATATAAATATAATAATAACAATAACCAGACATGGTATGATATAATATGTATTACTAATATGTGATGACTGAACATATAACCCAAAAACTAGCAACACTTAATTGTGATAAAGAAATAATGAACTAATAAACCTTTTTGTAGTTTTAATGATAATAATATATACACATAGTATAAAATGGTTATAACAAATAGATAGAATAGCTAAACTAAGCCTTTTATTGCAAAACATAAAAACGGGTTAACACCCCGGACAAATTTAGTAATTACAGCTACTCCTCTTTGCTTATCCTTGTGGAACAAGAATAAAGCAAAGACCATAAGCACTAATTTTGTCCCACTTCCCTGTTTGGAGATTCTGAGCTGCAAGTTCCTCCTATATAAAACCGTTCACCCTTCCTCTTCCTTAAATCTAGAGCTATGAGTATTTGCCTCCTTCACTCCAAAGTCCTTGAGCTACGGGTATCTGCCCCTTTCGCTCTGAAAACTCTTAGCTATCAGTATTTGCCTCATTCACTCTGAAATCCTGATGTGGCGAGTCTGAAATCCTTCGCCTGAAATCCTTGAGCTTTGAGTATCTGCCTTATTTGCTCTGAACTCCTAATTCGGCGAGTTTGAAATCATTCACCTGAAATCCTTGAGCTTTGAGTATCTGCCTCGTTCGCTCTGAAATCTTGATGTGGCGAGTTTAAAGTCCTTCGCCTAAAATCCTTTTCGGGCTCTCACTTTGTCGTTTACTCCTCTTCTTAGGAGGTTTTTGACCTATTTTTCAGATATCTGTGGAAAGAGATGTAATATTATGATAGTATGAGTTAACCTAGGGATGTCTAACTAGATAGGATGCATGAAGGATGACAACTTTTAAACTTTCTCGGACACTTTCTCTTCTTGGTCCATTGACCTTGACCTTCTCTTGCTTTTTGTTTCTTTTCTTTGCAATGGCGGTGCCTCCTCCCTTACTCCGGTTCACCCTTTATGCCCCACCTTTTCTCTTGGCCTCTTAATCCTTTTGCTATAAAGCACCTTTTTAGGTTTTCACTTTAGAGATTTTTTTTCTTTTTCTTTTTCTTCTTTTCCCTTTTTTTCTTCTTTTTCTTTTCTTTTTCTTCTTTTTTTTCTTTTTTTCTCTTTTTTTCTTTTTTTTACTTTTCCTTTTTCTTTTTCTTCTTCACTTTTTTTTCTTTTTTGGGCGCCCTTACGGGTTTTCGCCTCTAGTCCCTTAGATTTTAACATGAGCAGCATTCGATGCCTTTTCTTGGTGGATCTTGTCAACTTCGCTTCTTGCCTTAACTTTGGCGGACTCTTTTCTTATCTGGGAACAAACCTACACTTAGTAGGTTTAATCATAGTAATGACGAGAAATCCTTTGCTTTTTCTCAATCTATCTGTGAAATAGACAATGAAAACTAGAAGAATCCTTTATTGATACTTGAAGGAATATTAGAATAATTTTGAAAGTCATGGCAAACATGAGAAAATGAAAGAGATATAGATGGTGTCAACTGCATGAATGATGAGAACCCATCGACCTCAATAGATATCTCGCTGGCCACCATTAGTCGTTACTCTTGATGATCTGAAGACCGAAGCATAGTCCCTCAATTAAAATGAAGCCTAATAGTCGGATGCCAAAATTCAAGTTTATCTAAACCATCATTTTTAGATTTTCAATTCAGATCCTCTTTTGGTTTTAAGGCACCTATTTTCGGGTTTACACCTTAAACCCTCCTTTTTCTTTTTCTTTTTCTTTTTTCCTTTTCTTTCCCTTTCCCTTTCCTTTTTTTCTTTTTTTTTATTTTTTCTTTTCCTTTTTTTATTTTTCTTTAAGCATAATACTTCTTGATGGAGTCTGAGTTTATAGGGTTTCTTAATTCTTTTCCATCCATCTCCACTAGAATTAATGCTCCCTCGGAGAAGGCCTTTTTAACAACATATGGCCCCTCCCAATTGGGGATCCACTTTCCTCGAAAGTCTCTTTGATTCAGTAAGATCCTGTTGAGCACTAGATCCCCCTCTTGAAACTCTCTTGGACGAACTTTTTTGTTATAAGCTCGCATCATCCTTTTTTGATACATTTGGTTATAACATATGGCTTTAAACCTTTTCTTTTTAATGAGGTTCAACTGATCAAATCTGACTTGTATCTATTTAGCTTCATCCAACTTTACCTCATTCAAAATTCGAAGCGACGAGATTTCCACCTCGATGGGTAATACTGCCTCCGTGCCATATAATAAAGAGTATGGTGTTGCCCCAGTAAAGGTTCTCACAGAGGTCTGATAGGAAAACAAAGCAAAAGGAAGCCTTTCATGCCAATCCTTGAAAGTCTCTATGGTTTTTGCTATGATCTTCTTAATATTTTTATTTGCCGCTTCTATTGCTCCGTTCATCTTGGGGTGATAAATAGTATAATTATGGTGCACAATCTTGAATTGCTCACACACCTCGGTCATCATTTTGTTATTCAAATTGGAAGCATTATCGGTGATGATTCTTTTGGGCAGACTATAGCGATATATAATTTCTTTTTTGAGAAACTTGTAGACCGTCACTCTTGTGATGTTGGTGTATGAGGCGGCTTCTACCCACTTAGTGAAGTAATTGATAGCTACTAAGATTAAGCGATGCCCATTGGAAGCTTTCGGGTGTATCTGACCAACGACATCCATTCCCCAAGTAGCAAAAGGCGATGGTGAATTCATGGCGTAAAGTGGCACCGATAGGGAATGTATCTTATCGGCATAGATCAGACATTTATAGCACTTCTTCGCATAACTGATGCAATCTCCCTCCATGGTTGACCAGAAGTAGCCATATCTCATTATTTTTCTAGCCATCATGAATCCACTGGCGTAGGTTCCACACAAACCTCTATGGACCTCTGCTAAAATGGTTTCGGCCTCTCGAGCATTGACACACCTCAACAATATCTGATCTTTGCTTCATTTGCACAAAATCTCTCCATCAAGGACGTACCCTAATGACAACCTTCTGATAGTTCTTTTATCGTTGTTGTCAGCCTTTTTTGGGTAATTCTGGAACTTGATGTATTGGAGGATGTCATTGTACCATGGATTTCCATCCTCCTCGTCTTCCAAACTATAGCAATGGGGCGGTACCTCAAAAGTTTGCATCTTGATCGGCTTCATCTCGGTTGTCAAGCTTACTTCGAACACGACAGCCAATGTTGCTAGAGCATCGGCCATCTGATTACCCTCCCTTGGCAAGTAGGAGAAGCTAATTTCTTCAAAATCCTTGACCAAAATTTGGATCAAATCGTAGTACTTGATTAACTTCGAATCTCTAGTCTCTCACTCTTTCCAAAGCTGATAGATTACTAAGGAAGAGTCTCTAAGGACCCGAAGCACCTTGATCTTTTTTTCTATGGCTGCTCAGATCCCCATGGCACAGGCTTCATACTTGGCTATATTGTTGGTGCAGAAGAATTCCAACCTACTCGTAAAGGGGTAGTAGACGTTTTCGGGAGAAATCAATATTACCCCTATTCCATGGCCTAAGGTATTCGATACTCCATCAAAATAAAGCATTCATCCCTCATTCTTGGTAGTGGACCCCCCTTCGGACAAATCACAGATTAAATCATCATTTGGGAAACTAAAATCCAACGACTCGTAATCATCTAAAGCGCGGCTTGCCAAAAGATCTGCCACCACACTTCCCTTTACCGCCTTCTGGCTCACATAAACAATATCAAATTCTGACAATAACATTTGCCAACGAGCCATTTTCCCAGTCAACGCTAGTGCTTCCAACAAAAATTTTAATGGACCCATTTGGGAAATTAAGCAAGTGGTGTGATACAATACGTATTGCCTAAGTCACTTAGTAGCCCATACCAAGGCACAACACAACCTTTAGATCAACGGGTACCGTGTTTCACACTCGATGAAATTCTTTCTTAAATCATCATTTCCTTCTTACCAGAGTCATCGTGTTGTCCCAACATACATCCCATCGAATTTTTGAAAACAGTCAAGTAGAGGATTAATGGCCTATCCTGCACCGGTGCCACTAGGATCGGAGGGTTGATCAAATACTTCTTGATTATTTCTAGCGCTTCTTGACAATCTTCATCCCAAATTCTCGGGTTATTCTTTTAGAGTAATCTGAAGACGGGATCACATTTATCGGTCAACTGGGAGATAAACTGAGAGATGTAATTTAGCCTTCCCAAAATCCTCATACTCCCTTTTGAGTTTGAGGTGGTGGGAGGTCTTGGATTGTTTTCACCTTATCGGGGTCAATCTTAATTCCTTTCTAGCTCACCACAAAACCCAAAAGCTTCCCGGATGTAACTGCGAAGGTGCACTTGGCATGATTGAGCTTCAATTGGTACTTTCTTAGCCTTCGGAAGAGTTTTCGTAAATTTTGGATGTGCTCCTCCTCGGTCCGAGACTTGCCTATCATGTCATCCACGTACACCTTGATTTCTTTATGCATCATGTCATGGAACAAGGTCACCATGGCTCTTTGATAAGTTGCCCCGACATTCTTCAATCTAAAGGGCGTCACCTTGTAGCAAAATGTGCCCCATATGGTCACAAAATTAGTCTTTTCCATGTCTTTGGGATGTATTTTAATCTGATTGTATCTCGAAAAACCATCCATGAATGAGAACCAAGCATTTCTGGCGGTGTTGTCAACTAGCGTATCGATGTGGGGCAAAGGGAATTTATCTTTGGGGCTCGCCTTATTAAGGTCCCTATAATCCGTGCACATGCACACCTTCCCATCCTTTTCGGTACTAGCACTATGTTGGCTACCCATTCCGGGTACTTTCAAGAATCCCGCCTCAAACTGTTTCTTTACTTCTTCTCTGACTTTTAACATGTCCGTTCTCATTCTCTGGAGCTTTTGTTGGACGAGCTTGCATTTTGGCCTTATGGGGAGCTTGTGCATCACAATAGACGTGTTCAATCCTGGCATATCTTGATACGTCCATGCAAACACATTTTTGAATTCCAGAAGTAGTTCCACCAACTCTTGCTTAACTTCTGGTGATAGGGTAATGTCGATCCTCATTTTTTTTTTCTTCATAGGTCACCAAATTCAAAATCTCCACTTTCTCTTGATGCGGAAGAATTTGTGTAACACCCTCTATCCGGCCTTTAAGAAAGACTGGCATAGAACGTGTTACCAAAACGAACTTTCGAAGACTCAAGCTTGAATTATCACAAAGAATCAAAATAAGGATAGAACAATCATTGCAAATACTGAATAATTAAAAAATTTTAAATTATTATTAATCAAATCTAACTTCAAACATTGATCATGTATGATCAACCATGTATATAAACAATATGTTTTATTAGCTAACATCATAACAGACTCCTTTATCTTAACACCAAGATTATTTATCTTTTGGATTACCAAAAATAATTACAAAACGGTACAAACTTATGCCTTAATACAAGAATATTCCTTAAAATATAAGCACTTAAGGTAGGGAGACTACATGTATATCAGTACAATCGAACTTTCCTTTGATCAATTAACTATACATTCGGCTTTTAACTTTATTTATTCATTAACCTTTTGTGGACAATGTTAATCACTTAAGTATTTTCCAAACATGAATGTAATCACTTCTATTTTACTCTATTAGAAATCAAGAAACACTTTAGTATATTCGATCTTTGTGGACCGATCATATTATGGGTTTTAGTTCCTTGTCCATGAGCCACTAATCATAGATTATGACATGCATATGTATTCATTTAATGCAACCTTATTCCAAACATCACTCAATAGTCAAAACTATAAATATATATCTAGTTTTCAAATCTCTTCTTTAAACCTAGGAGTTATTTCGACTAGCACAAAAGGCACAACCTATTTCATGTCAACCAATTTTAACGTCATAAGCCAGTTGTTTCAATGCTATTTTGAACTTCTCTTAGCATTTAAATGTGATTAAATTACTTAAAGCACAGGCAACCCTTCGAGCTTTTTAAGAACTTAAGGACAATAGATTGTCCAATTTTACCAATACTATAACTTATCCTAAGTTCATTCCAAACCGGTTACAACAACATATATCATAATCAATTTAAGCTTCTTTAATGCAAGTTCATTTATACTTATACATATCATTACTACAAGTGACCAAATCAATTAGAGAGCAATAATTCTTTTGGTTATGCTAATAGACATAATAATCGTAATCAAGTCACTTAGTATCATACGACCACAACATAATTCACCTAATGTTTCTATCACATCTCATCAAGACATTCAAGTGTATCATCGCATCATCTATTAACACATGCTCTAGGCATCCAATCAAATCAAAACATGACATTAGGTGACTCATACATGGCTAAATTTATTATTTACAAACCAAAATAAGAAAATTATATGCTTATACAAAATCAATGGTGTCACCATCCTAGGAGTTATACTAAGGAACAAGACAATGTACAGAGTCTTGGAGTATGATTGGTCACCCTTGAACACGATCGAACACAAGTTTCTAACATAACCTGCAATGCATGATAATAAATGCATTAGGCTTATATAGCCTAAGTGAGGTAGTGACATCAATAACGACAAGCATATAATACATGATTATCAATGAACACATCAAGATATACAATCATATGTTAGCATTTGTTATTTATGCTTAATTTAATCTTTACAGGTTTTATGGAGTTCAATGGCTTAACCAAGCTTAATTGTCTTTATATCGATCTAATCAAAGATTGGCTTACCACGTTGAAGTCTTCACGAGACTTGACAAATAATCACTATAGCCTTTGAATTTCTTATTATCATATCAAAATATTTATCAAGGATTCTTTTCAATGTTTGTTTCCTCGTATAAAAGGGCACATATTCATCTCTTGTGAAACTCCTATCGTAGAGGAGCATTTTCCACATCTTATTGCATTGCCACTCAGGCCTTATATTCATAACTTGTCTCATTTTCAATTTATTCAAGTATTTTACTTTGTTTGCCTTGGATCACTTTTGTTCATGGGTAACAATGGATCGTAATTGACCGTAATGGTCCAAGAGATACATAGCCTCAAAGCACATAGCAATGGCTAGTATCGGAAACATATCAATCCTATCTTCTCAACTATCCAACCAACTATCGCCAATCTCCATACATCTCCCCCATTACCTCCTACTATCGCCAAAATACATATCACATATAAATGGGGCATCCCCCGAGCCGTAGCTCATGGACCGTAGTCCCTGAAACATATACCGTTGTACCATGCCAAATTGTCCAAGGTCTTCCGTTATTCAGTCAACTTACGTATCTTATTCTTTGAAGTTTGGAGGGTATCTTATGTCACATGTAAACTTATTTGATTCTTTTGTTAATATCTTATAATATAAGATGAGCCTTTAGTTCCTTAAGGCTTTAGAATTCAAGAACTTTTAACATTGGAGTTCAATTCCTTTATTAAAATCTTATGGCATTATAGATCAGAAATTAGCTTTAAGCTTTAATCAGAGATAGCTTATCTTCACTTTCATACATCATAACATAGCAAAGTAAAAGTGCATATGAAATGCAACATTAAACAAAGACTTACAAAGATGTTATGCCATGAATGTATGTTTCCCCTCCAATGTGCTCTACTTGAGCTTTATACAAAAATGTATACATTTAAAACATAATAATCAATTAAACAAAGATTAGGATGACACCTTGTCGTCACGATTGCATAACTACACTCACCTATTATTCCAAAGTTTTGGAATACCTGAACCACAATTATCCTTAGCTTCCAACTAACCCCTTTCTTCTATTCATCCTTCTCACATTGTATACCTCATACAAATTAACAATCCATTAGAGATAGATATCATCACCAATGTTATAATTATCAAACACATTGATCAAACAATCTATTTATAATTTCCTACATATACACACTGCCCAATCAAGCTAGCATATGCAATTACACATCAAAACAGTTTCATATAACCTTGTTAGCTCTTTGCATTAACAAAACAGTCCTTATACTTCCACTCATAGCTTAACTATCAAAAACATCTCAATTTTTCTCCAAGACAACATTACTTTAATTCACAAATAGCACACCAAACAACCAATCTTTGATTGCCAAATAACACACAATATATCATACAATTCATCATTCGAAACTGCTCCTACATTACAAGTCAAAACTGTCTATATTTTTAAACTGTTCTCATGAAAGTTTCGGGACTGTTTTCACAAAATTCTGCATTGCTTAAAGCATTAAATTTGTACTGATTTTTGACTCCAAACTGCACTACATTTAACCCCAAAACTGCACTGTATTTTAATTACAACTGCACTATTCCTAAACTCAAAAGTGCACTATTTCACACTACTCTAACTGCACAATCTCAACCATTTTTCTGCATATGACATTTACATTAAATCACCAAACTAAGCATATATCAAACTGTTTTCATGCTTCGTATACTACAGAAGCCCTTAAAAATTGCACTTTATTGTTTTAAACAATTGTAACAGTAATACCTTTCAATTAGATATACTTGTACATATGCTTTCTCTATTCCAAAACAATCTTCCAAAGCTTCTACAATTGTAATTCTATTCAAATTCCCATTTTTTTGTTTAATTACTTAAAAAAATAGTCCACTTGAAATCAATCTAACACAAAACATACTCTGTTAGACAATCATCATCATTCATATTCGAAACAGCCCCATAAGGACCTTATATCGTGTTTTATGCCCTGTTTTTAGTGCCTAATTCCGATTTAGTCGAACCTGTCCATATTTTAATCCTTAACACCAAAACAGAGCAGACTTACAACATATACATTATCTCAAAACCGTTTCAATTGCATGCTTCCTAATATCAATTTAGAAATCTGCATATTTCAAGCATTGTTTTATCATAATTAATTCAGATTATAAACATTCTTTTATTCGATTCATAGGCCAAAAACAACTACTTAATCAAAAAAAATTAATGCATTCAAAAGTTCATAGGAAAATCAAATGGAACATTCGAACAAGACAACAAGTATACATTCACATTTAGGTGTTGCTCACATAACAATTGAACAAATCAAATCATAACCCAAATTTTTCTAGCCATTAACAAGCTTGATTTCACAACTTTCACACACATAAACTCCAACCAAGAATTAATTCAAGAATGGTAACCAGAATTGCTTACCTTTCCTCCTAAGAATCGAACCATATGCAAGGAATTAAGCTACTCAAACCGAAATTTTCAAAGCTCCAAGAACACCAATATGAATTCTCTCTTTTTCTCCTTACCATGCTTCGATTTTTCTCTAGAGGGGAGGGGATGACACCATGGGATTTTGAATCCACATGGCCGGCTTCTTTCTTTCATGGCATTTCCACTTAGATGCCATGTGTATAGGTCCCTTCCATTTCTATTTTATCATGCAATCCCAAATTTTTCCTCACTATACTTTTAAGTCCTTTCTTATTAGGCCTCATAACTTTCCAAGCATTTGTTTTGGTCCTAAATTTATTCCATTCCATTTTAATCCAAGGATACTTGGATTAATTTAAATCACGTGTGAAATGATAGCATTCGAACTAATTTCACACTTTGATCTAACTCAGAGTATGTCTAATAACAACCAATTAAGATCATACAAGTTTATTTTATCTCAAGATACTATTTTAAGTACAAAGACCACAAAATACAGTTGACCCAATTTTAGGGGTATTACAATTTGCTTCTCTTCACTTGCCACCATCCTTAACAACTCATCTGGGACCTCATCATCCTCTTCATTGATTTCTGTCGAGCACATGGGTCGCTCAAAATTTACTTTGGGTTTAGGTTCCGCATCATTCATACAGTTTATGTTAAGAGGCCTGCAGGATTTTTGAAAGTATGCATTGGGAATGGAAAGGGACATCTTATGATATGAATAAATAATAAATAAATAAATAATGAATGAATGAATGAAATGAATGTTATATTTGCCCATTTGAGAAAGAAAAATAGAAAATGTTCATTTCATTGAAAGCAGATAAAAAGTGACATAGCTGCCCTTTTACAAAAGATGCACGTTACTGTCGGGAAAAAGTAACGGGGTTGTTCCGGGCATTACTTTGATTCATTCTTAAAAACCACAGACATGTCCACATAGGTCAAATTATCGAGCTTTTCACCCAGGAAGCATGGGCAAATCTTGGCCAAAGGCTGGTCAGTCTTGCCGTCGTCACAGATCACATTCACATCCATCTCTTCCAAAGCTTCGCGGGTCAACTCCTCTCGGAGGCATCTTTCGCCTTTTTGGTTTGCTTCTTGGACTTCCAACATAGAGTTTTGGATCCCACCAGATATGAAAATGCCATCAAAATCTGCATAGGTTATAGGGGCCCCAGGAATGTCCTCCCCTCTAAGTTGGGCCTTCCTTTGCTCTTGTCTCTTCCTCGACTCTTGTCCCTTTTGTAGGAAATTGGGCCTATAACCAAGCCCAAAACGATCGACCTTATGGATCTCACTAATAGGCTGAAGGCGTCCTTGTAGACTTCTTCCCAAGCCTCTTCCCTTTCTCGCTCCTCTTCCTAGGGTCTCGAATACCACCATCTTGGTGCAGTTTGACAGTTTAGGGCAAGGAAACTAGCTCCCCTCGGTGACAAAGGTAGCGTTGACAAATTCCAAAGCCCTAAAAGCACATTCCAATGCCTCTTCTTTAGTATAGATATACGGTGTATCAGAAGTCACTGAAGCAATGACGTCTTCCTCGGCATTCACTGTGACCAATTTCCCCTTAATAACAAACTTTAATTTCTGGTGTAGCGAAGACGAGACATCACCGGCCGAATGTATCCATGGCATTCCTAACAGACAATTATAGGATGGCCGGATGTCTATAGCCATAAAATCAACCATATATTCGGTAGGGCCAATCAGTAGGGGTACTTCTATCTTCCCGAACATATTTTGTCGGGTCCCATCAAATGCACGCACTGTATTATGACAAGGCTTCATGTGTGAACTGTCGATCGGTAAACGTTGCAGAGTGGCCAGTGGCATGACATTCAGAGCGGAGCCATTATCAATTAGTACTCCCGGTAACACATAACCTTTACAATGAGTGGTAATGTTTAGGACCTTGGTGGACCCCCTACCTTCCCTCGATATTTCATCGTCACTAAAGGTGATGAAATTATCGATGGTGATACGTCCGATGATCTGGTCCAACTTCCCAACTGAGATATCACTTTTGACAAAAGTCTGATTCAAAACCTTCAACAGCGCGCCATGATGCTTTTTTGAGTTTAGCAGGAGATCGAGTATCGAAATTTGAGCTGGCTGCTTCTGAAGTTGTTCCATAACGTTATACTCGCTGTGTTTTAGGAATCTCAAAAATTCTTGATCTTGAGTTTCTGTGACTGGTTCTTTGATCTTTGGAGGTGCCTCATCTCCAAACATCTTCTCGGGTTCAGTTTTGACTTTCTTGCCTTTTCTCTCTTGTTCTTTCGACGCCCTCAGATTCTCTAAAGCATAGCACTGACCACTCCTTGTAAGATGCCCCACATCACTTCTCCGATATTCGGTTCCAAAGGCCCTCCTTGAGTGGGCTTTATCTCCATCACCGCCTTCTTCCCCTTTTGTGAACTAGAACAGCCTGGTATAGAAATGTTTGTTGTGTAATTCCATAGAACCATCTTTGTATCCTTGAAAGGAAAAGATCTCGAGGTAGCAATTATAATCTTGGGGGCCACCATTGGTGCACTTGCTTCACTTGGATTGAGACGGAGGATAAATGGTCTTTTCGCGTTGAACTTAGTGTCTTGACTATTCGATGCACAGACTTCTGATTCCCTCTTTCCTTTATCATTTTCAAAGAACTTTATCTCTTTGTTATCCATCATAGTTTGTATCAACTAACGAAACTCCTTACAATTCTAAATCTCATGATCCTCTGATTGATGATACTCACAATACGGGCCACAACCTTCCTTCACGATCACCATTCCCAGGTCGATGAGGCGTGCCATGCACAATTGTTGGAAAACCTACCTCAATTGAGACTGGACTTCAGATACATCCACCCTAGCTTTTCTGGCATACTCGTCTTCAACAACATTCACGCCTTGACCTCCATGGTTAGGCAAGGGTTGTTGGCCGTGCTTGGTTCACCCAACTGTAATACCCCGGTTCGGATCATATTTTAAACAAACTTATTGAATGCTATGCGGTTTTCAATCGAATGCCTCGGGACATCGGCATGGTACTCGCAGTGTGCCTTGGGTTCATACCACGCAGGGTAAGGTGGGTTGAAAGGTATGACATGATAAGGCCGAACTAAATATGCCTTATACAATTATGAGTAAAGCTCTTTGTAAGAGATTGGTAATAGAGTGAATGACCTATTCTCCCTTTCCTTCTTAGGTCATCTATCTTCTCTCTTGTTGAAGTTTCGGGAGTTCCCCGTTGTGGTTTGGGGCTGGGAGATAGTGTAGTTCTTGGTGGTCTAAAAAGTGTTTGTGTTGTTAATCCAATAATCCTTCTTCTTGTACTGTTTGTGAGAAGACTCCCCTCCATCAATTCTCCCACTTTTAATGGCAGCCTCAATGCGCTCATCGGTCAAAACCATCTCTGCGAAGTTGCTAATGGGATAGTTGATCAAGCGATCATAGAGTGTCCATTTTAGCGTGTCTATGAACATCGGAGAAATCTCATGCTCATGAAGCGGTGGCTGAACTTGTGCCGCAACATCATGCCACCTCTAAGCATATTCACGGACGCTCTTATTGTGTCTTTGCTCTATTCCTTGCAATTGAAGTCGATTAGGGACCATATCAGTTATGTGCTTGTACTGGTCGGTGAAAGCTTTGGCCAAATCCTTCCACGACTTGACCTAAGTTCTTGTTAGTTGGTTATACCACCTCGAAGTAGATCCTACCAAACTGTCTTGAAAGCAATGAATCAAAAGTTTCTCGTTGTCAGTAAACTCGACCATCTTCCGAAAAAACCTGACCACATGTGCAGTTGAGCAAGTCGTTCCATCAAATTTCTCAAATTCTGGGGTCTTGAACTTGTGCGGGTTTTCCACATATGGGACTAGACTGACCTCCTAGCATTCAACCCATAGGAACCTTCCTCACCCTCCTTTACTCGAAACTTTTCTTTGAGATCCTTCTGAGTATCTTCCAACTGCTTTGTGAATTCCGCCTTCATTTGGTTTAGCTTCTCCAACTCGTCAAAATCTGGGATACTATCCCCAACATTCTCGACATTCCTAAAAGTCACACCCGGCTGGGCTTGGGTAGATGCACCAACATGAGAGGAAGATCCCCTTTGTGAAGGGTTCGGTGAAGGGTCCACAAGAAGAGGGTCCTTAAAGATTAGGGCGTAAGGGCTGTCCCCCGAGCTTTGGGCAGGATTCTTGACGGTACCTTTATCTCTCGGCTCTTATCTTAAACGGGATTGCAGCATTTGAGATATCTCTCTCATCATATCTTGTTGGGACTTGATGACGGTGTCCCTCAATTCTTGATGTGTTCGTTTCAACTGGCCTCTCAGATCGACTTCCAATTTTGCAAAGCTTTCCTCCATTAGCCTTGTTCGTAAGCGAGTGTAGTATGGGTATGGAATGATTGTAATTTAAAGAACCAAAATGCTATCTTTTTCAGAAATAAAAAGCTTTTTAATTAAATTTATCAATTAAATAAAGTATGCAAATAAATGTGTTATGCATGAATGCAAAGAGCAACACTGAGTTCGTCAAATATCATCATTAAACAACTTTTATTATTGGAAACATTGTCTTATTACAATAATTAAAGAAAACCAACTACGCATATGATCCTAAGCTAGCATCTAGGTCGACGATCTCCCTCAAGATCCAAACAATCCTTTCTCCCTCCTCAGATTCATCGTCCACACAATCGTGAAGCTCGACAGCATCTTCTGCTAGAAATTGTATCTTCCATGTGACCTCTTGAATCTGAGCCGTCTATTGTGCCAATTCTTGCTTTTGCCTCTAAATAGTGTAAGAGGCAAAATTTAGTTGCTCCAAAGTCAACCTCTGATACACTTGGACCACTCCCCTAAAGCTTGCTATATGGTCCTTGAGTCGTTGAACCTCAGTTTCCAATTCTTCAACATGAGCCTTCAAAGCCTGATTCTCTTAGCTACTAGCTTTTAACTTGTTGGTTGAACCCTTATGCCTAAGAGAGACATTTCCAAACATTTTACTTGATCTTTCAATGCTTAATTTTGGTGTCGTTCCTTTTCAAGTTGCCTTGAGTGGGAGGCTCGTAGGTTCTCCATCTTTTGTGTTAAAGCAAGCACTTGGTCCTTGTGCTCGTAATATTTCCTCTTGTAGTTCTTGGCTCTCGCCTTCTCCTCTTTGAGTCAGAGCTCCAATCCTTCACTTAGTTCACCTTCTGCGACTCTCTTGTTCTTCTTTAGCATTTATAGTTTTTGAATTTCTTCCTTCTCCAACTTAAGCTCGAGTTCCAACTCATCTTTCTTTCTTTGCAGACACTTAATCACTCCCTCGAACTGAGTTTTATCCAACTCAAAGTTGAACCTTTCTTGATTAGCTTTCTCTTCGAGCTGAATATACCTCTTTTGTTCCTCTTCGAGCTGCTTCCTCATCAAATCAGCCTCAGTGGGAAGCGTAGACAATCTCTCCTCCAGAGACCTCCTACAATCGGGGTTCAATTGGGGAACATTGTCGTTGACACGACTGAATCGCCACTCTTCGTACTCGGGGGGGTAACCATGTAAGGAGAATTCACAATCCTAACCCGCCTTACATTGTTCCAAGCTGAAGAAGCACTATACACCACCCCCTTGTAGCCTTTCTCTTTCTCGTAGTCCATGTTGAACTCGTTTAATCCTTTTGTGGCCGACACAAACTGCTTCGAACTATACTGTCTCGAAACCAAAAGGGGTGCATAAGTTGTATATCCACAAAGACCAAGTAGTGGTACCCAAGAGTGTTCCCCGGATCTATAAATGATATTCCATGTTGATAGCCACGGAGCTCTTCAAAATATGTCTTCCTCCTTTAGATTTTAGAGAACGTCTAGCCAAACCTCATCGAATCTTTTCGTCGGCCAATCCCCTTTTCGCATAAATTTCTCTAATGGTGAGAACTTTCTATCATAGATAGGCCTTGAAAAGTTAACATCAGACCAAAGGTGACTGTAAAACCAAATTATCAAAAGTTGTGGGTATCCCCGAAAGTGGCCCCTATCGTGCTCTCTACAAAACCTCAAAGATTGAAAAGTTTCAGCCAAAATTACGAGCACCGGATTGGTCCTGCCACTCAAACGGTCAAACAAATCCAATATTGACGGGTCAATAAGCCCTAATGCTTTAGGAAATAGCACCAACCCATAGATCAAAAAATGCAAAAAGGTCCCACTGAACTCGACCCACGGGATGTACGAAAGCTAAGGCCAGAATTCCCAGTTGAGATACTCTTTCTTGTTCCAAGTTGTAACTTGATTTTCGACCCAAGATGACGACGTGTCCGAGAATCTACCAAGCTTGCCCCAGAAAGATTTGTTCTTGTTCGGTTTAGAGTAGACACGATACTCATCGATTTTCTTGCAATTTATGAGGGCTTGATACTCTTCAATTGTCGGGGTCAAATCAAGGTTGCCAATTGTGAAACAAATGTAGGCTGAATTCCAAAACCCAACCAAGGCTTGAAGTAGTGATTGATCGATCGAAACATCTAACAAGTATGCAATGTCGTTGTACTCACCTTTGAAAACAATTCTTGTCTCAAAATTCCAACCATTCCATACTAACCTCAACTCGGACACATCAATAAATTTCGTGTTCATGAAAATCTCGGTTGATATTGCTGACCTAAACCCGGCTGAAAAATTGTCCCATCATGTAGTTTCTCTCCTTCTGACCATACTTGCACATCGAAATTCTTCTCATCGTTACTACAGACCAAATCCCCCATTAACCTAGCCTTTAATTTCAGGCTATTTCCTAACTCAGTGTGCTCTTCATGATATGACAAGATATGCAAAACAAAAAGGTAGAAAGAAAAAATGACGGAAAACAAAAAGAAGTGTTAGTCAAAGAATAAACAATAAATTCGGAAATGAGAAAAGCTATATGTAAACTAATTAAGCGAAAGGCAAGCACATAAAGAAAAACCCTAACCATATGAATTCTAGTTCGTTATGGTTATCTGCATGGCTCTAACGGGGTGGGCTTCTTAGATCCTCATACATGGGTTTGGTTCTAATTAAGGGTACCTGAACCTATCTTATTACCTACTAAGGCAACAAGAACCCCAATTTTGGCCCATTAAAAGCTTGCGAATTGGATTCGGTTCGAGGGAAAGCACGACCTAATGACGTGGAGGGCTACTCATGTGTCAAAGGCGTAGATTCCGAAAGTGAATTACCAACTCGTAGAGGGCTACTCACATGGGTATGTGGCGTTTCACTCCCACTTAAGTGACGAAGCTCGGGTATAGAGCTTGATGATCATGGTGCAACACTTGTTGGTGATTCCTTATAAATTAAATGAAAAATTAATTCAAATACCATCGATTACCAAAGCCCGTACAATTGAAGTCACATTTTCAAGAAAAGCTCAACCTCATTTAAGTCAATTAAAATTTCAATAATTTCCATCATTAAAAGCAACAAATATTTTCTTGGCTCAACTCTCTTTTTTATTTGTAAAAACAAAATGGTTCCCCAATGGAGTCGCCATATTGTAGCGATTTTTTTTCTTTCTTTTAAAAATTCAAAAATCGACTACGGGTTATCCCCACATTTTCTGAAATTTGGTTCTTATGGGATTTCTTTTGAAAATTCATGTTTTTGAAAACAACAGAAATTTGGAGTCACCACCGGCCACTTGGGTAAGGTAGGTCGGACACCATAAAAACCAGAGATTCACTTTGAAAAAGGGTTCGGGATTTGGTTACGCGTGGGTAAGGATTAGCACCCCCATCACGCCCAAAAATCGGTACCAAAACATTTGTTGCTTTTAATCGATGTAATTTGTTGAAATTTAAATTAAATTTAACTAAGTGTACTTAATTGAAAATTGACCTTAATTGAACGAGCTTTATCAAATTGGTGGTTTCGAATTAATTGGACATTTAATTAATAAGGATGACAATACATCAGACCATAGATTAAACCAACATCAAATAAGTCTGACTGCCGTGTTAATTTATGGTTTGAATTTCGTACGTCACCTTTATGCATGATGCAAGCATTTAAATATGATGTTATGACTTGTCAATTTTTAATTATCATTTACCTTGGGACGGTAAGGATTAATTCAAATATTTGGTCAACATCCATTAAGCTAGGACTGTTACGACACAAATATCGAAATTAATAAATACCTCTTTTTATGGTTTAGATTAATTGATATGCAATCCAAATAAAATGTCATATGAATGGCAAGTATAAATACATGTCACATAAGGGCTCCAAAATAAACACACACAAGGCCCACTAAAGTCCTAACCTAAAAGGCCCAAATTATGGAAGTTAATTGGCGATCTAATTATTAACTAGGTAAATCTAATAGTAACCTAAATTAATTAAACCCTAAAAACTAGAATACCCTGATAATTTATGGATTTTCTTGAACCATGATAATTAATTTGATCAATTTTAAACTAGTATCCCAATGAGCCAATGATACTATTTAAAATGAATCAAGTTAATTAATCACAATTTTAAATTAAGTGTCCGTCTAAGCCCAATGTCAAATTTATCCTAAAGGGTAATTAAGAGATTTTCAACTAATTTAATGAATTTAACATTTATCCCAATAAGCTAAGGATAAATTAAAATTGATTAAACTAATTCAAACCTTAAACCTAACTATGGTTCTAAAAATATAATCCAAAATCTAATTTAATTAATTTAAAGATTATGCCCCAATAAGTTGGGTGCACACTTTAAATTAATTAAATTAAATTATCCTAAATTGTCATAAAGGCTTAACCTAGCAAAGAACACAAAAAAGGCGCGTAAACTATGCACAAGATTATAAGTTATATACTATATACACATAATACTCACCATCATAGACAAAGCAAACATCAACCAAAGCATAAAATAAATAAATAAATAAACAAAGGTCCGAGAACTATATAACATTATACCATACCATATAACTTACTATATAGAGACATTCTATACACACATATATATATGTATATATAAAAACTTGGGTTTTAACAGTAGCTTCACCTATAATATTTATAAGTATATAAAATACGTATCATACATTATAAAAACCGGATACATAGCATATATATATTAACCGACCCGTATATTATGTATTATGTAAAACATGTTATATGTACCATATAAGAAACTCATATATTATATACTATGCACTATGTAAAAATGGCTATATAATATATATACCCTATATTGTATACTACATATAGACCATATATTATACCACATAATATGTATACCAAACCACGTTAGCATGTAGATCTACAACATAAAAAAAGCAAGAAAGCTAAAACCAACGGTAAATGGAACTGAAAATAAATATGCATGAACAACCATGGGGTAAAAAATGGGGTTTTATCACTGGATTTAGGACTAAAATCGAACAAAAAAATAAGCTTTGAGGGGCCAAAAGGGGACTTAACTTTTTAAAAACATATTTGATTCAAAAGAGACGAAATTGAAAAATGATTCGAAATCTCAGGGATCGCGTTCGTGGTTTTGAAACGAGGATGGGCCACGGGCGGAATTACGACGACGGAGGGTTTTATATAGGGATGGCAACAGGATGGATCTGGATCAAATCCAGCTAGACCCAAATCTAGACCCATTTTCACATTCTGGATCCAGACCCACCTCGGATCCGTGGGTCTAGAAAATTGGGACCCAGATCCAGATCTAACGGATCTCACGGATCTGGGTTCAAAACGGGTCTGTTAAAAAATGACCATTTGACCTATTTTTTAACGTAATAAAACTGTCGTCAACTAATTTCACATCATATCTCCAATGAAGGAAAGATTAATTTTAATACAACTAGTAATAGAATAAAAAACGATAAACTAAACTCTAAAAAAACTCCAACACAATTACACAAATGTCTTTTGAATAACACAAACATTAAAATATGTAGATCATGAAACATTCTATTGTCGCAAGCCTAGTATTGCACTTCTACCTCCTTAGAGTGCTAGTCTTCATCACTACTTAAATCATCAACATCCTAAAACAAGCAACAACCAACCAAAGAGAAAATTTTGTTTAATGAAAATAATATTTGTGAAATTTAAATATTAATATTAAGGTTATGTAATATAATAACTTTCTTATATACCATGTCAATGATATCCACCACTTTCGCATCATCACCACAATCTTCATTAATAGTGGAACAAGTATGTGTTCCTTCAAAAGTGTCTTTGTCATAAATAAATAAATAAATATTACATTAGAGAATAATGTGAAATATAAAATTAAAGTAAAGGAAGGGAAGGGAAATAATATAACTACTAATAAATACAAAATTACCTTTGACATCTTCAACCATCCAATTTTGCAAGCACATTAAAGCCTCCACATTTGAGAATGAAGCCTAGAACGGTGAGCACTAACCACTCTTCCACCCATGCTAAATGCACTTTCTGAAGCAACCAAAGAGACCAGAATTGCAAGAATGTCCTTGGCAATTTTTCGCAAAGTAGGGTAACTTCGATCTCTTTTCCACCAACTAGGAACATTAAATTCATTGTCCTTGGGCAAAGTATGACTCTCCAAGTATTGATCAACCTCACCCATCACCCCTCACCGACACCGTTCTAGTTTTTTGCCTCTTTGATCTAGCAAAATCATCCTCGTCACTATACTCATCAAACCCTCTCTTTAATGGTGACTTTTCATTCACTTGATTGTTTTTACTTTGATACTCAAGGACAAGGTTATCAAGAGTCTTCCTCACCCTTGTCAATTCACCATTAGCACCATCCCCATATAATTTTCTAAAATAATGAGCGACACAATCCATTTTGTTTTTTGGATCTAAAATCGCAGCAATGGCCAAAATACCATTAATATGTGACCAATATTTGTCAAACTTTTCTACCATGCTCTTAGACATTGTCCTAATAACCTCAATATTGCTACTTTGCACCCAACTACTCAAAGAACGTCTAATCTCACACACAGTTCGAAAAACAAATTCATAGTTGGATGGTTTATAATAGAAAAAACTTTAGTGGCCTTGTAGAAAATTTCTAACTTTTGACAAACAAGAGTAGCCATACTCTAATCATGGTCACTAGGAACAACAAATTTCAACCTTTTATTTAGACGTTTCAACTTATTAAAAATATCTTTAAAAGCTAAACTAGATTCAAGCATCAAGTAAGTAGAGTTCCACCTAGTTTTACAATCAAGACCCACCCTTTTAGCTTTAGTCACATTCAAAAGATTACAAGCCTCCTCAAAATTTTCAATTCTTTTAGGGGTAGACATCCAAAATGCAATACACTCTTGAACTTTGACAATTGCGGGATCAATAACTTCTAAACCATCTTTCACAATCAAGTTTAGAATATGAGCACTACACCGCATATGCAAAAAATCTCCACCTAACACCAAGCAACTACTTTCTAATTTATCCATCAAGACATTGATCATTGCACCATTTGTGGTACAATTATCAACAAACACAGAAGAAATTTTATTTTCCAACGAATATTGAGATAAACAATCCATTAGAATCTTGGCAGTAACCTTTTTTGTGTGAGAGCGTCGCACAAAACAGAACCTACACAAAATTAACACACAAACATAGAAGCAAGCTCAAAATAGAATCAACACACAAAAATTGTAAGAACCATTAACCATTATATATATTTTAAAACCTATTAGACCATTTATATATATTTTAAAACCAAAGGTGGGCTTTTCTATAAACGGGTAAACAGATCCAGATTCGATATCTTAGTGTTAGATCAAGAACTGGATCTGTACTTTAATCAGAGCATCCAGACCCAGACCGTACTTTAATCAGAGGATCCAGATATGGTCTTGATCTATCGGGTCCAAAATTTTAGGATCCAGACCATATAAAACGGATCTGGATCTACAGATTCGGGTCGGGTCCATGATCCATTACCATCCCTAGTTTTATATCACAAATACTCCATTTTTAAAATCTTAAAGCAGTATAAAAGGGCTATTTCGCCCAAAATTTCCTTTTTGATTAAAAGCAGAACCCTCAAGCCTCTCCCCTTTCTCTCATCCCTTGATGAGTGCCTTCGCTCATCAGGGATAAAACCCAGACACCGACCA
Source organism: Hibiscus mutabilis (assembly GCA_019671005.1). Classification (NCBI taxonomy): domain Eukaryota; kingdom Viridiplantae; phylum Streptophyta; class Magnoliopsida; order Malvales; family Malvaceae; genus Hibiscus; species Hibiscus mutabilis. The sequence goes on from CM033712.1 coordinate 59,200,872, forward strand.
CCTTTCGTAGTGACAGCTGCTGCTCATCGGCGACTGGAGAACTAAACCCTAACTCTAAACTCACCTCTTCCCCTTCTAAATCTAGATCTAAAACACGTTTCTTAAAAAAACCCTCCTTTGACTCAGATCTGAAAAAGCCGATGCTGGTTTCTTTTGAAAACATAGGCAAAGAGTCCCTTTTTGAGAGATTCTCAACCGGCTCACCACTCATGGCTTCCAAACAAAAATTGAATGGTTTGTTACCGACAAGAATTGAAGAGATGAAAAGAAAGCCGAACGGTCACGAAGGTGAGAACATGAAAACCCTAACCCTTTTTATTGTTTATTTTTGTTCATTGAAATAAAAAATGCAAACGAGATTGAGGAAGATTTTTTTACCTATGAAAAATGCTTGAGGCTCTTTTTGCTTCTATTGATGTTTTTTCCAAAATCCTTGTCTAGGGTTACAATAGCTTGCTATCTTTTTTTTATAACCCAAATATTACATCATATAAAAAACAAATAGATCCTAAATATGTTATTGGCTACCCTCTTTGATTTGGAAGTATTCATGTGCGTTTTTTGAATTATTGGTTTGTCTCTAAAATCCCCATTTTTTTGTTGCACTGTCTGACATTGTTTTTCCCTTGCATGTGTTACGGCTCTTGTACGAGGGGAGGGGACTAGAAGACAGATGACCATATGGTTGTTAGCGTGGTCGGGCGATGGTGATGTGGCATTGGGCCACTGGTTCTTCCTGTCGACGTGGAGATACAGTGGTGGCACTGGAGAGATGAGGAGTCAGGCAGTGAACTCCACGCTCAACTGAGAAAATGAAAGGACGAGCGGTGTTTCACACGTGCGAGTGGGAGAGATAGAGAGTCACTCGTGCAGGAGCTGAAAGGTCGCTCTCAGTGTAACCTAGACCGTTCGATCTCCCTTCTAGATCTAACGGTTCAGGATGGGCTGCGTAAAAACACAAGGGTCTTAGGGTTTGAATAAGTTAGGGCCAGGGATTTAATTGTAACTGGGCCATAAACGGGCCTTATGTTAACTTTTTTTATATTTTATATTTTTGTGCCTTTTAAATGTAAGTGGACTATTATATATATATAGACTTGGGCTTTTTATTTATATCAACTCTTATATATACATATTTTGGGCTTTTTAATATATGTTTTTTAGAGTAGTAATAATATAACTATAATAATAACAATGATCAGGCATGGTATTATATAATATGTATTACTAATATGTGATGACCGAACATAGAACCCAAAAACTAGCAAAACTTAATTGTGATAAAGAAATAATGAACTAATAAACCTTTTTTGGAGTTTTAATGATAATCATATATACACATAGTATAAAATGGTTATAACAAATAGATAGAATAGCTAAACTAAGCTCTTTTATTGCAAAATATAAAAACGGGTTAACACCCCGGACAAAATTAGTGATTACAACAGAAGATGTTAAAGTAGATGATCTTACTTCGGAAGTGAATCTACCCCTTAAGAGTATAGATTGAAACTTAATCAAGTTAATTTATGTAAAGATACACTATAGACATATAAGAGTATTATCGTGGTTAACTTAGGGTATTGTCATCGATAGAGGTAATGGTATTCTTGAATTCTGCTCGACAATAAATTCAAGGCTGGACATTATTAATAACTATCATAGCTAGCGTAAAATCCAGACATCCCTTGCCAACATTCATCATCCATTTGAATACTTCTTCTTGCCAAAATACTTTTACTATTGTTTAAATCAAACTCTAAATCAATTTCAACATTATTGATCCCCTAAACAAGTAACCATTGAACACTTAAATTCTTGGTCAATCCATATGGATGCGATACTCATCTTACTGATGTATTACTTGCTAACCGTGTATACTTTCACGCAATAGACTCACTCTTGGAATTATTTCTTACATATTTACACTGCATTCTCAATCTTTTGATAAGATTTAGCAAAGTCGACAGCTTTACTAGATTTGTTTTCAAGTGTTCTCCATTTTTCCTTACATGAGTTTTACGATTGTAATGCTTTGTTTATCGTTGTTTTTTCCAACAACGCTTTGCTTTTACCAGAGTTGGGAGTATTATGGTCACCTAACTTGTATTGGTTCACATGTATGTTTCTGTTTACGTATCTGTTGGTTGCGATGTTTCTCCGCACATGGCATTTGTTGGTTGCAATGTTTCCATTTTTGTATTTGTATTTGTGAACATGATTATTTTCTTTGACAAGGATCATGCGAGGGTTATTTCTTATGAATCACGAAATTATGCTTGTTCTCTAGTTTTCGTATTATGCTTTTCTCCTTTTGTGATAGTAATATATGAATAGAAACCTCTGGTTGGCTGTTACCCCCTTTTAGCGACTAGTTGTTGGCGGGTTGTGCATTGATGCTGTTGTCTAGGGCTAAGAGTGTTCCTGACCCTTGTCGAGATAGCTCTGGATATTGTATATATTTTATTGATTTTTGGGCAACCTTGTTAATTTTTCATCGGTGTATATACTTTGGAATTGGTGATCGTTAAGCTGATTCCTTTATGCGCACTTCTTGAAAATGGCAGATGCTCAGACGACCCTTGCCTATTTTGGCTCACTTTCTTTGGAAGCAACGATTATTGATCTGATTTCTTTATGAAAACTTCTTAAAAATGGCGGACGCTTAGGCGACCCTTTGTCTATTTTGGCTCACTTGCTTTGAAAGCAGCGATCATCGAGCTGATTCCTTTATGCGTACTTCTTGAAAGTGGCGGACACTCAGATGACCCTTTTCCTATTTTTGCTCGTTTTCTTTTGAAGCAGCGATCATTGAGCTTATTCCTTTATGCACACTTCTTGAAAGTGGTGGACGCTCAAATGACCCTTTGTCTATTTTGGCTTGCTTAGGAAGTGGTGATCGTTGAGCTGATTCTTTTATGCACACTTCTTGAAAGTGGCAGACGCTTAGACGACCCTTTGTCTATTTTGGCTAGCTTGCTTTGGAAGTGGTGATCGTTGAGTTGATTCCTTTAAGTGCACTTCTTGAAGGTGACGGATGATCAAACTACCCATTGCCTATTTTGGCTCGCTTGCTTTGGAAGCAAAAATCGTTGAGCTGATTCATTTATGTACACTTCTTGAAAGTGGCTGATGCTCAAATGACCCTGTGCATATTTTGGCTTACATGCTTTGGAAGTGGCGATCGTTGAGTTGATTCATTTATGCACACTTCTTGAAAGTGGCAGATGATCATACGACCCTTAGCCTATTTTGGCTCAATTTCTTTGGAAGCAACGATCGTTGAGCTGATTCCTTTATGTCCACTTCTTGAAAGTGGAGAACGCCTAAATGACCCTTTGTCTATTTTGGCTCCCTTGCTTTAGAAGCGACGATCGTTGAGTTGATTCATTTATGCGCACTTCTTGAAAGTGGTGAATGCTCAGATGACCCTCTACCTATTTTGGCTTGTTTGCTTTGGAAGTGGCTATCGTTGAGTTGATTCCTTTTATGCACACTTCTTGAAAGTGGCGGGCGCTCAAACGACCCTTTGTCTATTTTGGCTCACTTGCTTTGGAAGCGGTGGTTTTTGAGCTGGTTCTTTTATGCACAATTCTTGAAATTGGCGGACGCTCAGACGACCCTGTGCCTATTTTGGCTCGCTTGCTTTGGAAGTGGCAATCGTTGAGCTGATTCCTTTATGCACACTTCTTGAAAGAGGCAGACACTCAGACGATCCTATGTCTATTTTGGCTCGCTTGCCTTGGGAGTGGCAATCGTTGATCTGATTCCTTTATGCACACTTGTTGAAAGTGGCGGACGCTCAGACGACCCTCTGTCTATTTTGGCTCGTTTGCTTTGGAAGCTTAGTCTTCCAATGTCACTAACATTTTGTGCGTGTTGCCTTCATAGAATAACCTGTAGAATTTTATAGATAAAACTTTTTAATGTGTCTGGCATTCACTGTTCTTGGAACTTCTTTTCCATCGAGCTTTGTGAGTTTATATGCTTCGAATCCAATTACCATACAGACTTTATATGGTCATTCCCATGTGGAGGGCATCTTTCCCCTCTCGATCGATGGTTTACTGGCCTCTGTATTCCTTAGTACTAAATCACTTGGCCAGAATTTGTTGCTATTTGCGCGCAAGTTATAGTAGTTCGCGACAACCTAGTTCCTTGCTTCTACCATTACCTCTAATTTTGTCCTTACTTCTTCGAGCATATTGAGCTGTATTCAGAGGGCTTTTTTATTCATGTCGACATCATATTGCATGGTTCTATATGTTGGGACCTCTATCTCTGCTAGTATAACGACCTCGGTGCCGAATGTGAGGTTGAATAGTGTCTCTCTTTCTTTTGGTTAGTTGGCATTTAATATAGGTATTTTTGCATTTGTGAAGGAAAAAATGATACGATATAATATAATGATGGCATTGTGGGCATGTATTTTAAAGTACTCGTTACCTGTACCAGTGTGAGAAGTTGTTCGAAGTGCCCATAGAATTCCTGGCTATTTGTCTATCTATGTTCTTTTCGCATCGCCCACCTTCTTTTTAAGACATTATTTTTTATTGACCGCTTCAACTTGATTATTTTTCTGTGGGGTTTTAACTGAACTTTGAGTTAGAGTGATGTAGAAACCCGTGCAGAATTCCTTGAATCTTTTCTAGAATTGAGTCCCATTGTCTGTGATTATCGTATGGGGAATGTTGAATCTGCAAATTACAGATTTCCGTAAAAAGTTTTCCATTTGCCTTTTTGTTATTGTCACTGTCGGCTCTACCTCGATCCACTTGGTGAAGTAATTCACCGCAACAAGCATATACTTTTGTTAACCTGTCGCCAATGGAAATGGACCCAAGATGTCAATACCCTAAATCGCGAACAGCCAAGGGCTTGTAATGAATTTAAGTAGTGGAGTCGGTTGCCTCGGGATTAGGGAGAACTCTTGGCAAGGCACACACTTAATTTCTATCTCTTTTGCGTCTTTTCTCATTGTGGGCCAATAGTAGCCCTGCCTAATTACTTTCTGAACTAGGGAATACGAGCTCGGGTGGTGTTATGACGTACTGATTAAACTATCCTAATAGTCATGTATTATGTAGGACCAGTTGCATAAAATTTTTTGAAATAAAGTAATATAATTATGGATAACACAATGCGTGAATATAAATAGGCTTGTCGTGACTTGTCACCCACTAATGGTATTTAAGGAGTGTTTCATCGTGAACTTCGTATTTTCCTGACAATTGTTTAGCCACCAGCTGCGAGTCGGTAAATATTTGTAGTGACTCTACCTTAAACCTTGACGCGATCTCTAAACCTGCTATTAAAGTTTCATACTCTGCCGCCTTATTGGATAAGGTGAATGCAAAACTAAGCACGTACTGACATTCCTCCTTTGCATTGGGTTCAATCAACAGTACGCTCGCTCCTGCTCCATTGACAGCTACCAACCCGTCGACATGCAAGGTACGGGACTGGGCACATGCAGCTTGTTCCTCCTTTAACACTAAGGGAGGCTATTGTACCCCCTGACTTGTTTCATTGGTGTAAGTGCTTTCAGGGAGCAAAGTTGCTTGGGTTGCAAATATACTCTCTGTGACGAAGTTGACCAAAACCTAAGCCTTGATCGCCTTCTGTGGTTGATATACTATTCCAAATTCACTTAGCTCAACCCCCCATTTTAAAATTCTTCTTTGTACATCCACTTTTCCTAACACGTCCTTGAAAGGTTGGTTTATGAGGGCGACTATTTGATGAGCTTGAAAATAGTGGCAAAGCTTTCTAGCTACTACCACCAAAGCAAAGACTATCTTTTCCACTCTTACATACCTCTTCTCTACTAGTTGCAAGACTCTACTAATATAATAGACTGGTCTCTAGGAGTTCTCCTCTTGTTGGACCAGCACTGCCGCTATTATCTTGTCTGTGGCCGCCAAGTACATGAGTATGGTTTCTCCATTTTAGGTACTACTAACATGGGGGTGATGCTTGTCAAATAGTGATGCACTTTATATCAAGTTCACCTATCGTATCAAGTAATAAAGTGAAAGTAGAGTGTCGAACCCACGAGGATTGGATTAATAAATACGAAGTTATCGTACTTAGGAATGTGTTTGCAAGTATAGGTGGATGTTGAATTAAGTAAACTAAATTTGACTAATCTATAGATAACTCTGATAAAGACAAACAGCTGCAGCGAATTAACAATTAATTATAGAGGTTGAGATTATTGCTAAAGATATATCATTGATTATCTACCTCAATGCTATAACGATGGGCAATACATGTATGCGTAAACCCTTAAATTCTTCATCTACTCGACAAAATTTTCTAAAGAACTTTTGACTCTCTCGATGCCTAGAAGATAATAACTTTGTAATTAAGGTGATACATGTATGTGTTAACCCTAACTACTCTATTATTTGTTAAGAACTCCATTTTAGTCATTGAAACCCTAAACTTATGTCTAAGCCAGATTAAGACTAAGTTGATAGCTTAGCCCCACTGTTCATGTTTGTATAACTTAACTCTCTCAAATATTAAGCCACGAATCAATAGTTAACAGGCCTCTCTCGAATAGATCTTATGATTAACTACTCATTAAGCACATAAACAGAATAGATGAAGATAAAAACAACTAAAGCATTGAAATAAAATAATCAAAACATAAAATCATGGGATGCAACAATCCCAACTAAAAGATTTTAGCTCATGCCTGAGTCTAAAGCAACCATAATTAAAAGTATAAAGTACAGCAGTTTACCAAGCAAGAGAAAAAAAAGAGTCGAGCTTCCTTGACAAGACTCCTTCCAAGCCGTCCAACTGTGTTACAGGTCTCCTCTCCATCATTCTCTCTCAACGACATTATTTGTTGAGGAGAATTGTCTAGCTTCGCCCTAGTGGTTCTCCGTAAGCTTGGACTCTGACTGTCGTTTGAATCATGCTCTCTATCAATCGTCCCTTTTGAGTAGTGTCCAACTCTTCTTTTATATAAGCGATGAAACTAGGGTTTTAGTACCCTAAAGTTTCACGGATTCATTAAAAAAAGCCATTGATTTCTCACTATATTTAATCTTGCGTATCTGGGAGAAAGTCCACGGGGCAAAAGGTAGATTCATCTCTAACTCTTTATGCCTCGTTAGCTCTAGCCATGCGATCTGCTCTTCTCCTGCTCCAGCAATCCTCCATCATCCTACACATACACCACAAAATACCACATTCTCGTGAAAAGAACCAATACATAACAATTTAAGCTCAAGTAGCGTAACTCCCTATCTATATGCAAATATGCACAATCTAACCTAAATGCAACCTAAATGAGCTTAAAACATGAAAAAGACAAAGATTAAGGACATATAAAATAGGTCTAATATGCACTCATTAGGGGGCCTAGCCAAGTATTTTTTTTCAAATGATTGAATGCCTCTTGTCAATCCTTCGTCCACTGGAACGGGCCCTTCAAGGTTTTAAAGTATGGGAGGCACTTTTTCCCTAATCAGGACACAAATCTGTATAGGGCAACCACTTTTGCCATTGAGCTTCTAGATATCTTTAATGTTTGTTGGTGGTGTCATATCTAATATTGCCTTTATATTTTCTGAGTTTGCCTCAGTACCGCTCTCCGAGATTAGGAAACCCAGAAACTTTCCTGCCTCTACTGCGAAGGTGCCCTTTTTTGGATTGAGGCGCATTTTGTACAATCGTAAAATATCAAAAACTAATTGAAGGTCAACCAAGTGTTGCTCAAAGGAAATACTTTTGGTTAGAATGTCATCCACATAGACCTCTATAGTTCTTCTTATTTGATGAGAAGATCTTATTGACTAACCTTTGATACATTGCCCCCGCGCTCTTTAATCCGAACGGCATTATTTTGTATTAGTAGAGGTCATCTTCAGTAATAAAGGTCGTATTCTCTTTGTCTTCCTTCACCATTGTGATTAGGTTGTATCCAGAAAAGTGTCCATGAAACTCATGATTTATGACTTGTTGAAGCATCGACTAGTCTATTGATGGATGGTAACGGGAAACTATCTTTAGGGCATGCCTTGTTGAGACCGGTGAAGTCTACACACATTCGTCACTTGCCACTGGGCTTCTTTACCATAACCACGTTTGCTAACCATAGGCTTTATGGCTAGATCAACACGCAAAGAATGCCCAATGACCGCTGGATCTATCCCAGGCATGTCCGTGGCAAACCCCGCGAAAACATCCGCGTTGTCCCGTAGCATCCTTATTAACCTTCTTCGACTTTGCTTGTCCAACCCTACTGGAACCCTCCACTTTAATAGGTTGGCTGTCAAAACCACATATTGAGCTCGCCAGCTTCAACTTTGAACTGGGGATTCCTATTTACTTGAATGCGCTCCACACAAGTATTTCCACAGCGCTGACTGTATCAACTAGTTTCTTTTCACAGTGAAACCAGCTATTATAGTCGTGACGATGACTGGGTCGACACTCTCTTCACCCAAGGTTTCGACCTCCTCTTCTTCTGAGAACGAGACCTACCATGAGTCCTCACACCTCAACTTTTCTATTACCTCTGCCATGAGTGGTATCGATCCTTGCATGCGCGTCTTACGTTTGTAGTTTGGCTGACTCTGCTCCTTATCCACTCTAATTAACATGTGCACAATGCCATTACTATATGGTTTATTTCCTTGCTCCCTAACTCCCTCAACTATTGTCCTCTAGGTTTCTCGCATCTATCATGCATAAACTCTATTCGCCGCATAAAATTTTGTAGTCGGTGTACGGTTTCAAGAGTGATTGACCTACCAGGCCACTGTTCTCCCCTTCGAGCTGGCCTGGGTATCATCTCCTATTCTCTGAGTCATCTAAAATACTGAAAAATTTGAAGGTCACGTGCTCAATCCACGCTCGTCACACCAATTGTTGATTGTCAAAATGAACAAGGGTCAGGGATGGTGGTCTAATAGAGGTCGAGGTGGTTGTTCTAGGTTGGGTTCGATGTGTTGTTCTCATTTCTTGGATGGTTCTGGTGTTAGTCTAGAGGATCCTAGCTCTCTTTTGTTGCATGTCCAGTTTTATACTACTCAGACTGGTGTCACAATAGGGATGTCGTGGCGTAGCGATTGGATTGGCTATGACTTGACGTCCTAAGTTCCCCTCGTTATTCGCACCGGGCACACATGTAAGCGTGTAACCGCCGGATAAGGTGGGATATCGCAGGCAGTCTTGTCTGTTCGCTACGGATTGTGAAGGGTATCACCTAGTTTGAGGTTGATACTGCGTGTAATGGTGAGCACGTTTTGTTGTGTGCGCTATCGGATATCCTTTGTGCTAAGTTGTCTACAGTCTTGTTCAATCGCCAAGAGTTGTTAGGTCTTGACACGTGGCGGTGATTATTCAGAAGTACTAACAAATCTGAATTTTTTAAACCCGACTTGATCGAATACTCACATTGATCGACCTCAACAAAGATTTCGTATAGAATTTTGCCACATGAGAAGATCTTGAAATACAAGCCAGACTACAAATTAAATATGTGTGTCCATGCAAGTTTGGATGAAGGTTTTTTTTTCTAACTCTATAAATTATAAATTTTAAATTCTAAACTTTAAATTATTAAATCTTAATTCTATTAAGTTTGTATAAACATTAGTTTACACAATTTGTTTATTAATTTTTTCTCTAATATTTATTCATTCATTTTATCTAAACTAAATGATGTACTAAAATGCATTCAAATGTAGAAAATTATTCAATACACATGTTGTGTAGTCTTTAGGGCTTAGGAATTCATTATAGGGTTTGATGTTTAGGGGTTTAGTTTGTATGATATATAATTTTAGGGTTTATTGTTAGAACTTAAGACTTATATTTAGGGTTTAGAGTTTTTAGAACTATGCCCTATAATTTTAGAATAGTTTTTAGAACTAGGGCCTATAATTTTAGATTAAAAGTTTAGGATTTAATTTTTAAATAATAAATATGTAGACTTGTATAAAATCTTTTTATACATGGGTAAAAAAGGGTAACATTTCGATACACAAGCAGTGCAAAATTTATTTTATACAAATTTGCCTATTTACATTATAAAACTCAAATCCTTAATTCCTAAACCTAACCCCTAAACTCTAAACACTATACCCTAAATTATAAATACTAACCTTAAAACCTAAACCCCTTTCCTCTAAAATTAAAAAACTTGTGTAAACTAAAGTTTATACAAAATGTATATAGATGTTTTATTTATTATAAAAAACACCATAAAATTTAATTATCGAAGGTCAATCTAATTAGCTCACTTCTAGTGAATGCTCGAAATCCCATCTTAATTATGGATTGGGCTGAATTGGGTAACTGGACTAAGTGTTTGATTTTGGGCCTATATTTCATTTTTTAATACACCTATTTCTTCTGTTTCAACATTTTGGGGCTCTTATTAGGCAAGTTCATTTTATTTAAATATTCTAGGGCATTTAAATTGTTGTCGAGTACATTTTAGGGTTCGTTTGTTTCAAGTAAAACATTTAACGGGAAAACAATTTCCTTACTTTTTAAGGTTTGGTTGTGTAAAATAAGGGTGGTCAAAGTAAAATAATTTACAAATCAAAGAAAATTCAGCATATAACTATATGAATTTTCGAGTCAATGTTCATGTTCTAACCCAAGTAGAGGGACTTACGGGAAAATAAACCCTTTGTACATATTTTTTAGAGGCAATGGTTGAGTATATGGAGACATGAAATCTTTTAAAAACCTAATTGTCTTTATGGTGGTGTTGATTATGGGTTAGTAGAGTAAAATGAAGTTTTAAATTTTTTAGTTATTTTTAAAAAAATATTAACGTCATGTTTAAGCTATAGTGTTAAAAGTCAAAATTAGATATTAAGTATTATTATCGTGTTATATTATCAATCTAACGAGAGTTAGTGTTTGTGTGACTATTTTGTTATTTATCGATAATTTTAATTACCAAAACGTTACTTAAAAACTTTAATAACAAAAAAAAAAACTAAACTTCAGTGATAATATCATTTTCCTTGTGAAATGAATTAGATTCTAAAATTTGACCGCCAATAGGTTTTATATTAAAAGACATAAAATAATCAAAAGATAATAGTAATCAAAAAATAAATATTTTGACACTTTTTATTTATTGCCGGATGTGATTGCAATACAATATATTTTTGTTAATTTTAATCTTTTAATAATGCACGCATATTGTGCAGATAAATTTCTCGAACTTAAATCACTTAAAGACAACAATATTATTCACTTTTCTACTAATACTACTAAATATATTCTAAATATTTTGAAATTTATATAAACAAAAAAGCATTAATATATTAAAATGTACATAAAATACCTAAAATTTATTGTCAATATATAAATCATATACGACGACATAGTGAGGGTAGTCAAGGTTTCATCCTCAGGCATTGGGGGCTTGGCAGGGATATACCAACAAGGGACTGGGGGGAGAGGTCGTCACCTTGGAATTGTGAAATTTGTATATAATTTATAAATTTGTATGTATTTTTCATTGAAATCTATTTTTCCCTCTAAAATTTTATAATCGCCTCTTAATGTAAAGTCTCGCATACTTGAGCATAATAAATCGCATCAAATTAGAAAATAAAAAATATCAAACATACATATAAACTTTAATATTATTGATTGTCAAAATGGACAGGAACCGAGGTGATGTCCCGATGGTGGCCGAGACGGTCGTTCCGGGTTAGAGCTTGGCTCCCTCTCGTATATTGCTCTTGTTTTGGGTGATAGTGGTGTTTGGGATGAAAGATCTTGGCTCTCTCTTGTTGCATGTCCAGTTTCATACTACTTGGATAGGTGTCGTGATGGGGTTGTTGTGGTGCGTTGATTGAACATGCTATAAGTTGATGTCTTAGGTTCCTTTCGTCATCCATAGTGGGCATGCGTGTAATCACGTGGCTATCGGATGAGACGTGATGTTGTTGGTAGTCTTGTTTGTTCACCATAGATAGCTAAGGGCATGACACAATTCACGGGTGATCCTGTGCTTCACGGTTAGCGTGCGTTGTTACACTCATCACCGGACGTCCTTTGTGTTACGTCGTCCACAGTCTTACTCACTCTGGTTTCACCACATGGCGGTACATGTTTATGGGTACTAACAATTGTCCCCCATGTGAGGGAAGGTTATAAAGTGACCTTGGCGAACTTGAGGAATCTAAAAAGGGCTCAACAGGCGGAGGTTTGTTTCTGTGCGTGTGTGTGTGTTTTTGTTTTTTGGTTTGGTTTGTTAAATTTTGAGGGCGGATTGCTTATATGAGAGTCATGAATGTTTTACAAAATGTCGCGTAATAGAATTTATTGACGGATCGGTCAGTTTTCTTTGGGAGTAAGCTGTTGCATGTGAAACATCATATAATAAATCTCTTCAGTAGTGAAGCATATCGAGGAAGACATGGTTCTTAGTTATAAATAAACTTTAGTTGCCATTCGTGGATTTTACTTTGTTTATCTTATTTATTGCTTTTGAGTTTTTTGAGAGGGGTAAAGAAGAAATTTGGAAAGGGAAATACATTTTTTTCCTGTGTTGATGGTTGAGTCATCTATTATGGTGAGCGGTGAGTTTCGTTGTACTACTGAACTAGACGAGTTGTTGAACACTCTAGAGTGTTGGGGTCTTCTTACTGCTAACCATTTTCGTTATCAGTTTAGTGTGCCAGTTGGGATATTTCGCTTGAATACATGTTTTGATGAAGGAAAGTCGTGGTTTTTTATCCCTTTGTTTTCTTTTGAAGTTGGGTTCCATTTGTCGATGCATTCCTTTTTGTAGACTGGTTAAATTGGTTTGATGTAGCGCCGAGTCAATTAAGCATAACTTGTTGGTGGACTTTGGTGACTTATTTCTTGAATTGTAGAATGCATGAGGACGAACCTCCTATCGATGTATTCCGTTACTTCTATAATGTGATGGTTGGCCATGACAAGAATGTGATGGGTTTTGTGACTAGTTGTCACCGTAGAGGGAAAGGGTCGTTGATGAGTAACCACACTGATATCTTCGTCTAGACTGGATGAAGTATATCAAAGTGGAATGTCTCATTGGAAGCTTTTTGTTCCTTGTTATATGGCATCGATCGGTGAAAGGTAGGGTTGTGCCACCTAACATTGGGAAAAATTCTTTTGTTGAGCTGAAGCTTATTAGAAGGTTAAAAAGTGACCCACCTTGTTGGTTTAAAGAGGTATGCACCCTTAGAAATGTTTGGGTGCAGTTCTTGAAGGGGAAAAGTCCCAGTGGTTGGGACGAAGAAGATTTCAATGTGTTTCTAGAGGGCTCTTTGATGATTATGCCTATTCATGCGGAGGCTTGGCCCTTTGGCGAAGGGGGTGATAAACGAGTTGTGAGGGTTCTTCTAAGTGATGATGATGAACGAGATAGCTTCTTTTTAGAGCATAATAATGCTCGTACTCGTCCCTGGTGATATCATGAAGAAAATGCCCTTCTAAGAGGGGTTAACGGGGAAGCCGCTCCCGTTTCTCCCAGGGGTTGTGTTAATACGAGTCTGTTTAGCTTTGGTCATAGCAAGGAAGAAAGAAACGGGTGGTTTCGAGTTCACTTGTTGTTTCTAGCTCGAAAGACGAAGGAAACTGTCTGTGTTTGGAACGCAGGTAAAAGAGGCGAATGGATACTCGTAATAGTTTGCTAAGGCTTTGAATGAGAATGGATTTTTTCTGCTTATAAGCGTATTACGGCTCATTGATCTTTTCTCTCTATCTCCTCTTTTATTTATTTTTATTATTTTATTTTATTATTTTTTATATTTTCCAAGGGTTGTGGTTTCTCCTTTATGAGTCGTTAGTGATGAAATAGGGGATTAGATTGTGGTGTTGGATACTCCACACTTTTTGGCTGGCAGCGATCTGTTGGGTTCACAAGGGCTAGTAACAATGGCGCCCTCGGATGCTTTTAGTAGTGGATAAGTAAGTTCGCCCTGTTCGATAGTGTTAACTACTACAACGATGTCTTTGGTGGACATAGTTCCCACTGCTCCTTATCTGGGGAATTCCCCCTGTAGCCTAAATGTTTCTATGGGACTGTCAATGGATGTCATAGAGGCAGCATGGGAAAGTGTGGCAAGGCGAATGAGGGCTTATGGCTCAAAGAAACGTCATTTGGGTGTCGAGGAAAAGATGTTAAGAAAGAGGCTAGTGTTTGATACTGGGATTGCCAATATTTTGCCTGTGCTGAACAGTGATGCTCCACATACTTTGTTTGGACTTCACAGTTCCTCTTATGAGGCTAGGATTGACACTATTGGGAGCATTGTTCCTATATGCTTGGGTGCTAGTATGTTTACTGCTTATGCACCTTCAGGTGTTTTAAGTGACATGATGTTGTTGCTTTTAATTTAGTAGCTTTGCTACTTAGTTTGTTTATTGGGTTTGTTTGCAGAATCAACTGCTACTGATTCTATTGTTGTTCGTTGTTCTGTTGAGGAAATACCTCTTGTGGTTGCACCTATTGAGCCCGCGTCTTTTTCAGATACTGTGGTGACTCTTTCAGTACCTTTGTCTAGCGACATTTCTTCGTGCGAAGGCAGCGAACCCTTCACTCTATGGAGCATGTTTTATCCATGGAGGGGGTGTTGGAGACGAAAAATTGGTTCCACCCCAAATCTACTTCTAGGAGGTTGTTTGAGTTGTATGCAAATAGTTGTGGCGCTTCACCACCTTGTACTAGTATTAGGAGGAATGTTGAGGGGGTTGGGGCCTTCTTCAGGAACTAGGTTGTGTTCAATTAAACATGGAAAAGAATGCGAAGATGCTTCTTGAGGAGAATACGAAGCTGAGTTCGCAGGTAGAGGGTTACTCCATTCTACTTGAGAAAAATGGAAAGTTGCATTCGTATATGGAAGGTTGCGTTGCTCAGCTAAGGGAGCTGCAAGAGAAACATGAGGCGGATGTTCGGGCGCAAGTAGGGGACTTGCAAAGGAAGTATGCAGAAGAGATTATTGAGAAATAGGAGACTAGTCGTGCTCTTAGAATTAAGAATAAACTACTTGAGACCACAAAGCAAAGTTTCAAGGCTGAGATTTCAAGGTTTTAAAGAGAAGCTGGAACAAGCAAAGACCACGGTGGATGAAAGCTTTGCAAATTTCGAAAGGAATTTAATAGAGCTTAAAGAATCTCACAAGAATAAGATTATAGTACTGAAGGCTACCCATAATGTTGATGTGGCGGAGAAAGTTAAGGCAGCTTCGGATACAACCTCCGCATTTATGATCGAGGGATAGAGAGGTCCCGAGATACTGCCATTCTTAGCTTTCAGTTGGCGTAGGGTCCTTTTGATGTTAGGGGTGTAGATTTTGGTGCTTTTTGTGAGGAACTATGAATTTCAATGTAAGAAACCCCTTTAGGCCTTCGTGGGAAAGCTTTGTTGCGAAGTATAGAAACATTGTAACTTCTTCTGCCTTTGGTTCACATGCGTCCTCCTCTCTGAATGACCGCGATAGTGCTGTGAATGGAATAGATGGTAGCAATGTTTTGGGTGATTGTAGTAAAAGTACGCGATTGTTGGTGACGCTTTTGTTTATACATTTTTTGTATGAAAGTGGCCCTCTTTTTAGGGATAAAGCACTATTTTATTACTTTCTTTTGCTGTTTATCAGAAAACCCTTTTAATTTTAAACTAGGAAACTCTTGGATATTATGTTTGCATTATTTGAGCGAGTGAGTCGTTTGATTAGAATATGGTTAATGGGCTTGAAGTAGCTCTTACGTTATCGTAGCTCCGATCTAAATTTGTTTTATTTTGGTCAATCTTTCTTTGTAGAATGATTTTCTTGTTTGAGGTTCGAGTTGCAAAAAAGATTATGATTATCTGTATAAGCTGAAAGTGTTTGTGCTATCATATCTTTCACAGTTCATGATGCTTTGTTTTAATTTCTATCCTTCGATGTATGATGTTTCTGATTGCTGTTGCACTTATTTGCCATTCCTATTACTTGTAATCTTTTAGCAGTATTGATCATTGTTATCCAGAATATAAGGGATCACATAGTGGAGATTTCCTAATCTGTCCTGCGTAAGTCATGCTATTGATGTGGTATATCATGACGTATTTTACTATTTTATTGGTTGCGTTATTTTCAACTATAATTATGTTCTTTGAGATTCGTGTATTGCATTGGATGCGCATTGGTTCTTTATGGCGATTAGACAATTCGAGGCAGACCATGATAAAAAATGGAAGGTTCTAGTTGGTTTTGGCAAGTTCATGTGTTTATTTACGAGTTTGCTGATTAGAAGTTTGTAGGTTACGTGATCTGAATGGGTTGCTCGAGATTTCAGGATCTGGACATTAAATGTTTACTTTATTTTTTCATATCGAAAATTGAAATGCCTTGGGTTGGTATTCTCACTTTCCTATTATAAATAGGGCTCTTGTGGATGTATGTTGTGATGAACTAATTTAGGAGTGATTTACTATTTCATGTGCAAACTCTCGTTTGTTTGCATTTGTTTTGCAATTTTGTTTGTTCTAATTTGAGGGGAGGGAAAGGTAAAAAATATATGTGTGAAGCAAGCATGCTTTTAATGCTAGGCGGCATATAGAAATTATGCTTTATAGATCCTCATGGGGTTGTTTGACACTCGTGTCATTCAGATCGACAGATAATAGTATTCGAAAGGCCATTTGCCATTTGTAGGGATGAACACTAGTGGACAGAGTATTTGGGAAACATTGCTATCAATATTTGTCTAATTTCTACTATGTGTTGGTGTTTGGAATTACATAGGACACGGAAAATGCAGGTCGTATTGTTGTACCTGCGAATGTGATAGGATTTGCCACCCTTAGCTTATATAAGGTCGAGGTGCCGCTAAACAGTTCGCCCAGATGACTTGTTAAGGCGGAGCTGAAGCGAAATTAGGGGGGATACTTGACGTCTCTCTATATTCCGATTGTTGTATTAGGAAGTCCACTTTATCTCGATCAGTGGGATTGTTGTTGTTTCGTGAGTCTCCCTGGATCCAGTTCGTTTAGAAAGAATTTTTAAAGAAGCTCATATTCCCCTTGTATGTAATTTTGGTTGTAATAATTCGTTTATTTTGTTTGTATGAGAGAAGTTGTTTTCGTTGGTATTTGAAGTGTTATAGTCACTTGGTTTGTCTTGGAGTATTTTTTGCGTATTAGTTTTTTAATGGGTGAACTTTTGTTTTCGTGGGATAATTCCTAGTTACGATGCTTCTATTTGTGTATCTGTATCCGTGAATATAATTGTTTTCTTGGAGTAGGTTATAAAAATGGTTCTTTTCGTGGAATTGTGAATTGCTTAACAATGATCACACTTTCTTGCTTGATTTTGGTGATCGCGTATGCATGACGCACCCTAGCGAACCTGGAAACTAGAGGGAAAGTGTGAATCGCAAAGGCTTTGTGAACTTGCAGCTTTGTGTTATGAGGACGTGTTGTCTTGCCTTTAGGGTGAGTTGTTTCCCTCCAAGTGATAAAAAATATATGAGGAATGAGTTATAAAATTGGAATTATGCTTGTATCTTAGTGTTCGTATTGCGCTTCTTCTTTCGGTGAACTCTTTCCCCCTAATGATTGGAATATTGTGGGGAATGAACTATGTATTTACTATCTATCGCTTTATTGTGCTCTTTGTTGAAGACGATAGATATTAAATCATTTCTTTGAATTTACAGCGAGTGTAATCTTGATAGGTTGGCGAATATCTACTTTTAGATATTGTATATACTCACTTGGGAGTAACAGATGCTTTAAGCGATCTATTTGTTTTGGCAATCAATTTTTTGTTGGGAATTCGTTAATGTAAACCTCCAATATTCGAAAACTGGTAGGGTAAATGGGTAACGGATGCTTGCCCTGTATCTTGAAAATAATTCGTATGAGAGGTCTCATTTACATCATTTGTCATAGAATGACATTTCTTTGTGATAGCTAATTATATGGCTATCTTAAGTTGGGAGGGCTTTTCCCCCTTAGGACGAGATAACCTTGGTTGTTAAGCGTTCGCATATTTTACCGCACACTTTGAGGTGGTAGAAGACGCTCTGCTTAAATTGAGAACATAGTGGGGGTAACTGCATTGACTTTCTATTGCTTAACAAAACGAAATCTCTACAAGAAGCACTTTGTGCTCGAATTGATTCGTTCCTTCAAGACCTACTTGGGTGACAGCTATTAATAGGGCCCGTTTTAAATGAAAACACTATGATTCCAGAACTTACTTTTTGGTTCTTTCGATCAAGGGTTTCTGTTCTATTTTAGTGTGTTTGTGGTTGCCAACATCTAATAAGGAACGTACCCTAATAGGAATGATTATTTCGTTGTCTTTTCGCATGTTTATTTTGCCCCTGGAGTGAGGTAGTCTTGGTTTCTATTATTTGTATTTGCGTATTCGCTATTCTTGCGTGTCAGTATTATGGTTCTGTTTTGATGAGCGGTGTCGCGGCTATTTTTAAAATCGAGTGTGAAAAATAGCCTGACAATTAGGGTTTTGAAAATTAGGGATTTTTGTCCATTTTTAATTTAATCTTGAAAAACCCCTTATTTAATCTTTAGAAAATAATTTGGAGTCGCCAACGGTCACTTTGGGTAGACCAGACACCATAAAAATAACTAGAGATTCTTTTTTTAAATTTGGATTCAAGAGTCGGTTACATGAGGTGAAGAATTAGCACCCCCACAAATGCCCGTTATCGGTACCTTATACATTCCACATGGCATTTTGGCATTTTAAACAATAATTTGAATCTAATTAAATCCTTAATTGTTAAATGAATTTCGTTCCGAATGGAGGTATCCTTTTGTAAGAAAATGCATTTTTAGCAAATATAAGTTTTGAAACATCCAATTACTTTATGATACTTCAATTTATATTAAAAAATGGATCTCAACACAAAAGGCTTTTAATGCATGTCCATTTATTTTCTCGTCAATTTTAAGTTCAAACCTAATTAGGGCTCCAATTGATTAAATTAATTAAGAAACTATGAATATCATCAAATTTAGAGGTTTATGTGATGACACCCAAACAATTGGGCACTATCTATATTAGGCCCTAAATTAACAATATTCTGAATTATTCAATGATTCTATCTATTTGAACCTAAACCTAATTCAATTTTAATTAAATTAACTATGTGATTACATATTCTAGGTTTAAATGAAATATTAAATGCTTCACTAAAATGCCCCTTTGATTAACATTTCATTACAATGAGACACTAATCAACTTGGAGAATTAAAGTTTCCATTTAATAATCATTTATTTTCTATAATGATCTCGTCAATTTGAATTATTTAGATCAATTAAAGAACCTAAGCTTAAAGGCTCCAATTATTTAAACTAAGTGAATTAGTCACCTAAATAATTATATTATATGCCCATTTTAAATATGCAAGCAAACATATAATTTAAACTAATTAAATTAATTAAAGGGAAGAAGGGACCAGATTGAATTAATACTGAAATTTAGGATGAAATTACAAGAATTTATGGGCTGAATTAAAAGGAAAGCTAAATTGGATAGCCCAAAGTATGAAGACTCAAGAGTAGGGCGCAGGTCATCCAACCTAGCCTGATTAAAGGGTGCGGATCCAGTCTAACCCAGCACCAAAATGGTGCCATGTTGACTCGCCTATAAAAGGCTCGAGTCTGAGCCAACTCAACCATAATGCAATGGTCATCTCTCTCTTCACCCGGATATGTTTTCCCTTCTCTCTACAAAAACATGAACCAAACCCAGAAACTATACCTATTTCAGATCAAAACCACCCCTTTTAGGCCATGTTCATCTTGTGTTCATCCAATTTTGGATGAACACCAAGCCTTCCGGCTATACTCCACCACACCTTTTGCCACTTGATCGATCTCAACCCTTCGCCGGTGACATTTTACCGTTCGCCAGCCACTGTCTTAAACCCCGATCATCTTCAACCTTGCTCAAGCGACCGTGATGCGATTTTTGGTCGCCGTTGAGTTGAAGCAAAATCCTAAAAAACCCAATTTTTTTCTTATAACCCTAGATCTATTCCTGGTCCATCAGGACCACCCAAATCCGACCAACATATGTATACTCTACCCATCCCTAATCTCATTTTCAGCTCTGCCACTTCTCATCAAACTTCGACCACCAGATGAGTTTCAGATCTTTTTTATTTATTATTTTCTGCTATTTTTTAATCTCGATCTAACCTATTTTCGATTTATTTTGCAGGTAATCGAAAATGATAAGGGATTTTACCTTCGCAATGACAATGGCGTTTCCGGTAGCTTTCACAGTGACTGATCGACTTCCTCGGTGTCCTTTCAACACCTCTAGCGGTGGTTGAATTCCCAAGGCGGTGGCCTTTCAGCTCTCCAACAGTTCAACTTCTAATGGCAGGTGAGATTCCCAAAATACCTCTTTCTCTCTATTTTATTAAATTTTAATTATGGTAATTATTATTTTGACATTTCTCTCTCTTAGGTATTTATAGGGGATTAGATGATGATGTCATGGCTACCATGATCCGCGTGAAGGAGAAAGGCACTAATCGAAGACTGCCACGTGTCTTGTATTTGGCGGGTAAAAAAGTTGGCAGACCCATTTTATGTTTATTGTGTGAAAATATGTGTTTGTTGGATAAAAATGAGCTCTCAATGACTTAATTTGGGTGGGAAACAATTGAGAATTGGGCCTTTATATTTGATAAATGGGCTTTGTGTACATAAAAGGGACACGTGATTGTAAATAGACATTTTAAATGGATTTTTTTGGGACTTATGGACTGTTTATTTATTATTGGGTTATATCATACTATTTATTTGTTTATTTATTTATATTTTGGTTTTATTTATAAAGAGTTATACTATATATGAGTACCCGGACAAAATTAGGGTATTACAGCTACCCCTCTTTGCTCATTGTTGTGGAACAAGAAATGGGCAAAGACTGAAAAGACATGAATTTTGTCCGAACTTGTCAGATGTTCCTCTGAGCTGCAAGGTCTTATTCTCACGAATTTTCTTTCCTTCTTCCCCTTTAGAAGCTTGAACAAGTTCTTCTCCTTTGGAACCTCCCAATCCTCCTATCAAGGGTAACCGTAGGGTCTGAACTAGCTCTTCTTATTAAGAATGCTATCTTCGCCGGGTGAACTCTTCTCATTAGGAATTCTTTCTTAGCTGGGCGAACTCTTCTCATGAGGAATTCTTTCTTCGTTGGGCAAACTCTTCTCATTAGGAATTCTTTCTACGCTGGGTGAACTCTTCTCTTTAGAAATTCTATCTTCGCTGAGGATGAACTCTTCACATTAGGAGTTCTTTCTTTGCTGGGCGAAATCTTCTCATTAGGAATTCTATCTTCGCTGGACGAAATCTTCTCATTAGGAATTCTTTATTCGCTGGGTATGAACTCTTCACATTAGGAGTTCTTTCTTCGCTGCTTTGCGAGCTTTTCCTATTAGGAACTCTGTACTCTTTGTTGACAAACTCTTCTTATTAGGAGCTCTGTGGTAAACTCTTCTCATTGGGAGTTCTTATTCTTCTTGAAATATTGATCCGCCTCTTTGTAAATGTGTTGAATAAACGAGATTTTCTCATTAGAAACTCCTCGTTCTTCATAAGAATGTTAATATGACCTGAAAAAGTTGGAACTATCATTAATGTTTTAGTATTAATCATAAGGAAAATATATGAATAAAACTTTGAAAACTCCTACAGCAAGTGAACTTGACAATATTTTGGTAAGTGATGCTGAAACTTTTTACCTCCTTTGAATCTTGAACAAGCTCTTCTTATTATGAACTTGATAATATTTATGCATAAGCTATATGTGAAAGTCTGAACCGTTTCTTTTTATTATGAACATCATTCATTCTTCTTGGAAGTGTTGGACCATCTCTAAACAACCAAAGATTAAAGTTGTTCTTCTAATTACAAAATTCTCTAATCTTCTGCTAAAACACAGAGTCCAAATCTGTTCTTCTCTTTATGAAATTTTCTTCTGAAGTCTGGTATTGCTTCTTGAAATTCTTCATTTTCTAAGGTTTGAAGTTTTTCTTCTTATTATGAAATTCTTCATTCCTCACTCTTTTACTGGTTCATCTCTCTCAGTGAGTTCTTTTTATTAGGAAACTTGAATTCTTTATTGCAAACACAAATTCACCTCTCTTCTAGGGAACATCTAAACTTGAAGCACCAAGATTTTTAGTATCGTTGTTCTTCTTCCTAAAATGTCTCGATCTTGCAATCTGAAACTCATATAGAATTCCATCTCTTTTTTGTTTCTCTGTTGATCAATTTTGTACCTGGAATGTATGCGACTGATTAAATTCATTTTTAAAGTTCAGCTCTGTGAAAGAAAGATTTGTTGAAACCCGCCTCTACAAATGGAATAACTTGAGATCCGCCTCTGTAAACAGAATGTTTGAAGAAATCCGTCTCTATAAACAGAATATCTTGAATCTGCCTCTGTAAACGAAATATCTTAAAATCTGCCTCTGTAAATGGAATGTCTTGAGATCTAACTCTATAAACGAAATATCTTGAAATTTGCCTCTATAAACGGAATGTCTTAAAATCTGCCTCTATAAACAGAATATCTTGAAATCTGCCTCTGTAAACGAAATATCTTGAGATCTGCCTCTATAAACGGAATGTCTTGAAGAAATCTGCCTCTGTAAACGAAATGTCTAGAGATATCTTTGCGATTCTTGTAAATTTCACTTAAATTGGCTCTGATCTTTGTTGCTTCTTCATTAAGCTTTCTTTTTCTATTTTAATAGTACCTCATCTCTTTAGATTATTCTTATCAAATCTTGCTTTTCTTGATTTTCTTGGGTTTGGTCTAAAAACTCCTATTGTCCTCATGCCGTGGCAAAATTTTCCCCAAAATCTTTTTGTTGAGCTCTTATTCTTCTTGAGCAAATCCTGACTTCTTCAGTAATCAAATCATTTTTAGGCTCTGCATTCTTTCTTTTCTATTCTGATCTGCACTCTTACACACAGTGACGCCCCACTAACCTTCTTGTTTCTGGCTTCGACACGTAGAAATTGTCCCTCTTTCATTATCTAGGGTGAGCAAATGCCCCAGGTCCCTGAACTTCCTCAAATCTTTTAACTTCTATCAAATCCATTCTTTAATTCCAAAAAGCAACCAAAATGCTTTGGAAGGAGCTTGCTTTAAGTTCATGAGCTATATGCATATTTTTCTCTCTCTTTATGCTTGGAACACATGTGACTGAGTCTATTCCTCCAATTCTGAAATTGTAAGTTGTGATCTTTTCTCGTTTCTTGCTGACTCTGCTAATTCCTGCTAAAATATGCAAAAACTCTGATTGTATGAGTTAGCATGCTCCTATCTTATGGATGCCTAACTATGTATGATGCATGAATAATGTCAATTGAGGACCACTTGGATAAGCTTTCGTCTTCAGGGAAGCTCAAAATTTCTTTGCTCCATTTTTCAAACACTCATTTTGCTGACAAGGTAACCCATCTCACACTCAGGTTCAATCTTCAGGATCTCTGCATCTTTTTCTCTAAAGCGTCTTTTTAGGTTTTCACTTTAGATTGCTTTTCTCAAAGTTCCCTTTTGGGTTTTCACTTTGGGTTTTTTCCTTTTTCTCAAGGCACCATTTTGAGTTTTCACCTCAGTTTTTTTGCTTTTTCTTTTTCTTTTTTTCCCTTTTTTTCTTTTTCTTTTTCCCTTTTTTTTCTTTTTTCTTTTTCTTTTTCCCTTTCTTTTCTTTGGCCAGGCTATCCACGTCACTAGAGAAGTGGACCTTGATGGGTCAACAACTATTCATGTTTACATAGCATTGAAACTACCTAAAAAACTTGATAAAAAGGTCCGAAACAAGCCTACTCTTAATTAGTATTAAAGTTTTGCCAAGTCCAAAAGCCTCTTCAAAATAATGAATCAAATTTTCTTTCTCAATAAAAGAACATGGAGCTGCTAATATTTTCATTCAATCTGGGAGGTTGAAGGATGGCAAGGGCTCTAGGTGTAGTAATACCACCACAGTTCGACAATGTCTCAAAAGCATCTTCATAAACTGTCCCACCTGAGATACTGCAAGATAAGTGTAGCAAATAGAAGTAACGACAGAGAAAACAATGGCGCTCCTTTGATACACGTAAAACAAAGAATGGACAAGTTCCTGTAAGCCGTTTGCCGAAAAGCCAACATGATCCAAGAGTATATGATAATGTGTTGGCATTGTGGATCCAATCATACTAGCATGAGCACAGAGATAAAAATCATTATTCTTCGGGTGGCAGACTTTATTGTCAATATCAGTTCCAGGTTGCACATTGTATGGAGACCCATTTTTGTGTACTTGTTGGCGTGGGATTCAACACTATCTTCACTTTATACTCTTTTCTTTACTATCCACGAGTCATAGTTCCCAAAAAAGACCATCACCTTTAGAACAGAACATATTCTTCTGTAATGTTCTTTGTAGTATAGCCCCGCTCTTGAATTCAACTGTCATATTTTCTCATTTTTACAATCACAAGGTTCTCTTATCTTGCAATGCCCTAAAATATGATTCATATTCTCTATTTGCCCCAAAGTTTGTTGTGTCGTTTACTTGCGGCTTTAGTTAGATATTTTTTATATTCAGAGTTGTGTTTCTTTTTCTCGTCATACTTTTCATCATTAACCAAGTACCGAGGCTACCTCCTATTCTGCCTGCACTTAAAGGATTAGTACATCATACTAATACCCATGAAATCATTTGCTTTTCTTGTATCGAATCAATTTATATACAAGATGCTTGTTGAAATAATAAATGAAAGGCTCAGAATAATATTTTAATAAATTTGAGAAGATGGAACAATTTGATAAGTCATGGCAAACATGAGAAAACAAAACCAAAATTAGGCCCTCGAATACCAAATGCAATAAAGCCCTTGAACCAAACTGGCAGAGATCAACTCAAATGTGACCCCTTCCAAATTATCAGACTTCTGAGAGAAACATTTCTTATATGCCTAATTCTATCCCATTTAGGTGGCTCTCTTTGCTTCACTAACTCACCAACCCAATCCTTTCTTCTTTTCTGATCTCAATCAAGTACTAGAAGTCTGGAAATCCTTGAAGAAAGGTTAACCCCGCTAAGCGAGATGTATTATGAAGACAAACTTCCCTTACTCCGATACTCGTATATGATCAAAATGGTCTTTTGAGGCTTGTATTGGGGCTAAGGCTCATGGTTATGAAAGAAAGGATATATATGCTCAAAATAGTGTTTAAGGGTGATAAAACCAAGGATCATTACTTTCTAAGTGAAATTATATTTCCGCACTCTTTGATCTGAATATGCTCGGATGAAATACTATTTTCTTCTTTTTTATTTTCTTTCTCTTTTGGATCGCTTTAGACTTCCCATTTCTAGGTTTTCACCCTAAAGTTCATTTCCCTTCCTCGAGTACAAGGATGAACAATCCTCCATGACACCTTCAGATAGAGATTCATTGGAATGGAATATCTCATATATTTTCAATGCTTTCCCTTGCACTTTTTTGACTTAGTGCTTTCTCTTTCAATTATTTCAACTTTTATGTCAACAATTTTCAACTCGATTCAATTGACTTTTTGAACACAAACTTTCCACTTTTCTTCTTTTCTCTTTCTCATTCTTTTCCTTTTTTTTTTCTCTTTCTTTCTTTTTTTCTCTTTTTATTTTCTTTTTTTTCAATTTCGAATACTTGTCTTCATTCAATTTGCCTTTCATGCTTTTGTACTCAAAACATCCACTTTTTTCTTGCCCCAGATTCGTAAGGCATCATTATCATATCATGACAAAAACCAAACATATTTCACTTGTAAACAAATTCACATACTCTTTGCCCCAGTGTGAGGGTGATCCTTGGTTTGGGTTGAATCAAAAGAAAATTACCAGGCTCAAAGGAGACAACAAATGATATTTTCTTATTTTCTTTCTTTGTGAAGGGAGGTGAAGGAATGCCAAATTTCCTCCCATATACGGATATCTTCGAAGAAAAGTGGTCTTTAGGTGGTAGATGTTTTGGGTTATCACTTCATTCAAGGACCTTAGTCAACAATGTCTAAGAGGAAAATTCACATAGAGTTTGTATTTGGGATCTTTCTGTGATTCCTGAACATTCATTAATGTATTCTCATTGGCCTAAATAACTTAGAAGAGGGTCACATTTCAAAATTGATCTTTGAGTTTGAATCTTGATCACTCTTGCAACGGATATTCAAGGACCTGATAAAACAATTATGAAGATATATGCATATATGTATGGGAGAACAAAAACTAACCCATGAAAAAGAATAAATGAAATATTAAAAGAATCAACAAATGCAAAGTGTTTGCCATTTGAAAAAAAAATTATGTAGGAAACAAGCATCTAATACAAATAAATCAAATTACCTCCCTTACAAAGGACCTTCAATGCTCGCAGGCAAAAGTGATTGGGATGGTTTAGGGTATTATTCTGTAACGGTCCTAAAACTACAGGAAGATCTCTTGTGATCAAACTATCTTTATTCAAGTAACACTTGAGTGAATTTCATCCTTAACAATTCATCACTTTCTCTTGCCAGCACAATGACATGCTTCATCTTGTTTACTATGTTGTTCTCATCGACCCCTAAATTAAGATCATCCTATCAACGAGTTTCCTTGTTTCCCCAATCTAGTCAACGCCTAAATGAACTATGTTTTTCCTGCTCTTGGCTGGATGTGTTCAAACTTTTAGCGGTCATGTTTGTTCAAGGTTTCTTCATTGTCGGCTGCTAGTTCTCAATTAGTCTCACTTTGCTCTTCTTTTTCTTTATATCTTTCAACACTTAACTTCCAAAAAATCCAATTGCATCAGCCCCAATTAGGTGGCCATCTCTTGAGTTATAGATCTTAATGGACTGGTCGTCAGTGTCAACCACCAAAATCCCTTGGTTTAGAAAATTTTGAACTTGTCGCTTGAAAGTGTAATAGTCCTAAACATCATGATCATGAACTATGTTACGATACTCATTTTGATGTTATAACAACTTGGATGATATAACTATGAAGGTTCCACCTGATGCGATGAAGCTTCAAGCAACTTAAAGTACAACTCACGATAAGAAACATGAATGGGATCCAGTTTTAATCTTTCATGCCCTACTGACAAGGGCATCTTGGGCATTTGACTTTGGAGTATTCTTTGGTAAAAGAAGCTTTGAAGAGGTAGATGTCCAAACATTACTCTAACTCTAGTAAACCCTGAACTGTAGCGGATTACCCACAAAAACCTACTGCAAATTTTGCCATTTTTCTTTCATGTCAATTCTACTAGAAAATGATGATCTTTTGTAGAATCGGGGTTCTCCGTTCTCAAAACATAAATGCCAATTCTGATGAGATCACCAATTCTGTATTTCAAAACTATGCCATGAAAAGACTTATACAACTTCAGGGCATTGTCATCAAAAGGTTAATTCTGTTCAAAGTATGGTAATGAATTTGTGTATGGCATTTGGACAAGAATGATCATCCTTCTTTTCTTGCTAAACTGTTCAGCCTCTTCACCCTGTGTTTCTGTTCTCTCTGCTCCTCTTTTTTTGTTGGAGACAATTTCATTGTGGGGAATTTTTTGGCACCAACTGAATCCTTGACTTTCATCTCTTCAGAGAATCATTCAGGAGAAACATGTGGTTCTTTTGACTCTGTTAGAACCATCTTGTTTTTTAACAGTCTCACAACCTTTGAACAATACAAGTTTGAAGCAAACATCAAAATTCTAGCTTTATTTGGTTCTTCCATGTCTGTCTGTTGAACTACCTTCATATCAGCATCTTCAAAATTCACCAATGCATTAAAGTCAAGCACTTCATTATTTCCTTCAGATCTACTGGATTTCATGCAGATGCCCCGACTTTATTGGCATGAACCTACTCTTTTTCTCTCTTTTTTGACCCTTTTTATCTTTTTTGGTCCTTTGACTTTTATTTTTTCTCTTTTTTTTACTTTTTGCCCCTTTTTTTGGAGGAAGAACCATTTCAGGTTGGACCCACATGTGAGATGTGATACATGCTTATCAGTGCTTCCATTTGAAACATTCTTTTTTTAGCTTCCCTATTTCCAAGCAAAGTGGTAACTTGAATTACAAATTAGTTCTAGGACTGATCAATCCTTTGCTCAACATTACCCAAGCGGTCCTCAATAACCTTCTGAGATTGCTTGATCCCAACAATCCTATGTTTCTCAGAATATTGGTTTTCTGTTAATGCAATGCTATTTTTTTAAAAAAATGATCCTAAAAATGAAATGTTAAAAATGCAATGTTAAATGTAAATATTTTAAATGCAATGTTACTTCAAAAAAATGCAATTCAATATTTAAGCGATGCAATACATGAATGCATTAGGTATCGATTTCAAGGACTAGTATTTAGAGCAACATTCATTAGCCAAAAGGCCGAATACAAGAAATAGACAATTTGTTTACAGAAGTCAGCTAGCCCTCGTCCCTAGGTTAATCACTTCG
This sequence comes from Hibiscus mutabilis, assembly GCA_019671005.1. NCBI lineage: Eukaryota > Viridiplantae > Streptophyta > Magnoliopsida > Malvales > Malvaceae > Hibiscus > Hibiscus mutabilis. The sequence goes on from CM033712.1 coordinate 59,229,346, forward strand.
TTCAGCTTCCGAGTCAACGTCTGTCCTAGCTTGATGCTGATGACAAGGTGTTGTTACAGGTTCATGGCTTCAATGGATAAAATCTGCACGAATTGGGCGGTTCTCCACACTTGGCTCCTAAAATTAATCGTTTAATGATTCTGCCTTTAGATAGTCTGGGTGGCTGCTACAAGTTCACCTTTTAGTACCTTGATCCTCGTTTGTTGTAGGTATGACTTTTTGAAAAATTTGCACGAACTGGGCGGTTCTCCGCACTTGGCTTCTGAAATTAATCATTTCATGATTCTTCCTTTGGATAATCTGGATAGCTACCTCAAGCTTGCCTTTCAGTACATTGTCCTCTACTTGTAGTGCCTATTTCAAGTCTTTCAAATATCGTTCGACGCTTTCTAGTTCGGTCACCTTTTTTCTCAGCTCATCACTTGCTAAAGATCAACTTTTCCTCATTATTATTCCCTTTCGATAGTTTCCTCTAACTGTGAGACTTGTGGTGACAACTCTGAATTCAAATCTTGTACTTGCTCTAATTTCTGTTTAGTCTAATTTTTTAAATCCCTTAGTTTTTCAATCTCATCTCTCGCTCTTTTAACATCTTCATACAACTTCTTGTAACTACTAGCATCTCGACACCTCTTTCCTCTAGATATTACCCCTTTCTTGGAATGAATCTTCTCTGACCGAGTCCACACCGTCGTATGGTCTTCTACTTGTTTATCAAACCCATTGGAAATTAAGAACACTGCCTAACTTGACTGATCCTCGAATTGATACCTCTAATGAATGCAAAAATGATTCCATGTAAAAAACAAGAAAATAAAACAAAAAAGAAACAGTGTCAGTACTGTGAATTGATATGGAAAACAAATAAACAAATTATTAACACAGAAGAGCACATAACATTTAGTAAATAAAATAGCCAGAGAAATGTATTTAAATCGGCATCACTTGTCCTAGGTCCTTGTCTGGCTCTAGCGGGGTGGGTTTCTAGATAATAAAATATGGATTTTGTTCAAGACTCTGAGTACCCGAACTGTCGTTACTGTCTACTGCGACAGAAGGACATCGATACGGTAGTATAGGTCCCTTACAACGGGCTTGTAGACCTCATGGTGCGTAAGGTTAGTATACCAGAAGAAGACAAAGTTTCAAACTCGAAGGTGGAGAGCCTCACGTTAGATCATATATTTCTCCCACTTAAGGGTGCAAAGCCCGGGTAGAGGACTATGCATGAATGAAATATATATCATACACAAAAGTTACCTCCATTCTTCCTGAAAATTCATCCAACAATTCTTGGGGAAAAATCAAATTTTTGTTCAAAATATCGCGTGAAATTAATTAATTAGGCTTGACTCTCAATTTTCATCCCAGCGGAGTCGCCAAGCTATCGCAACCATTTTTAAAACCAGTGTGAAAAATAGCCTAACGATTAAGGTTTTGAAAATTAGGGTTTTTTGTCCATTTTTAATTTAATCTTGAAAAACCCTTATTTAATCTTTAGAAAACAATTTGGAGTCGCCACCGGTCACTTTGGTAGACTGGACACCATAAAAACAACCAAAGATTCTTTTTTTTATATTAGGGTTCAGGAGTCGGTTACTTGTGGGGAAGGATTAGCACCCCCACAAACGCTCGATATTGGTACCTTATTAATTCGAAGTGGCATTTTGGTATTTTGAACAATAATTTGAATCTAATTAAATCCTTAATCGTTAAATGAATTTCGTTTTGAATGGAGGTATCCTTTTGTAAGAAAATACATTTTTAGCGAATATAAGTTTTGAAACATCCAGTTACTTTAGGATACTTCAATTTATATTCAAAACTGTATTTCAACACAAAAGGATTTTAATGCATGTCTATTTATTTTCTCGTCAATTTTAAGTTCAAACCTAATTTGAGCTCCAATTGATTAAATTAATTAAGAAACTATGAATAACATCAAATTTAGGGGTTTATGTGATGACACCCAAACAATTGGGCAATATCCATATTAGGCCCTAAATTAACAATATTCCTAATTATTCAATGATTCTATCTATTTGAACCTAAACCTAATTCAATTTTAATTAAATTAACTATGTAATTACATGTAATACCCGAATTTCGTCCGGACTTCGTATATATATATATATGTTTCACTATATGTATGACCAAATAATAATGAGTGATAATAATTCTTTCTAATAGTAATAGTTCTCAAATATGCAACCAATAAAAATAGTTCATAAAAAGTTCCTTAATGTCCATTTACAGCCAAATGCCCATATATATATATACAAAATGTAATCCCAAGCAGCTGGTTATAACCCATTTTCGGATAATCACAGCCTAACAAACACAAATCTGGTCCTAAGCCCATTTTTTCCCGTCAAAATCTGCCACATGGCAGCCTTCGAATAACCAAAGCCGGGAGCCACGAATTGTGGTCTTTCTCCCGTTAGCTGGAGCCAGCTAGCGTGATGTCATGGCAGTGACATCACTACGACATCAGGATCTACCACCAGTATAAACACCTGCAAAGAGAGAGAAAATGATTAATAACGGCCAATCATTAAGACATCATTAAAGTCAGTAATAATTGAGAGAGAGAAGGCATTCGAAAGGTTACCAGAAAAGGAGAAGATGCTCGAAGAAAATGATCGGAATAGCTTCCTCACCGCCGAAGGTTTGCCGGAGCAGTTGATACGCATCCAGAGGTATATTTCTACCTCTATTCTTTCTTTCCCTACAATTAAACGAGCAGAAACAACTAAATCCAGGCCTCAATCATTTAAAACCAATAATAGCAATGTCTAAAATCTAGATAAACCCTAAATCTAAGTCAGAAACCTAAAAAAACTCTAGATCTAAAGTAAAAATTAAATCTGAAATTAAAAGAAGGTTTCGATTACTTGTCTAAAATTTCTGACGCTGTGTACACTGTCGGAGTTGAGATCAGAGTCAGAATAGAGCTAGGCTTCAAGCTGGAGTTAAAAATGATAGAGAAAGGCCTCTGATTTTGGGTAGATAGTTTAGGAATGGGAGAAAGGGGGCGATTTTGATGAATCTAGGATTAGATTAGGGTTTAGGTTCGAAAAAGAAGTATTTCTAGAATTTTTGGGGTTTTCTAGCGGCGGAGGACGGTGGTCGAAAATTGCCTTGTGGCAATGATCGATCACCGGAGATAGGTTAGGGATGGCCGAAATGTTCAGACGGTGGTCGGAGGGTTAAGGCTCGTCGGAAGGAATGACTAGAGACGACAGCCAGTAGCCGACGTCGTCTCCGGTAGCTGAGAAATAAACTAGGGTTAGGGTTTAGTGGTGGTTGAGGATTGAAGATATGAAAGTTGAAAGAATTGAGGATAAGTTCTTAAGAAAACAATGGGTTTGATCTTTGAGAAACAGGAAAAGAGAAGTGTTTTTGGGTTGATGATGGATTAAATGAAAGAAAGATAAAGAACAGATGAAGAACAAAGATGAATTCAAGGGTTTTGATCGAAAGTTTGATGGATTTATGAGATTGGCTTGTTATAGTTGAGAGGATTTAGTGAGAGAGAAGAATGAGGGGAGAGAGAGAGCGACGGGAGAAATGGCCAAGTTGGCTCAGTTATAGCTCTTTTAAGGGATAGTCGGCACGGCACCATTTTGGTGTCGGGTCAAAAAGATCCGCGCGTTTCTGAAATAAGTCTGGGCACGGGGCCGCAGTCCAAACTGGGACCCAGTTATAATGGTTTGGGTTGTTTGGGGTTTAGGCCGGTCGGTTCGATGTGTTTTAAGCCGGTTTAGGATCAGTTTTTAATATATTTAGGTTTGGGCTCTTCAGTTTGTCTCGTCTTACAATTTAACCACCAATTCCTTGTAATTCAGTCTTTTAATTTCCAATTTAATTCAATTTGGCCCAGAGCAGTTTAATTTCTTTATTTTTATTGCTTCTTATGTAATTTATTAAATTGTTTGTATGATGCATGCTTTTAAATAGTCATATAGTATAATTGTTTAGAGAATCTTAAACACTCTAAGTATAATTAGAGCCCTTAGAATTAGGTTCTTTAATGAATTAAAATTAAAAAGGAGAATCAATGAAGAAAATAAGTGAATATTGAATGATTACTTTAATGCCCTAAGTTGATTAATGTCACATTGTAATGTGATGTTGTTCAAAGGGGGTATTTTAGTGAAATATTTAATATTTCATTTAAACCTAGAATATGGTAATTACACATAATTAAATAACTACTTAAATAAAATTGAAATTAGGATTAAATAATTAGCATCATTAATGTTAGGAATATTGTTATTTTTGGGCCTAATACGGTAGTGCCCAATCATTTGGGTGTTATCACACAAGTCCAAAAATTAATAATATTCATAGAATTTTAATTAATCAGTGAATTAAAGCCCAAATTAGGTTTTCACTTAAAATTAACCACAAAATAATTTGTCATGCATTTAAACCTTTTGTGTTGAGATACATTTTTTAGTATGAATCGAAGCTTCCTAACATAATTGGACACTTCAAAAATTCATATTCGTTTAAAAATGTATTTTCTTACAAAAGGATATCCTCATTCGGAATGAAACTCAATTAGCAATTAATGATCAAATTAAATTCATTTTATGGCTCAAAAATGCCAAAATGTCACGGGTAATTAATAAGGTACCGATAACGGGCGTTTATGGGGGTGCTAATCCTTCCCCATACGTAATCGACTCCTAGACCCAAAATTTTAGAATCTCTGGTTTGTTTTCATGGTGTCCGGTATACTAAAGTGACCAGTGGCGACTCCAAATTGATTTTTAAATAAATAAAAGATTTAATATGGAAAACCCTAATTTTCAAGACTTAATAAATTACAATGAATAAACCCCTGATTTTCCAAAACAATAATCGCTATGCCATTTCCACACTTCGATTTCAAAAAAATGGTCGCGACATTACATATTCTAGGTTTAAATGAAATATTAAATGCTTCACTAAAATGCCCCCTTGATTAACATCTCATTACAATGAGACACTAAATTTTAGAATCTCTGGTTTGTTTTCATGGTGTCCGGTATACTAAAGTGACCAGTGGTGACTCCAAATTGATTTTTAAATAAATAAAAAATTTAATATGGAAAACCCTAATTTTCAAGACTTAATAAATTACAATGAATAAACCCCTGATTTTCCAAAAGAATAATCGCTATGCCATTTCCACACTTCGATTTCAAAAAAATGGTCGCGACATTACATATTCTAGGTTTAAATGAAATATTAAATGCTTCACTAAAATGCCCCCTTGATTAACATCTCATTACAATGAGACACTAAATTTTAGAATCTCTGGTTTGTTTTCATGGTGTCCGGTATACTAAAGTGACCAGTGGCGACTCCAAATTGATTTTTAAATAAATAAAAAATTTAATATGGAAAACCCTAATTTTCAAGACTTAATAAATTACAATGAATAAACCCCTGATTTTCCAAAAGAATAATCGCTATGCCATTTCCATACTTCGGTTTCAAAAAAATGGTCGCGACATTACATATTCTAGGTTTAAATGAAATATTAAATGCTTCACTAAAATGCCCCCTTGATTAACATCTCATTACAATGAGACACTAATCAAACTTGGAGAATAAAAGTTTCCATTTAATAATTATTTATTTTCTACAATGATCTCGTCAATTTGAATTATTTAAATCAATTAAAGAACCTAAGCTTAAAGGCTCTAATTATTTAAACTAAGTGAATTAGTCACCTAAACAATTATACTATATGTCCATTTTAAATATGCAAGCAAACATATAATTTAAACTAATTAAATTAATTAAAGGGAAGAAGGGACCAGATTGAATTAATACTGAAATTTGGGGACGAAATTACAAGAATTTAGGGGTTGAATTGAAAGGAAAGCTAAATTGGATAGCCCAAAGTATGAAGACCTAGGAGTAGGGCGCAGGTCTTTCAACCCGGCCCAATTAAAGGGCACAGATCCAGTCTAACCCAGCACCAAAACGATGTCGTGCTGACTCACCTATAAAAGGCTCGAGTTTGAGCCAACTTGGCCATAATGCAATGGTCATCTCTCTCTCTCTCTCTCTCTTCACCCGGATATGCTCTCCCTTCTCTCTACACAAACACGAACCAAACCCAGAAACTATACCTATTTCATATCAAAACCACCCATTTTAGGGCACGCTCATCTTGTGTTTATCCAATTTTGGATAACACCAAACCTTTCGGCTATACTCCGTCGCACCTTCCGCCACTTGGTCGATCTCAACCCTTTGCCGGTGACATTTGACCGTTCGCCGGCCACCGTCCCAAACCCCGATCATCTTCAACCTTGCTCTAGCAGTCGTGATGCGATTTTCAGCCATTGTTGATTCGAACAAAAATCCTAAAAAACCCTGATTTTTATCCTGTAACCCTAGATCTGTTCTCGGTCCATTGGGACCACCCAACTCCAACCAACCTAAGTCTACTCTACCCATCCCTGATCTCATTTTCAACTCATCCACTTATCATCAAACTCTGGCCACCAGATGAGTTTTAGATCTCACTTTTATTTACTATTTTCTGCTATTTTTTAATCTCGATCAAACCTATTTCCAATTTATTTTGTAGGCAATCGAAAATAAGAAGGGATTTTACCTTCACAACGACAATGGCATTTTCGGTAGCTTTTACAATGACCGATCAGCTTCCTCAGTGTCCTTTCAACTCCTTTGGTCGTGGTTGAATTCCCACGACGACGACCTTTCAGCTCTCTAACGGTTCAATTTCTGATGGCAGGTGAGATTCTCGAAATACCTCTTTCTCTCTATATTTTATTATATTTTAATTATGGTAATTATTAGTGGTAATTATTATTCTTACGTTTCTCTCTCTTAGGTATCTTTAGAGGATCAGATGATGATGAATGGCTACCATGATCCGCGAGAAGGAGAAAAGTACTAATCGAAGGCTGCCACGTGTCTTGTATTGGGCGGGAAAAGAAGTTGGCAGACCCATTTTGTGTTTATTATGCGAAAATATGTGTTTGTTGGATAAAAATGAGTTGTTAATGACTTAATTTGGGCAGGAAACATTTGAGAATTTGGCCTTTGTATTTGATAAATGGGCTTTGTGTACATAAAAGGGACATGTGATTGTAAATGGACATTTCAAATGGATTTTTTTGGAACTTATGGACTGTTTATTTATTATTGGGTTATATCATGCTATTTATTTATATTTTAGTTTTATTTATAAAGAGTTAAATTATATATGAGTACCCGTAAAAAGTTAGGGTATTACAAGCGGTATATATTGGAGCGACTTGATGCATGTGCTATTTTCTACTCATGTACTATTTTTTATGCTCTACTCACTTACTTTGGAAGCGGTGATCATTGAGCTAATTCCTTTAGGCATACTTCTTGAAAATGGTGGACGCTCAAATGACCTTTTGTTTATCTCTGCTCGCTTGCTTTGGAAGTGTCGATCATTGAGCTAATACCTTTAGGCCCACTTATTGAAAGTAGAGGACGCTCAGACGAACCTGCTTATCTCTACTCGCTTTCTTTGGAAGTGACGATCGTTGAGCTTATTCCTTTAGGAACACTTCTTGAAAGTGGCGGATGCTCAGATGACCATTTCTCTATATCTGCTCACTTGCTTTAGAAGCGGTGGTCGTTTGAGCTGATTCCTTTAGGCACACTTCTTGAAAGTGGCAGACATTCAGACGACCCTTTGTTTATCTCTGCTGGCTTGCTTTGGAAATAGTGATCGTTAAGCCGGTTCCTTTAGGCACACTTCTTAAAAGTGGCAGACGCTCAGACAACCCTTTGTTTATCTCTACTCATCTTCTTTGGAAGCAGTGATCATTGAGCTGATTCCTTTAGGTACACTTCTTGAAAGTGGTAGACGTTTAGACGACCCTTTGTTTATCTCTGCTCACTTGCTTTGGAAGCGGCGATCGTTGACTTGATTCCTTTAGGCACACTTCTTGAAAGTGGCTGACGCTCACACAACCCTTTTGTTTATCTCAACTCGCTTACTTTGGAAGAGAGTGGATTAACCAAACCTACTTAGTATTTTGATTGAAAAAATTTACGGTAATGGTTCCTTATAGATGAGATACTTTTTACAAACTTACGTTTTCTTGAGCCGTTATATACAAAATATGAGGGACTACGGAATACGAATATATGATTTTTCAATGTGCATAGGGGAACAAAGAGAAAAAAATGGATGAGGTAGAGAAATAGACCTTGAGGGAAGCGGCAGTTAGTGCAAGGTCTGAGGATCTTCTCATCCTCAAGATTCTTTACTTGCTTCATTGTTGTTCACTCCATCTCCGAGGCCTAGGCTATCGAGGATCATCGCGGGTTTACTTAAGAAATTAACTTCAAGTTTTTTTTGCAGCAGGTCAGCATTTTCTCGCGTCTTTGCTACTGTACTTAGCTGCTAAATTGTCTGCAACTTTACATTGAATGCCAACACGCAGATACTGGTTTTGACTACCAAGGAGGTTATGGGGGAACGACTTTGTTTATCAGCTTTTATGCTTCAAATTTCATCAGCATGAATTATTTCTTTTCTTTTAGTAAGGTAACCACAATGGCTCCTTACATCCCTCATCCGGACTTTTTGTTTCTCGCACTCGATGTCTCTTCCGCACTACATGGGACCTTCTAGCCTTTACATCTCTCATCCGAACTTCTTTTATTCTCTACCCATGTTTCTGTTGAACATCTTTCTTTTATGTCTTTAATAAATCTTTCTAGTTGTCCCCTTCTAATGGCGGGTTCTATTTCATCCTTCAAACAGATGCACTCATCTGTATAATGATCTTGCGCCCTATGAAATTCTCTTCTTTTACTTGATCTTTTTCTAACTTCATTTGGTCTCATTCCTGGTGGGGGCACCAGGATTTCTAAAGCTGCGATTTTTCCCTATTCTCGTTATTCTTCTTTATTCTTACAAGATGGTAGGCTTCCCCCTCTTGTTAGGGCATCTTGGTTGATTCTTGTTGCTTGCATGCACTCTCCCTCAGTTGTTTTAGCTGTAGTCACTCGTGATTCTTCCACAATATTCTTGTCGGGGATCGCTCTTCATCGCTTCTTAGGGATCGGACTAAAAACGTGCATGGTCCACACTCATCGCACCAATTTTTTATTGTCAAAATAGAAAGGAACCAGAGGTGATGTCCTGATTGTGGTTGGGATGGCCGTTCTAGGTCAGAGCTCTTATATTGATCTTGTTTTGGGTGATAGTTGTAACCCCGTTGACCAGGCCTAGACGCTAGATCAAACCAAGCGAGCTATATTGGGTTAGCCAAAACAAACTCGAATGAGTTACGTGAAACTAGGGTCATTTCTTTCCTTTTATCTTTTCTAGATGTATTTTTAATCCGTAGGGTAAGCATACTAGCAATGGATAAGTTATCGTTTGAATTGGGCGTCGAATCGACATCCAATTAGGTGTAATTGCAATTTAAGGACTAAATTGCAAAATTGAAAAACTGTGAGGACTTACTTAAATATAAAGTTACCAAACCTCAATTAATCAGGTTATAAGCATGTTGGTTAAATTTCAACTTAAAAAAAATCATCCAAACTCATTTAATTGCATAAACAAGAAATAGTGACCAATTTGCAAAGAGACAAACTTAACCAAGGAAATTACCAAGAATAACTAACTCGGTATCGGTACACCGTCATCCCGTATCGATATGGGTAATAAATTTTCAAATCTGAGAATTCCAGTAGCTAAAATGCGTACTAATACACTTGCCCATTTAGCGACACATGTTGCAATTTCCAAAGGGGCGTACCGATACAGAGCTAGGTGTACCAATACCCCTGTGCAATTTTGCACTCTTTTGAGCTGTATTAGACCATGTGTACATAATCCATAGGGCCCTTATTGGTACGACTGGTTTTGTAATGACCCTTTTGGCTAAACATATTATTCTTAAGCTCAAAGGGATAAGCTTCAAATAACATAAAAACATCATACCAGCACATGACTAACAATTTCCAATAAGTTAAGGTAGCATAGGCATCAAGGAAGCAAAGTCAATCATCAAGGTAGACCTATTGGCATGATATCTATCCCACATGCTTAAATCTTCGCAAATCCCTCAAACCAAAACATAAACCAACATACCAACTCAAAAGACCAAAGGAAACATGTCCAAAATAGGGAGTACCAAAACAACCCTCCTAATTACAACTTGGTCACATTACCATTTATTAATACTAAGCATTTATAAAACCATACTTGAGAAAGTTCAACTCTTGGATTCTTTCTTGCTCGTTCGCTGCCCCAAAAGCTTACTTATCTGCATTGATGAGAAAAGAGAGCGTAAGCATAAAATGTCTAGTGAGGGATTACCCAAAAACACTCATCAATGCATTAAACCATTTGCTTTTAAAACATGTAATGTATATCATGCCAAAACAGCTCATGCTTCTTTTGTAACACCCTTGACCTGGTCTAGATGCCAGACCGAACCGAGCGAGCTACATTGGGTTTGCCGAAACAAACTTGATCGATTTACTTGAACTTAAGCCCATTTTTTATCTTATCTAGATGCATATTTAAATCCTATGGTGAACATGCTAGCAGCGGATACTTCATTGTTTGAATCAAGCGTCGAATCGACATCCAATTAGGCGTAATTGTAATTTAGGGACCAATTTGCAAAATTGAAAAACTACGAGGACTTAGCTAAATCTAAAGTTAACAAACCTCATTTAGTCAAGTTATATGCATGCCGGTTAAATATCATCTTAAATCAACCATCTAAACTCATTTAATTGCATAATCAAGAAACAGTGGCCAATTTGCAAAGAAACAAACTCCATCAAGGCAATCATCAGAAATAACTAACTCGATATCAGCACACCCCTAGCCCGTATGGGTACGGGTGATAAATTTTCAAATTTGATAATTCCATTAGCTAAAATGCGTACCAATATGCTTGCCCATGTACCTACACTTGTTGCAAATTCCAAAGGGGCATATCGATATGGAGCTAGCTGTACCGGTACCCCTGTGCAGTTTTGCACACTTTCGAGCCATATCAGACCCCGTGTACTGAAACCATAGGGCTTGTATCAGTACGATTGGGCCTGTAATGACCTCTTGGCCAACAAATGACTCTTAGGCTCAAAGGGATAAGCTTCAAATAACATATAAACATCATACCAATACAAGACTAATAACTTCCAAGAAGTTAAGGTAGCATAGGCATCAAGGAAGTATAGTCAATCATCAAGGTAGACCTATAGGCGTGATATCTACCCCACGTGCTTAAATCTTCCCAAGGCCCTCAATTCAAAGTATAAACCAACATACAAACTCAAAACACCAAAGGAAACATGTCCAAAATAAGGAGTACCAAAACAACCTTCCCAAATACAACTTGGTCACATTGCCATTTATTACTACTAAACTTTTATAAAAGCATACTTTAGAAAGTTCAACTCTTAGATTCCTTCTTGCTCGTTCGCTGCCCCGAAGGCTTACTTATGTACATGATGAGAATGGAGAGCGCAAGCATATAATGCCTAATGAGGGATTACCCAAAAACACCCATCAATGCAATAAACCATTTGCTTTTAAAACATGTAATGTAAATCATGCCAAAACATCCCATGTTTCTTCTACCATTTCAAAATATGCATAACAACATATGCTAACATGTATCATGGATCTCTAGCACAAATCTCCAAGCAAACCTCAACTTAAGCCCTCACATGTTTATTCCTCTAATAGCAAGGCTTAAGGAACACAACATGTATAAATCATATTATACCACATAATCCATTTATCATGATACATTAATTCATATATTGACATTAAAGTGACCCAAAACCAAACATTTCCATTTAAAGAAAACACATCGGATACATGGATTTCCCAAGTGGTTCCTTCGACCACTTATACATACATCTCTGAATCGTAGCATGGTACTACTACCCCTCAACAGTTATGATGTATAAATCTTCCAGCGGGAGATCTCTAAGCAATTACCTCTCAACTGTTGTGGTTCCCATGGTGGAGTGCCACCCTCGACACATATGAGGCGACTTATTATTGTGCACTTTAAACCCTATGGCTAGCAAACTATATCCAATAAATTTTAACCATTCCCACTTGTCACTATATTCCACTTTAAAAATGTTACCTCACTGTTGTTCATATGCATTTAACAAAACATTTCCATATGCATCAATCAAACCAATTTCTAATACATTGAACCATGCATTTTAGAATTCTCAAAACCCCTTTTTGCAAACCTTTTTTCATACTCATAAATCATCAACATATGATCATTTGCAACATCTTTCAATGCTAAAACATGCATATGATAGCAGGTAATCAAAACCATTAACAAGAGCATGATAATGTAATTTACAGAACTAATAACAAGAGCGAGAATGTCCAATACTTACTTCCGAACTTAGACAATCATTTCAAGATTAGTCTAAACTCCCAAAATCACTTTCAAACCTTTATAAAGCTTTAAATCTCGTTTCTGCTCACCGAAAACATAAAGCTCCACTTATCGATGTGAAATCAAGCATATAAAGCTTTTGAAACTTCACCAATTGCTAAAGGATAAAACTCCCCTATTTTAACCATATAATAACAGAGGGTTAATGCATCATTATGCATCCATAATCCCAGCAACATCCACTCCCAACTTCACCTCCCTAAAAACCATCAAATGTCTTCCAAAAACGACCGAAAACATCACCAAACACAACCTAAACAAATTCCAGCCACAACCTATCAATTTGAACATCTTAACAACATCAATTAACATCTAAAAACACTTATATCCACACCTTATACCTCCAGCAACCTTTTAACACCATAAACACCTCAAAATCTAACTAATCACAACCAAGAAAATTAACTATTCAATTAGTTTCAGAATTCCTATTAAAAATCCATCTTTATAACATTCAATCACATTATTAACATGATCTAAACCAATATAGATCACCACATATCATATTTATAATAAAGATCTTCCAATTTCTTATTAAAGCTCACTTTAACCATTTTAATCTTAATTTAATCAACAACACATAACAAAAATCGAGTGTAAAATATCAGGAACTTTGGAATTTCAATAAATAACCTTTGATTAGATAATAGAAATGAAAATCACCTCTAACGGTTGGCTTCTCCCTTAATTGGAATGACTTGAGTGAAATCTCCAATAAAACAAGTAAGGTTTGATGCAGAAATCAAAGGAATCAATTGTGTAGCCAAAATGAAATCAAAAGAGTTGATCCCTAATCATTTTAGAATAAGGAAAGTAGTTTGGCTAGTGGGAAAATTGAGAGAAAAGTTGAGAGCAAAAGTAGTTACGTGGAAAAAGTGAATTTAACTAATAAAACCAAATTAATTAAATTCATTTTGTTTTTATTTAATAATCATTTAAAACCATTAAAAATTAGCCTAAATTAAGGGAAAAGTTTTATTAAAAACATTGGTAGATTAGCTCCTTAAAGATTCTAAGTTTTGATCCTTTTACGATTTAATCACCAGAAACAATTTTGAAAACTTACAATTTAGTCACAAGTCCAAAATGTTATAAAATCTGAATTCATTTTACCAAATTGAGTTTACCAAAACCCTCAATATAATAATTAGGTATTTTCCAACATTTTTTCATATTTTATTTCAAATTAAAATATTTATTAAAAACTAATTTCTAAAACTAACTTGAACAGACTAATTCGGCTCACTCGAATCGTCTATTCCACCTAGCTAACTCCTAGGCCCAAAATTGAGGTGTTACATCTTTTATCTTTCCAAATTATGCATATTAAACCATATGCTAAACATGTATCATGTATCTCTCGCATAACCATTATGCAAACCTCAACTTAAACCTTTACATGTTTGTTCTTCTAATAGCAAAGCTTAAGGAGCACCACATGTATAAATCACATTATACAAATATTGTCCATTTATCATGATACATTAATTCATATATTGGAATTAAAGTGACCCAAAACCAAACCGTTCCATTTAAAGAAAACACATCAGATACACAGATTTCTCAAGTGGTTCCTTCGACCACTTACACATACATCTTCGAACTGGAGCATGGTACTACTACCCCTCAACGGTTATGATGTATAAATCCTCCAGCTGGAGATTCTAAGAAATTACCCCTCAACCATTGTGGTTCCCATGGTGGAGCAACACCTCAACACACATGAGGTGACTTATTATAGTGCACTTTAAACCCTATGGCTAGCCAACTATATCTGATAACTTTTAACCATTGCCACTTTCCAATATACTCAATTTAAAACATTTTACCTCACTATTTTACATATGCATCAATCAAACCAATTTCCAATACATTAAACTATGTATTTTAGCATTCTCTAAATCCTTATGCAAACCATTTTCCATACTCATAAATCATCAACATATGATCATTTGCAACATCTTTCATTGCTAAAACATGCATATAACAGTAGATAATCAAAACCATTAACAAGAGCATGAGAACGTATTTTACAAAATCAAAAACGAGAGGAAGAACGTCCAATACTTACTTCCGAGCTTAGACAAGAGTTTCAAGCTTAACCTAAACTCCCAAAATCACTTTCAAACCTTTATAAAACTTTAAATCTCGTTTCCACTCACTGACAACACAAAGCCTCACTTGTCGATGTGAAACCAAGCATCTGAAGCTTCCGACACTTAGCCAATTTCTATAGGATCAATCTCTCCCATTTTAACCACATAACAACAGAGGATTAATGCATCATTATGCATCAATAATCCTAGCAACATCAACCCCCAACTTCACCTCACAACAAACCATCAAATGTCTTCCAAAACAACTGAAAACATCACCATACACATCCTAAACAAAGCTCAGCCACAACCTATCAATTTGAACATCTTAACAACATCTAAAAACACTTATATTGGCACCTTATACCTCCAGCAACCTTCTAACACCATAAACACATCAAAATCTAACTATTCACAACCTAGAAATTAGCAATTCAATTAGTTTTGGTGTTCTTATTATAATACCATCATTATAACATTCAATCACATTATTAACATGATTTAAATCAATCTAGATCACCACAAATCAGATTTATAACAAATATCCAATTCCTTATTAAAATTCACTTTAACCCATTTAATCTTAATTTAATCATCAACACGTAACAAAAATGGATTGTAAAGGATCAAGGACTTGAGAATTTCAATAAAAAACATGTGATTAGATGAGAGAAACAAAAATCACCTCTAATGGTTGGCTTTTCCCTTAATTGGCATGGCTTGAGTGAAATCTCCAAGAAAACAAATAAGGTTTGATGTAGAAATCAAAGGAATCAATTGTGTAATCAAAAATAAAATCAAAAGAGTTGATTCCTGATCATTTTAGAATAAGAATAATAGTTTGGTTGATGAGAAAATTGAAAGAAAGTTGTAAGCAAAAGTAGTTCCATGACAAAAGTGAATTTAGCTAATAAAACCAAATTAATTAAATCTATTTTATTTTTATTTAATAGTCATTTAAAAACCATTTAAAAATGGCCTAAATTAAGGGAAAAGTCTGATTAAAAACATTGGTAGATTAGCTCCTTAAAGATATTAAGTTTTGACCCTTTTATGATTTAGTCACCAAAAACAGTTTTAAAAACCTACATTTTAGTCATCAGTCCAAAATGCTATAAAATCTGAATTTATTTTACCAAATTGAGTTTACCAAAACCCTCAATATAATAATTACGTATTTTCCAACATTTTTTCTATATTTTATTTCAAATTAAAATATTTATTGAAAGCTATTTTTCGAAACTAACTCGAACTGACTAATCTGGTTCACCCGAACCATCTATTCTACCTAGCTAACTCCTTGGCCCAAAATCGGGGCGTTACAATAGTGGTGTTTGGGCTAAAAGATCTTGGCTCTCTTTTGTTGTATGTTCAGTTTTATAATACTTGGACATGTGTCAAGATGGGGTTGTCGTGGCGCGTTGATTGGACTGGCTATGACTTGACGTCCTAGGTTCCCTTCATCATCTATAGTGGGCATGCGTGTAGTCACGTGACTATCGGATGAGACACGATGTTGCTGGTAGTCTTGTATGTTTGCCATAGAAAGCGAAGGACATCTCACAGTTCACGCGTGATCCTGTATTTCGCGGTCTGCGTACGTTGTTACATTCATTGTTGAACGTTCCTTGTATTGCGCCGTTCACAGTCTTACTATGATTTCGTCACATGGCGGTACGTGCTTATAGGTACTAACGAATATAGTAGATGTTTAACACAAAATTTTGTACAACTTTAATATTTTATCTCTAAAAATAAGAGACAAAGTGGTTATGAACATTTTCGTAAAGGAAAACAAATAAAAGGTTGTTAGACTAAGATTTACGACCATTCATTGGTTCAAAAACACTAACGGAATAAATTGATTAATTATAAAGATGATCTTTCTAATTTAATTTGTTTCATTTGCAGTTTTATAATTCGAACATCTATACTTGTTTAAAGGACTTACTGTTTCATTTTACTAGACTAACCAGTAATTGATTGTATCAAATTTATTAATTTTATTATTTTAAAATTTATATAGATAGGAAAATTTTACAACGCTCGACGAGCACCGTTGAGCACCACTAACAATGAGCACCAATAAATTAATTAATAAACATTAAAAATCTCAAGGACTAAACATATATTTATAAATTATTTAAACATATAATTATAAATTATTTAAAATAAAATATTAATTAAATTATTTTCTATATATATAATATTTTTTAATTTTTTAAAATAATTGGATCAAATATCAACTTTAGTCAATTTAAAAAACAAAAACCCGAAACCATAAATCCAAAACTCTAAACCCTAAATCTTAAATTCAAATATTAGGTTTTGGGTTTTAGATTTAGTGTTTAGGGTTTTGAGTTTAGTATTTTGAGTTTAAGGTTTAGGGTTTCAGGTTTTAAGTTTTGTGATTGGTATTTGATCCAATTATTCTTAAAAAGATTAAAAATATATATATAGAAAATAATTTAATTAATATTTTATTTTAAATAATTTATATTTATACGTTGAGTCTTTTAAATTTTTAATCTTTATAAATTAATTTAATGATGCTCAACGGTGCTCATTGTTAGCGGTGCTTAGCAGTGCTCGTCGAGCGTGGTAAACTAATTTCTATAGATATCCATATATTTTTAAAAAGTCATTAAAACTAAGCGAATAAAAGGTAACATCTTATTAATTGTGAATTCTAGAATTTATGGGTGAATAAATTGATGGTCTGTCATTATCCCAAAAACAAAATTTTGATGATATGTAGTCTATACGATATTTTTTTTGAATAATTTCAATCTATGAGGAGGGTGAACGGAAATTTATTTTTAGTGGGTCTTGAACTCACAACTTAAGGAAATATAAAGGTGTCAATTGAGAGCTTTAATCACTTACTTTGGAGATTGTTGACGTAGTCTAGACGATATTTGAATAATTTTATAGGTAAATGGATGATAAATATGTTAAACTTATCCAGTAGGTTAAACCAATCAAGATAAATAAATATATATTTATTTATAATTTTTATGAGTTTTTTATATTATCGATATTTAATTTATTGATTAATTAATTTTGATTAGATATTAATAATTATTTTAATTTTATTTATTTTATTTAAAATCTTAGAATTTGTTGAAATTTTATTGTATTATACCAACCGATAATAGTTGGTTTTATATAATTTTTTTAGTTAGAAAATCTGATTATTTGATAAGACTTTTTTTGGTCAAATATTCACTTAATAAATTGCTTTTTTTAATTATTGAGTTTGGAAATGAAAGTACCAAGTTGTAATTTAACGAGTAAATAATGACTCATCTCTGTAAAGTTCAGGTCAACAAAAATAAACCCTATTTTATTTAAGAGGTGATGTAAATTAAAAATTTTGATTAATTGTATAAAAGTCAAACCCTTTCTTGTCCAAAATTGTAATAAAAATTCAAAACATTTTACTATGCAAATCAAAGTTCTTTTTTAAAGTGAAATATTAAAATAGAGTAGGGATAAAATTTAAATAAATATTAATATTTAAATTTAACATTTTTTTAATTTAATCCTTAAATAGTTTTTAGTCCAAACTAGTCATTAATTTTAGATCTTTGATCTTTTTAACGACGTGACATAATATAAGAGTGTCAAGTTATTAAAAGGACTAAAATTATCAACTTCAAAGATTAATGTAGACTAAAAACTATTTAGGATTCAATTGAAAATCTTGTCAATATTTTTAATAGTATCTACAACGCAAGAGAGGAAAAAGAAAAAAAATATTCATGCTAAGTATTGAATCTAGAACTTAAGAAGAAAAAAAAGATATCAATAGGAGGCTTTAACCCTTGCTTCAATATTTATTGACAAAATTGTCAAATTCAAAAACTCGAAAGTTACTTTATCCTAAAATATTTGTGAAGACTTTTTTCTGTTTGGTCTAAAATATTTCAATATTGTCACTTTAGTTTCGGTATAATGACAAGTCATCCGATTGACACTCTATCATTTCTTTTTAAATTGTGAGTTCAATACCTAGTAAGAACAATCATCTTCTTAAATAGGAAGAGTTTAAAAAATATTTCAGTGTATAATATTCACAATTGTTAATCAAATCTAGATCAAGTTCGGTCGGATTTCATTTGAATAAATATTTTTAGCATTAATTTTGTCACAATGTTTAAACTTAAAATTTAATTTATGAGATATTGAATTTGTAAATTGAACATTAAACTCACAACCAAGGAGAGATGTGAAAGTGTCAACTGAGAGCTTTTAACCGCATGTTCTAAAGATTATTAACATATCTATAACACGGTTTAAACAAAAGAGTATCCTAGAACGTGACACATGTCCTTTATATATTATATTTTTTTAAACATATGTCTTGCAAAATTTAATTTATAAAATATGTTTATTTTAACCTTAAATTCTAAACCATAAATAAAAAATTTTAAACTCAAAAATTGAAAATTTTGTACGTGCACAAAATATTTTCTTTTTTATTTATATGGCTATTTTTATGTATTCATGCTTGTTTAGTTTAATTTTTAATCATTTTTTAAAGAAAATCATATTTCAATTTCTCATTTATAATAAATTAATCATTCATAATAGTGAATCAGTTTTTAAAAAAGTTAATTTATTAATATATTTTTTGATATTTTGGTTTATACAAAATGTTCAATTCGTATGATTCACATCTCAACAACTAGGATTTTTTTTAAATATATGTTAATATTAAGGGATGCATTTAAAAGATTTTATCGATACGTTCACTTGTATATTACTTTAAAATTTATACGTAGTCTACTTAAAATATATTTTTAGTTATTTCTAAAAGCACTTAGAAGGTTTAATTTATACGTTAACATGGAATAATCATAACAAGATTTTAAAACTTATAGCAAACATATGTTTCTTATATTGGCCAACAGAACATGAAATGATTAGTCATAAGACTCGTTCTAGTGGTCACTTTGAGAAATAAATAAAAAATTATTGATATCCGACCTATTTAAATAAGGGTAATTATTCTATACACAAACGTCTTAGTTTTAAGGTTTATATATTATGTTTAGGGTTATAGTATAGGGGTTTAAGTGTAGTAGTTTTGAATTTAAGGGCTGTTGATAGAATTTTAAGTTTAGGGTTAAAATTTAGGGTTTATTGGTTAAAACATAAATCTCTAGCCATATTACCTTAAAACCTAAACTCTAAACCCTAAATTCTAACACTAAACCTTAAGTTCTAAACATGAACCCCAAAATCTAAACCCTTACACTAAAACCACTAAACTATATACTCTAAACTCTAAAATTAAGGCGCTCGTGAAAATAAAAATTTTAACCGCCTATGTATAGGATAATAATTATTTAAATAATATATTTTAAAGTATATTTAAAATAAGTAATCCATGTGTTATCTGGCGGTCAGTGTAAGGTTAATATTTAATTCTAGATAATCATAGACTTAATTTTGATAGATAAAAAATACTAATTAAATAATTTTTATTTAATAATTTTTAAGTTTAAAATTATTTGTTACTATTAATTATATATAAAATAGTTAACGGTAGTAAATTATAAAGGGTAAACTACATCAGTGACCACCGAACTAATTGGGTACCTATTTTGACCACCGAACTATCAAAATCGTCAATCAGACCACCAAAATTATTAAATTGATCTATTTTGACCACCGCCGTTAAAAAACTAACGGAGGAATAACGTGGCAGTTAACGAAAATTTATAAAATTATACATTTAGTCCTTGTTATTTGCCTATAATTTCAATTTGGTCCTAATTTAAATTAAATTGATTAAAATTAATCATCCAATCGGATGACGACACGTGTCATCACCCGATTGGACAATTTATTTTAATTTATAATTTAATTTATTTAATATTTAATATATTAATACAAGTTACACCCTTTTTATATATCTTATAATACTGTAATTGTTTGGGAAAAAGAAGTAAAAATGATTGAGAGAGGATTTGAACTTAGGTCATTTTGGATGTGTAAAAATATACAAACTTCTAAATTAAGTCAATTTTTTAGTAGAAAATTAAAATATTTTGAATATATTTAAAGTATAATTAAAGCAAGATTTAAAATGAAAACAAATTTATGATTTTTATATTTTTAGATTAAATTGAATACTTTTTTCACATTTAATTTAATAATTTCATATATATAATATTGAAACGGTTTTTAATTTAATTAATAATTTTAATTTCTCACATTAATTAAATATCTTATAAACATGTAAAATATACATTTTAATATATAACCAATGAATTAAGATATTTAATAAAAAATTAAAATTATTAATTAAATTAAAAAATTGTTTCAATATTATATATATATACGAAATTATTAAACTAAATGGGAGGGGGAAAAGTATCCAATTTAATCTAAAAATATAAAAACTATAAATTTGTTTTCATTTTAAATCTTGATTCAACTATACTTTAATATATATTTAAAATATTTTAATTTTCTACTAAAAAATTGACTTAATTTAGCAGTTAGTATATTTTTACACTTTTCAAATGACCTAAGTTCGAATCCCCTCTTAATCATTTTTACTTCTTTTTCCCTAACAATTACAGTATTATAAGATATATATAAAAGGGTGTAATTTACAATAATACAAATGGTTTGGCGTAGTGGTAATGGTATGGGTCTTTCACCTAAGAGGTCTTAGGTTCAAACCACCCTAAACACACTCCTTGTCTCTTTAATTTTGTCACCCACCTGGTTGAAAGAAAATAAATATATTAAATATTAAATAAACTAGATTAAAAGTTAAAATAAATTGTCCAATCGGGTGATGACATGTGTCGTCATCCGATTGAATAATTAATTTTAATTAATTTAATTTAAATTAGGACCAAATTGAAATTATAGGTAAATAGAAATAATTTTATAAATTTCCGTTAACTGCTACGTCACCCATCTGTTACACATCCGCTAGTTTTTTAACAGCAGCGGTCAAAATAGGTCAATTTAATAAGTTTTGTGGTCTGATTGATAATCTTGATAGTTCCGTGGTCAAAATAAGTACCCCAATTAGTTTGGTGATTACTGGTGTAGTTTACCCAATTATAAATAAGAAATGAAATCAAATGCTTCCATTATTATTGTATTCAGTATCTAATCTTTCTTTCTTCAGCCTGTAAAATTATAGGTAAATAGAAATAATTTTATAAATTTCCGTTAACTGCTACGTCACCCATCTGTTACCCATCCGCTAGTTTTTTAACAGCAACGGTCAAAATAGGTCAATTTAATAAGTTTTGTGGTCTGATTGATAATCTTGATAGTTCCGTGGTCAAAATAAGTACCCCAATTAGTTTGGTGATTACTGGTGTAGTTTACCCAATTATAAATAAGAAATGAAATCAAATGCTTCCATTATTATTGTATTCAGTATCTAATCTTTCTTTCTTTTCGTGGTCAAAATAAGTACCTCAATTAGTTTGGTGATTACTGGTGTAGTTTACCCGATTATAAATAAGAAATGAAATCAAATGCTTCCATTATTATTGTATTCAGTATCTAATCTTTCTTTCTTCAGCCTGTAGAAGTTCTGTTCCTGCTCTGTTTTCCGTATAGGTTTCTGCTCTGTTTTTCATTTTCGGTTATAGAAATCTTCTGTATCAAAGTGAAAAGAGAAGACCCCAGAAATCATGGGTTTCTGTTAAAACAAATAAAACTCGAGAATTTTCTGGCTTTTGTCATCAAACAAAACAAGAAACCGTTTCCCCTTGTTTTCTCGGACTTCCCTTTGTTTTTCTTTCCAAGTTACCGTGTAATTCTGGATTTAACTTAAAGAATTAGACGTCAAATGGGAACAAAACTCGTTTCTTCATTTTTGATCAAAGCTTATAAGCCTTGAGTTTTCTTTAAGTTAAAAAAAACAGAGTTGAATCAAACAACAGTTTCAACTACCAACAAAGACACGGTTGAATCCAAACATACATATGATATTTTTTGTATTTTCTGTTTCCCTAAATTTAGCTTTTTCAAACATCGAAATATAGAAATCCTCTGTTTTTTTCGACGAAATCGCGATAATTTCTCCTCCTCTGTTTTTTTCTCCTTCATTTTCCTCTGTTTTCCCCCTCGTTCGAGTTGGAGAGAAAGCCCAATCTCTCTCTCTGTTTTGTTGTTGGAATCGTCATGATTTTCGACACCGGGTCAACTCAGTCGAACCTGGATTGTTTCCTCCATTGCTCAACACCCACAGCCAAATCCCAATTCCTCCTTAAGGTTCGAGATTTCACCGGAAATCATCTCCGTTTCAAGCTTTCTTCTTTCTTTCTTTCCCGTTTCTTGATGTTTAAACATTTTTGCAGAGCGAAATCAGGAATCTCAATCGATTATGGCACCCTTGGGAAAGAGAAAAGGTCGAGTTTTTCACATTGGGTGATCTTTGGAACTGTTACGACGAATGGAGCGCGTATGGTGCCGGTGTTCCCATCGGGTTGAACGACGACGAGACCTTGGTCCAGTACTACGTCCCTTATCTCTCCGCCATCCAAATATTCACCGGCAATTCTCCGGTCACCGGATTGAGGTAGCTGAAATTGTTTGTGGTTTCCGCGATCGAGATATAAGCGGAATTTGATGGGTTTTTGGTCTTGGAAATTTTTACAGGGAAGAGACTGAGTCGGGTGATGGCGAGAGGGATTCGTTCAGTGATTCGTACAGCGATGAAAGCGAGTTTTGGAGGTGGGACGGGTGCTCGTCGGAGGACGGTGGCTCCGAGCAAGACAGCGTTTGGCATGTGAATAATAGGTTGGGTTACCTTTATTTCCAGTATTTCGAGAGAACTACACCTTATGGAAGAGTTCCACTCATGGATAAGGTCACCTTCTTTCCATTTTTTTCTGTTTTTTTTTCTGCGTTCTTGGTATTATTAAAAAGGTCAAAATCTGGTTTTGGTTCCTCTATAATCTTTCAAATTTGGATATAGTACCTCTATTCTAATTCAGTATAATTCAGTTTTTTATTTCTATAATCTATATTGATAAATAATAATTAACCAACAACCAATTGGTCTAGTAAGATGAAGCACTAGATTCAGTAACAGTGGCGGATGCACCCAGCCCAGGTAGGGTGCATTCGCATCCCCATTTTTAATTTTTTTTTAAAAATAAGTTTAAGTTAGTGTTTTTTTGGAAACAAAATTAATTTTGTTTAGTATGTAGAGGAAAATTTTATTTTTGCATACCTATTTGAGGAAAAAATATATTTTGGACCCTATTTTGAATTTCTAGATCCGCCACTGTCCAGTAAGGTCAGGTGTATGAATCATGTCGTTGTCAATGGTGTAAAATGGGTTGGGAGGGTTGTGCCCATAATAAACATTGTAATACTCAATTCAGATTAGCTAGCTTTACAGTTAAAAATTAATGGCAAGGTACCAAAATAGAAACAAAACATGACGTTAAATACCATTTTATCAAAAAGAATTAATTGAGTGACTAAAATAGAAACACAGAATAGGTGGGTACCAAATAGTGAATTTACCCGAAATTATTAAATTATAAACAGCCTTTCTCGTTTACGAAAAGGGATATTTTTGTTTTGGAAGCAATTTTTTAAGAAAAAAATTGTTATGAAGTATTTAAACGACTCAAACAATGAAAAACAATCAAGACTAGTTAATGACATTATGAAGATAAATGGTCATGTTATGTTAAATTAAAGCATATGTACCAAATCATAAATATAAGTACAGTATTGGGACCAAAACCATAATTTGACCGCTTTTAAATTAGTTTTTGGCTGCAATTTATATCTTCCGAATCCCTCTACAGATTAATGGATTATCACGAAGATACCCTGGTTTGATGTCATTGAGGAGCGTTGATCTTTCTCCAGCTAGTTGGATGGCAGTTGCCTGGTCTCTCTCTCTCTCTCTCTCTCTCTCTCTCTCTCTCTCTCTCTCTCTCTCTCTCTATCCCTCTATATACATACATATATATTTTATATACACATGTAAACCTATGCGATATTCAATCAAGATTAATTAGTTAATAAATCAAATACTTTTTAATTAAACAAAAAAAACACACACGTGTGTATATATTTTATGATATGGTATCATTGACAAAGAATAATGGTCTGATTTTGGATAATTGCAGGTATCCAATTTATCACATCCCCATGGGAAGGACCATAAAGGACTTATCCACATGTTTCCTTACTTACCACACTTTATCATCTTCTTTCCAAGGTGCCTTTGTTGTCTTCATTTCTTTATTTTTCTTTTGAATACCTCTTTCGGATTATACAATGATCGAATTTGAAGTGTCAACTGAAGATTTGATAATACGTTCTTTACAATTCGAGCCACGATTTAATCGAAAAATACTTTAATTTTATGTGCAGATCTGAACCTTGAGGACGACATCGAAAGTCCCGAGAGAAAGCGAAAGGAAGGGGACGACATCGCTCTTTTGCCGTTCGGTTTGGCCACATACAAAATGCAAGGGGACATGTGGGTGTCGGGAAACTGTGGGCAAGATCAAGAGAGACTGTTATCGCTTCTGAGCGTTGCGGATTCATGGTTAAAGCAACTAAGGGTCGATCACCATGACTTCAATCACTTCACCGGAATACGACGTGGCTAAAAAAAACATGATCTCCTTGCAGTGAACTCTTTTCTTCGAGAAACCCCGTGGCTACGGGAAAAGACTGATGACTACTTAAAAAAAAATACAAAAACGAAAATGAAAAAAAGAAACCTATTATGGTTTTGTTTCTGATTTTGTGTTTTGTGAAGTAATAGCGGCGTCTGGCATTTGTTATCGAAACCCTTTCGAAGGTCCGATGTGAGGCCGGCCAGCCTTTACAAGATTCCAAACAGCAGATGGAATGTGAGTCGATTCAATTAACCCTTTTTATTTTTGGAGCTGTTTTAAGCCAAATTTGCCGACTTCATTGTAAAAAAGAATGGGTTACTAATGTCTTGAGAGGTAAAATAGTGAGGCTCTTTTGAAACTTGTATTGAATTGCATGAAATGTTCTTTTTCAACATTATACTGCCAATGAGAGAGGTGGAAGATGATTCCTCCACAGTTTCATAATTGTTTGGTGTTCCCATACCAAAATTCTTAATTTGGATTGGGTTACCTCTTTCTTTTTATATTCTTTTGTACGGATAAAAGTCTAGAATAGAAATGGAAGGCAGATGAGTATGAAAAGGAGACCCCAATTGCCATGCATTTAAAGGGCAAATATTTCCGAGCAGAGGCCACACTTACTGGGAAATTTTGGTCCCACCATTATTTCTTACAAGCAGCCAACCCCTAGCTGAAATTTAAAGAATTTACTAGAGGGAGAAAAGCAAACGAAAGGCATTAATTGCCATTCGTTACAAATGTGAAGAAGGAATATCAAGTGGGACTACATGGTTACATTTGTTTGTTTTTCATTCAATATTTGAAAGGATATAATTAGATTTGAAAATTTTAGTTAAAAAATATTAAAACTCAATTAAATTATCTGTTGATAACGTTAAGTTACCAACGAAACTCAATTCAAGTGATAATAGTTTAGTATGACTTAAATCGATCTTCGAGGTGTGAAAATACCTCTAAAGAAATAGATAAAGTACAAATTGTATTTATATCCCAAGATTCAATGGCTCTTTGTGACGCCCCAACGTCCCAACTGCCTATTTTTTAGGCATACAAAAAATTCTGATTAATTCTGTTTAGTCTTAAGAAACCGAAAAAAGAACAAAAAAAAATTATTAGTTGAGTTTGTCCTCAATATAAAAGGAGAGACGGAATCTTAATTTTAATTCAATAAGACGAAGTTTTTTGAAAGTAGCTTATCCAAAAAAAAAATTGAAAGTAAGAAGATAACTTATAATCATCATATAAGATTTTTAAATTTATTATATAAATTAAAGATATTTTTATTGAGAGTAAAGATTAAACTCCAAACATTAAATCTAAATCTAACAAACTTATAATCATCTTTCTCCACCTTCCTTTTCTCGTCTCCACACTTTCATGTGATTCGAATCTTCCTGCCATACTTATTTTCTTTGTTGTTGTCCCATCTGGAATTTCATCTTTTGACATTAGACTTCACCAAAGTTCTATTCATACATAGTGAGAGAGCTAGCCAG
Source organism: Hibiscus mutabilis (assembly GCA_019671005.1). Lineage (NCBI taxonomy): Eukaryota > Viridiplantae > Streptophyta > Magnoliopsida > Malvales > Malvaceae > Hibiscus > Hibiscus mutabilis. The sequence goes on from CM033712.1 coordinate 59,256,057, forward strand.
GCTTGTCAGCTTCAATGGCTGCACCCAAGAATACCAGTAAATCCGGGACTGAGAAGGCGAAATCAGTCCCGGAATTCCACGCCGACAGGCGGCGACAATGGAAGCCGGATTTTGATGAAACTTCCATTTCAAAAAGACCTCTTAAGAAGATACACTCCTCTGCATCTTCCTCTTCGGTTTTTCCTTTAGCTTTTTGTGACAATCAGCAACATATGATTTCCTTTAATTCCCACCACCACCACCACCGCCAGCAGCGGCAGCAAAATGGTATGGTTTATCGGCCATTTCAGCAGCAGCAGCTTCGTCAATACAGTTGTCTCGGTAGACAATTGTTTACGCAACCGATACATACGACCAAGCTTTACCGAGGTGTGAGGCAGAGGCACTGGGGCAAATGGGTAGCCGAAATTCGTCTCCCTCGAGAAAAGACTCGCCGTTGGCTCGGCACATTCGGTACAGCAGAAGATGCCGCCTTGGCCTACGATCGGGAAGCATTCAAGTTGATAGGAGAGAATGCAAAGCTCAATTTCCCCGAGCGTTTCCTCAACAAGGATAAAGATGAAGGTCTGAAATCTCAGCCTGCGAAAATCGAATCGATGCCTCCCGACAGTGATTCAAGGCTTGGTTCTGGTGAGCTGACAACCGTTGATACGGCGCAGATGACAGCAGAGGAAGGACTTTCGGGCTGTCAGGAATCGATGTGGGGAGATATGACAATGGCAGAGGCTTGGTTCGATGCAATTCCAGAAGAATGGGGGCCTGCCAGTCCTGTATGGGACGACATAGATGCTGCAAACAATCTTATTTTACCCTCATTTAGTGATTTTGATCACCAAAAACAACAAGGCAGTTCTTCTTCATCTTCTTCCTTTTCTTGCCCTATGAAACCCTTGTTTTAGTGGTGTTTTAGCATCATTTGGTGTTAATAACCAATCATTTTTTAGGTGTTTTTGTTGCATGTGCAGTTATAAAATCCAGTTTGCAGGAGACAGTTTGGTGATCTCCTCGATCGGTTCCATTCCATCTCCAGCTCTATTTCTCTGCTCGGAACCTGAAACCAAATCTCACCATGTACATTATGAAGTTTCCTAATTTCATGTAATTTCTTTTTGGTAGATCTAAACTTGAACATTTAATCAACTTTTTTTTTCTGTATCTGTGATATTTTTCTTTTAAATTTGACATCGTATCTCTTTATAATGTTCTCTGGCTTATTTATCTTTATTTTAAACCCTTGGATGAGCTGTAGTAATGTCATTTTATTAACGAGTCATTATTGTTATATGTATTTTTATGTTCGTGTTGATGATATTTTTATTTATCGTCGATAATAAAATTTGTGTATATCTATCATTTGTACGTGTTGTTTGATTGGGTTTTTAACCCTTTTCGTGTTTAATGCTATTTTATTTTTTAAGTGACTAATTTGTATGATATCAATTTATGGAAAATATCTCAATTATTGTATTATTATTAATTTGTATACTCTTCTTATAATTTTAAGATATTTTTTTCATTCAATAAAATTAGTGATTATTATTTGTAAAAGAAAATAAATATTATGAAAATTTAAAATGTTAATGAGAATGATTTAAATTTAGGTGGGAATAGAACCAAGAATATCCAATATGACAAACTCTTATGTAAAATATAATATGACAAACTTTCTATCATCTCAATAAAGAAAATGAGACTCCAAGCAAATAAGCAATTAATCGACGGGATTAGTACAGGTAAAAAGTAGTTTGATATCGTTGAAGTAAGTTTTGAGTTCAAGGTTATATGTAGAAAATTTTTATTGGGAGACTCGTCCACTAAAATTAAGTGTGTGATGCAGTCAGTCTGAATTAGTTATAGAACAAAACATTAAAAAATCAGGAGGAAAACAAAAAACAATTAACGATTAAAGCATAGTTTAAGCTATGGTTAACGAATTCCACATTAATTAATTATGAAATCAAAGCATTAGGGTTTGTATTGGCTGAAAGGGTAAGACCAGCCACCGTCCCTTTTATTTCTTTATGTTCTTTGACGGCAGGATAATGACGAACCAGATATTTATAATCACGCAGTTAATTTAAAAATTTTGGAAAATCTTTAGCTTGTTGAATGATTAATAAAATACTAAATGAGCTCACATTACCTTTCAACCGCACCCAATTTTGATATATATTTTGTAATCTTGAATTTGTTTATATTTTCTTATGAAAAAAATTTTGATATACATACCGTGTAAACTTTAATTTACACGTGTATTTTAGTTTTAGGGTTTAAAGTTTAGAGGTTTAGGTTGTATGGTTTAGAATTTAAGGTTAGTGTTTAGAATTTAGTGTATAAGGTTTAAGGTTTAGAATTTAGATTTTTAAGGTTAGAGTTAAAAATTTAGGATTTTAATTTTATAGTGTAAATACACAAGCTTGTGTAAAATTAATTTTACACAGCCTGTATATCAAAGTTTTACTCTTTTCTTATTATACTAATCATATAAATGTAATTGTTATTCTAACATTTAGAAGATCACATATTAAAAAAATAATTATGTCACACGTGTTGCTCTAACGCAAACCCTCTATTTTTTTAACCCTCTTCGTTGCGAATTTTATTTTTTCATTTTATTTAGCTGACGGTAACACCGATTTTAATGTTGGTTGTCGACCGCCGAATCTGTTTTTTTTTTTGTTTTTTTCTTAGTTTTTTAATAAAAATAACTCTATTTTTGTTGCACGTTTTTCTCTGCCTTTTTGGCACGTTTATCTATGTTTTTCGGCTTGTTTTTTTCTGAGCCATTTGGCCGTTCTTTTATTTTATATTTTTCTCATGGTTGGATTTGGCAACGTCACGACTAATTAAGATGGCGCTTATTTATAATAATGCTAATTTTTCTTGCTCTGGACTCTCGGATTGAATTTGGATACTCATTTTGCGCTCATGGATAGTTTTTCATGACGCTCGGCTCTGATTTACGATTCTCGGTGGTCTTTCAATAGATTAATTCTCTTTTGTAGTTCGTTTGCTGGTGTAGTCAGAGTTGTTCATGTCTACTTTTCGTTCGAGTCTTTTGGATGGGTTTTTAACCTTTTTTATGTATGGTCTTTGTATGATCTAAAGTAGCTAGTTTTAGAAAAATGACCAAATTATATATTTAGTTTACGATGACAGTTGTAAACCCTTGTTGTCATTTTGGATATTTTCTCATTTAATTTATTTAAAAGAAGATCATATTTGAACGTATTTAAATATGTATTATTCTTAATGTCAAAATATATGTATTATTCTTTGACTTATAAGTTTGAGGTCTAAATATTTTAGGCAACGTGTATAGGGATGGAAATTTGAACTGTGGATTCTGATATTTGCATATATTTGATTCTCTTTTTCTGAATCTGATATAGTAAATCTGATTTCGATTAAAAAATGATATAACACGCTTGCTTTTAACGAGATTTAAACTTTGGTCATCCAATTTTTAGCAAATTTAAATACTCGACATGTGATTTAAATCTTTGAAAGAATATTATTTAAAATTCGAGTTAATTGCATTATACGTTCTAAAATTATGACTATCATTCTAAATAGGAACCTGAACTTTTAAATGTTCTAATTTCATCCTAAAATATAGCTCTCATTCTTAGTTGGTCCCCAAACTTTTGAATATTTCAGTTCCAAACTACAACCCTCATTCTAAATTGATCCTCAAACTTTTGAATATTCCAATTTTATCCTCAAATTATTATTTATCTCACATCATATTATTACATAATACACATCAATGTTTACATGATAATTTACATTTTTTATAACGCGTTTATTAATATGTGTTATGATTAGCATATATTGATAATTTGAGGATGAAATTATAATATTCAAAAGCTAAAAGACCAATTTAAAATGAGAGTAGTAGTTTGTGGATGAAGCTGGAACATTCAAAAGTTCGAATATCAATTTGGAATGAGGGTCATAGTTTGAGGATAAAATTTAAACATTCAAAAGTTTATGGACTAATTTTAAATAAGAATAATAGTTCGGAGATGTATGGTGTAATTAACTTTTTAAATTTGAATTTTGCGGAACATAAATGAAAATAATATTTAATTTAAATTTAAATAACTATACTCAGATAATTTATGGATAAAAATAAATTTAGATTTTTTTATAAATTTATTGTCATTCTAACTTGTGTAAAAAAGAAGAAAACACACACAGACATATCCCCCTCGGCTCTTTGAACTGGATATTTTACTGTAAACCACCAGGCCGAAAAGGCCCAAAGACCTAAAATGGACAAAAATGGTTCATTGTGAAACACCCAATTATCGTTCCATTTTGTGGTTTTCATGTTAGTGTGTTCACAGTGAAAGATTGGCTAAAATGGTAAAAAAAAATTCCAGTTTGTGAATTTGTCATAGATTTTTTTTTTGTATATTTGGCGTTGGAAACCTAACGAGCCAAACACGCTCAAAACGAAAGACCTAAGATCGACCACTAGTGTTATATCAACTCTTTGAAGTCGATTAGCCTTTTTTTTTTCTGATTGTTTAGTGTACAGTAATACTCAGGCGAAAAAACCCATCATTTGTCTCAGTACAAATAACAATTCCAAATCTTATATGAAGTTTACCAATCATTTTACTATCCTCAAGATCCCTCAATTTATAAGCATACATCGTCATCAAATCGTATCTTTGCTTAGTAGTGAGAAAAATATCAAAATCACAAAAAGGATCCAGTAGGGCCGGCCGATGATCCAAAAGAGTAGGCAGTGGGACAAACATTTATACACAACCATTGTCAAAAACATCAAAATCACAAAGAGTATGTAGTACAGTCGGTCGTTGATCTAGAAGCGTTGTTAGTTGCACCATCGAATCATCCAGGAGAGTTGGTACCTGCACCATCATCGGAGTGGTCACATGGACTGGCTATCTGGCATCCAAGTAATCCGAGTCTGTCGCTTCATATTTGTATTGGGTATAGCAAGACTAATTACTTGAATCGTTTCGACATGTTCTGCACCATCGGGTTTTCAATCTTCAGCCACCCACTCTTGCTTAAGCTCCACAGTCAGATATTCATTGGGTCTTGTCGTTTTGTGTTGTCAATATATTTTACAAACATATGTTTTTATGGTGTTTTCCGGTTATTTTTCAAAACATTGCTGTGAGTTCTTTAGGTTCTCCATTTCTAGAACAAGTGTTGTGGGTTCTTTAGGCTCTCGAGGGATGGTAACTTGTCTTCTTTGGCTGACTTATCCTCTTTCAGGAAGATATCATATATCATGTATCATTTATCGGCTTCTTGAGTAGGTGAAAGCATTAAATTTTTATATTAGTTAATTATTATTATAATAATAGATATAACTACAATTTGGATAACTCTAACATTGGAGAAAGAGATAAGTCGGTGACTCCTTTAACATTTGGTACACTCAATGAACTATAGGAGCTTAGGGAAAAGGAAATACATGCTGGAATTATTCGAGCCCAAACGGCTGCCACTACTCCAGCAGTTGATCAAGCAGCCAAATCGGTTGGGATTAATAAGGAGAATTATTCGGCAATGCATCTCGACGTGCGGCAATTGGCGGATAGCTTCCGCCGCTCCACCAAGCCAGTTGATGCTTCGGTTTGTAATGCTGATGTATACTTGCCTACTACTATGGAGCCAACTTATACCGCGGAGGTATTTGGACTCGGTATTGGAACGAACCATCTCAGTCACTTTCTACTCGCAAGGCTACTCCTAGATTACTCGTATAAGCGTCTCGATCACTATTGTTGGTTCCGTTATAGGTATCGGCCTAAATCCAAAAATCACAATCTCATACTATCAACTTAGACAAGAAGTTCACCGATTATGAAATATGGTACCCGCCAATTCAGAAATTATGTTGTGCCATAGTATGGGCTACTAAGCGACTACGGCAATACATGTTGTATTATACCACCTGTTTAATTTCCCGAATGGATCCGTTGAAATTTCTGATGGAAGCACCAACATTGACTGGGAAGATGACCCATTGGCAAATGCTTTTGTCAGAGTTCGACATCGTTTATGTGAACCAGAAAGCGGTAAAAGGAAGTGTCGTGGTAGATTTTTTGGCAAGTCGCGCCTCGGATGACTATGAACTGTTGGATTTTCATTTTCCAGACGAAGATTTGATCTGTGGTCTATCCGAAGGGAGGCCTGTTGCCGAGAAAGAGGGATGGAGGCTCTATTTTGACGGGGCGTCAAATGCTCTAGACCATGGAATCGGGGCAGTATTAATTTCCCCTGCAGATGACTACTACCCATTCACAAGTAGGTTGGAATTCTTATGCACCAATAATATAGCCGAGTATGAAGCTTGCGTCATGGGACTCCGAACGACCATTGAGAAGAAGATCAAAGTGCTTCGGGTTTTGGAGACTATTCCTTGGTAATCTACCAGCTTCGAAAAGAGTGGGAGACGAGAGATCCGAAGCTAATCCAATACCACGATTTGATCCAAGATTTGGTCAGAATTTTTGAGAAGTTAGTTTCACCTACTTGCCAAGAGAGGATAATCAAATGGCCGATGCTCTAGCTACTTTGGCCGCCGTGTTCAAAGTAAGCAGACGGCCGAAATAAAGCCAATTGAGATGCAAACTTTTGGGGTACCAACCCACTGTTATAGTTTGGAAGAGGAAGAGGATGGCAATCCATGGTATTATGACATCCTCCAATACATCAAATATCGGACTTACCCAAAAGGCGCCAACGATAATGACAAAAGAACTATTAGAAGGTTGGCATTGGGGTACGTCCTCGATGGAGAGGTTCTGTACAAAAGAAACAAAGATCAGATATTGAATGCCTAGGAGGCCGAAACTATTTTGGCAGAGTTCCATGGAGGTTTATGCGAAACCCACGCTAGCGGATTCTCGAGGGCTAGGAAAATCATGAGATACGACTACTTCTAGTCAATAATGGAGGAAGATTGCATCAATTATGCAAAGAAATGCCAAATCTACGCCGATAAGATACATTCCCTGCCAGTACCACTTCACGTCATGAACTCACCATGGCCTTTTGCTACATGGGGAATAGACGTCATTGGTCAGATACACCTGAAAGCTTCTAATGGGCATCATTTCATCTTAGTAGCTATCGATTACTTCACCAAATGGGTAGAAGCCGCCTCGTATGCCAACATCACAAGAGCGACAGTTTGCAAGTTCCTCAAGAAAGAAATTATATGTCGCTATGGCTTGCCCAAAAGAATCATTACCGACAATACTTCCAACTTGAATAACAAAATGATGACTGAGGTGTGTGAGCAGTTCAAAATTGTACACCATAATTCTACTGTTTATCACCCCAAGATGAACGAAGCAATAGAAGAAGTGAACAAGAATATAAAGAATATCATAGCAAAAACCACAGAAAATTACAAGGATTGGCACGAAAAGCTACCTTTCGCTCTATTTGCTTATCGAACCTCTGTGAGGACCTCTACCGGGAAAATGCCATACTCTTTGGTATACGGCACAGATGCGGTATTACCCATCGAGGTAGAGATTCCATCACTTCAAATTTTGAATGAAGTAAAGTTGGATGAGGCCGAATGGATGCAAGCTAGGATTGATTAACTGAACCTCGTTGAAGAAAAGAGATTGAGGGCCATCCGTCATAGCCAAATGCATCAGAAAAGGATGATGCTAGCCTATAACAAAAAAGTTCGTCCGAGAAAGTTTCAAGAGGGGGATCTAGTGCTTAAAAATATCTTACTTAGCCAAAAAGACTTCCGAGGGAAGTGGATGCCTAATTGGGAAGGGCCTTATGTTGTAAAAAAGGCCTTCTCCGGAGGAGCATTAATCTTAGCAGAGATGAATGAGAAAAATTTGAACAACCCTATAAACTCAGACTCTGTAAAAAACATTATGCCTAAAAAAGAAAGAAAAAAAGGAAAAAGGAAGAAAAAAAAAGAAAAAAGAAAATGAGGGTTTAGGGCGAAAACCCAAAGATGGCAAGGGGATCTGAATAGAAAATCCGGATAGGATGGTTCAGATATACTGGGATTTTGGCATTCGATCAGCAGGCTTTGTTGAAGAACTATGCTTCGATCCTTAGGTCATCAAGAATTGCAACCAAAAATGGCGAGTGAAGGGTCTATTGTAGTTGATGGGTCTTCATTATTTATACAACCGATATTATCTGTAAATTTTTCTCATATTTGTCATGACTTTCAAAATTATGCTAATATTTCTCTAAGTATTAATAAAATATTATTCTCATTTCTGTTGTCCGTCTCACAATCATCTCGCAGATGATTTGGCATAGATTATGGATAAACAAAGAATTTCTTGGCATTACTATGATTTGACCTATTTGGTGCGGGTTATTCTAGGGTAGAAGGTAAATTCGCCGAAATTGGGGCAAGAAGACCTCGAGGGCAAATTTGACGAGATTCACCGAAGAAAGGCAACGAATACCTTTCGTGTCAAAATCCAATGAGCTAAAGGCGAAAATCCAGAAGGGTGACCGAAAAAAAAAGGAAAAAAAAGAAGAAAAAGAAGAAAAAATATAAGAAAAAAGAAAAAAGGAGAAAGAAAGAATACATAAGAAAAAAGGGGGGAGAAAAACTCTAAAGTGAAAACCCGAAAGGGCGCTTTAGAGCGAAAGGTTCAAGAGTTTGAGAGAAATGTGGCATAAAAGGTGAACCCGAGTGAAAGGTAGGGCATCGCCGATACAATGAAGAGAAAAAGAAAGTAAGAGAAGATCAAAATCAAGGGACCAAGAAGAAAAGTGTCCGAAAAATTTAGTGTCATTCATACATCATACTTAGTTAGACATCCCTAAGTTAAGAGCATGCTAACTCATACCATCATAGCATTTCATCTCTTTTTACAGATATTTGAAGGATAAATCGGGTACCTCCTAAGAAGAGGAATAAACAACGAAATGGAAACTTAACAGGAAATTTCAAGCAGAGGATTTCAAATGCGCCACTCCACGGCGAAAGAGACAAGACCCTTCATAAGTAGTAATGAGCCTTTTTTTACATATATACTATTATGCGATGATAAGATAATGATTATGATAATTGGGTATTATGAATATATGGGTATTATGCTCATGTGTATTATTATATGTATGTTGGTATGTGACATTAGTAGGTGTTTATTATATGTATGTTTATTATCTATGTGTTTATATAATTATACGTGTATGTGCTTATTGTACGCATTAGTAGCGTATGCTATTATATGCTTGTATGTATGTATTAGGTAATGTGTATTAACATTTGTATATTAGGTGTAGATACATTTGATTATATATATAAGTATGTTATATTATATGTTATTATTATAACATGGGCTGATCATTAATTAAAAAGAACATATCAAATAAATAATAACAAATATAAGCCCAATTAAATTAAAATTGTCCAAAGTCCATTACAAGCTTTTTAAATGGATACATAGCCCATTAGGCCCAAAGTAATTAAACTAAAAAAAACCCTAAAGCCTATATGATCCAACCTTTATTTGTTCATGCACAGCCAAGGGAGAACCGTCGAATCTGCCTTGATCCGACGGTCCAGATTAAAGCCAGGCACCCTTTCGGATCGCGCGTGTGATGCACGCACAGGCTCCTTAGCTTCCCACGCGCGAGTGAGGCCCATGATCGTGGATCTTTGTCTCCCACAAGCCACGTGACTTCATCAAGTGCTGCCACGTCACTCCTCAGATGCCATCGGGGCCGTTCATCTTTAGGCAAATTTGGGCCATTGATTTGGGACCAGTTCGATGGCCCTCCTTGACGCCGACGATCCCGCATCCTTCCACCGGCTCTCAACCACCAAACAGACAAAGAAACATTAAAAATAGAGGATATCAGTGCTGCCATCATCCATAGTCAATCCATTAAATTTTTGCTTAAAAATGTAAACAATATATTAGATAGGCAATGATTAATCTGAGAGGGATATAAGCAATGTAAACAACTAGTTGTAATCCCAAGTTCAAACGGGGAAAACACATCAGAATCAAATAAAAAGCCTTTCAAGGTATTTCCTTTTTTTCTCTATCCGAAACATGCATAATAAAGGGAAAATAAAACAAGAATTTAAGGTTTACCCTCGTGCCGCCGTGTTTCCCTTGCCGATGATAAGCCTCACGGTCTCCCAAGACCGTCCGATGGTGAACCAGTGAGGAGGTAAACGCCGGAGAGTAGTTTCGGAGTGGGGTTTTGACCTTAGATTTCCTTTTTTAGTTCGGTATTTTAAGAAAAAAGGTGTTTGGACGTTATTAGATGAAAAGAAGGGTGGATTTGGGATCTACGGAGGAAAACAGAAGTTTTAGGAGTTTTAAGGGCCACTGGCCTAAATTGGCCAAAGGGTCTGATTTTTGGCTGAAAGAAGGGTTATATAGTGTTTTATAACTTTAAAAATGGGATATTTGCCACATAAATCCCTTCGCCCTAAAATATTTACGCCCGCAGTCCTTCCGCATGGTCCAATTACCATTTTAGTCATTCCGCCCCATTTTAATTACAGGCCCAGCCATTCCACCTATTTTAATTACGCCCCGGGTCCCTAAAGCTTTTTGATTTCTTTTAATTTCGTCATTTTTATCAGTTTAGTGTTTTTAATTTTGGCCCCACATTTTCGGTTTTATTCAATTTGGTCCCTTTTCCAGACCCTAAACCTCTTTGTTTATCTTTTTTGTATACATGTTCAATTTTTGTCTTGCATATTTATTTATTTTAATATCCAATTTCAATTTCCTTAATGTTTGATTATATTGCTTGTTAGATTATATTTTGTTATTGCCTTGATAATTTATAGTTGTTAAGTGTTTAAAGTAAAGTTAAGAAATGTGTATATTATCTGACATGTGATATGTGTAATATAGGTATTATAACCCACATAATATAATATCTATATAATATGGTTTCTATATGAAGTATAATGTATAGTTTCTCCATATACGTATATAATATATGTTTTTTATGAATTGTTTTGTATAATATATAATATAAGGTTTCTATATAATATAAATTTTTATTATGTAACATGATATGGGGTTTTACAATATATATAATATAATGTTCTTTGTATTATATATAATATATAGTTTATTATAATATGCATAACATAAGGTTTTAGGCAATATAACCTATATAATATAAGTTTTTTTAAGAAATGTATATAATATATGATTTTCCTTATAACCTATATAATATAAGTTTTTTTTTAAGAAATGTATATAATGTATGATATTCCTTAGAACCTATATAATATATAGATTTTTATATAATATATGATTGTTCCTATAACCTATATAATATATAGATTTTATATAACATATGGTATATTTTTATGATTGTTCTTATAATGCTTATGGGATGGTGGTTTCTCTACTAGATTAGGCCATTAGATTAGATTTAGGATTAGATTTTAGAGCCACAGTTAGGCTTAGGGTTCGACTTAATTTAGTGAATTTAAATTTATCCTTGGCTTATTGGGATAAATGTTAAATTCATTAAACTAATTGGACACTTCTTAATTACTTTCGGGATAAAATTAACATGGCGATTAGTTTGACATTTAAATTAAAATCATGGTCAATTAATCTAATTCATTTTAAATAGCATCCTTGGCCCATTAGGATACTAGTTTAGAATTGATCCAATTAATTATCGTGATACAAGATAATCCATAATTTATTAGGGTCTTCCAGTTTTCTAGGGTTAATTAATTTAAGGTCAATATTAGATTTAATTAGTAAATAATTAAGATCACTAATTAAACCTACATAATCTGGGCCTTTTAGGTTAGGGCTTTAGTAGGCTTTTGCAAGTTTAATTCTATGCCTTTTTATGACATCCATTTTTAATTGTCATTCATATAGTCTTTAATTTTAATTGCATTTTAATTAATTTAAAATCATGAAAAGAAGGTACTTATTAATCCCAATATTTGTGTCGTAACAATTTGAGCTTAAATGATGTTGACCAAATATTCGAATTAATCCTTAACGTCCCGAGGTAAAGGAATTAAAAATTGATGAAATCCTCACATCATACTTAAATGCTTGCATCATGTATAAAGGTGACATACGAAATTCGAACCATAAATTAACACGGCAGTCGAGCTTATTCGATGTTGGTTTATTCTATGATCCGATGTATCGTCAACCTTATTAATTAGATGTCCAATTAATTTGAATCCCCAAGTTTGATAAAGCCCATTCAATTAAGGTTAATTTTCAATTAAGGTTACCGAATTAAATTCCTTTCAAATTTCGACAATTTCCTTTGATTAAAAGCAACAAGTATTTTGGTACCGATTACCGGGCGTGATGGGGGTGTTAATCCTTCCCCACACGTAACCAACTCCCGGACCCTTTCATATTGAATGTCTAGTTTTGCGGTGTCCGGCCTACCTTATCCAAGTGGCCGGTGGTGACTCCAAGTTTTTATTAGTTTTTAAAAGATTACGATTTTCAAAAGAAATCCCTTTAAGCTAAGGTTTCAAAAGTGATTTATGGGATAATTCATATCGACGGATTTTCTAAAAGAAAACCACTCTTATATTTTTTATAAAAAAGGAAGGAAAAAACATCGCTACAGCTTGGCGACTCCGCTGAGGAACAAATTTTGTTTTTATAAAAAAAAGAGTTAGGCCAAGAAAATATTTGTTGTTTTTAATGATGGAAATTGTCAGAATTTTAAGCGATTCTAGTGAGGTTGACCCTTTCTTGAAAATGTAACTACAATTGAACGGGCTTTGATAATTGGTGGTCTTCGAATTAATTGTTCATTTAATTTCTAAGGAGTCACCGACATGTGTTGCATCATATCATTAAGCTCTATACCCGAGCTCATTCCCTTAAGTGGGAGTGAAACGCCACATACCCACGTGAGTAGCCTTCACGGGTCGGTAATTCACTCCCAAAATCCACACCTTTTGACACGTGAGCAGCCCTCCACGTCATCAAGTCGTGCTTTCCCTCGAACCGAAACTAATTCACAAGCTTATAATGGGCCAGAATTGGGGTTCTTGTTGCCTTAGTAGGCAATAAGATAGGTTCGGGCACCCTTAATTAGAATCGAACCCATGTGTAAGAATTTAAGAAGCCCACCCCTATTAGAGCCATGCGGATATCTTAGCGAACTAGAGTTCGCATGGTTAGGTTTCATTCTTTGTGTAAATTGTTTATGTTTATCTTTTCTCACTTCCGTGTTTTTATTTATCTCATGACTAACTCTTTTCTTTTCTTTCTTTCCCTTGTTACCTTTTTGTTTTGCATATTTTGGTCATATCATAAAGAGCACATTGAGTTGGAAATAGTCTAGAGTTAAGGACTAGATTGATGGGAGACATAGTTCGCAGCAATGATGAAAAGAACTCCAACGTACAAATGTGGTCCGAAGGGGGGCAGTTGCATGAGGGAGATAGTATCCCTGTCGGGTTCAGGTCAACATTGGCAACGAAGACATTTATGAATACAGAATACAATGACACTTTCAAGCTGAAGAATGTGTGGAATAGTTGGGATTTGGAAACAAAGGGCACTTTCAATAGAGAATATAGTGACATTACATGTTTGTTAGATGTTCTGGTGGATCAGGAACTATTGCAAGCCTTGGTAGGGTTCTGGATTCCTGCCTATAGTTGTTTCACAATCAATAACTTCGATTTAACCCCTACGATCAAGGAATATCAAGACCTTTTAAACTGTAAGAAGATTGACGAAACTCGGATATACTCGAAGCCTAGTAAGAACAAAGCTTTCTGAGTCAAGCTTAGGAGATTCTTGGACATGTTGGTATCCTGGGTCGAACTTCAGGTCACTACTTGGAACAATAAGGAATATCTTAAGTGGGAAGGAATTCTAGCCTTAGCTTCCGTGCATTCGGTAGGCCGAGTTCAGCGGGATTTCTTCGCGTTGTTAATTTATAGGTTAGTTCTTTTTCCTTGGGCAAGAGGGCTAATCGACCCAGCAGTGTTGGACCTGTTCGACCATTTGAGTGGTGGGACTAATCGGGTGCCTATGATTTTAGCCGAAACTTTCTGATCTTTGAGGTTTTGCGGGGAGCATGGCGGGGGTCTCTTTCATGGATGCCCACATCTTTTGATGGTATGGTTCTACATTCACCTATAGTCGGATGCTAATTTCTCAAAGCCGCCCTACAATGGCAATTTCTCACCATTAGAAGAATTTCTGCAAAAGGAAGATTGGCCCACCCGCAGATCTGATGAGGTTTGGATAGATGTTCTTTGCAACCTAAAAGAGGAAGATATAGTTTGGAGGGCTCAATGGATTTCTGCAAGGAGTATCCTCTATAGGTGCGAGATACACTCTTGGGTGCCGTTACTTGGTCTTTGGGGGCACATTGCTTATACACCTCTTCTAGTTTTGAGATAGTATGGCTCGAAGCAATTTGTGCTGGCTACCAAGGGTTTGAATGAGTTCAATATGAGTTATGAGAGGGAAAAAGGCTACAAGGCAGTGGTGTATGATGTTTTTTCAGTTGGAACAACACGAGACGGGTTAAAGTCATGAATGCTACCTACAGACCACTCCCGAGAACGAGGCGTGGAGATTCAGCCGCATCAATGACAACGTTCCCTAATTGAATCCCGATAGAAGAAGGTCGATGGAAGAGAGGTTGGCCACACTTCCTACCGAGGCTGAGTCGATAAGAAAACAACTTGAAGAGGAACAAAAGAGGTATCTCAAGCTCGAGGAGAAAGCCCGCCAAGAAAGATTCGACTTTGAGTTAAAGAAGATACAGTTTGAAGGAATGGTTAAAGCTCTACAAAGGAAAAATGATGAATTGGAACTTGAGCTCAAGTTAGAAAAGAAAGAGATTCAAAAACTCAAGAAACTAAGAAAAAGCAAAAGAGTTGTGGAAGGTGGATCAGGTGAAGGGTTAGAGCTCGACTCAGGGAGGAGAGAGCGAGAGCCGAGAATTATGAAAGGATGTATTGTGAGAACAGGGACCAGGTGCTCACTTTAACACAAAAAATGAAGAACCTTCACACTTCTCACTCAAGGCAGCTCGAGAATGAATGACGCCAAAGTGAAGCCTTGAAGGATCAGGTTAAGTGTTTGGAAAAGTCTCTTTTCAAGCACAAGCGTTCGACTAGCAAATTAAAAGTAAGCAATTCAGAGAACTAAGCTTTAGGGGCTCACATTGAAAAGTTAGAACCGAGGTTCAACAGCTCAAAGATCATGTGGCAAGCTTTAGGGGAGCAATTCAAGTACGCCCAATGTCGATTTTGGAGCAACTACATTTCACTACCTATACCATTTGGAGATAAGAACATGAGTTAGCGCAACGGATGGTTTGGATGCAAGGAGTTGCCCAAAAAATACAGCTCTTGGCAGAAGACGCCACTGAACTTCATGATTGTGTCGACGATGATTCTAAAGAAGGAGAGAGAATTGTTTGGATTTTGAGAGAGATCATTAACCTTGATACTACCCTAAAGCCATATGTTTAGTTGGCTTTCTTTGGTTATTGTACCAAGACTATGTTTCTGTTAATGAAAGTCGTTTAACGATGATATTTGCCAAACTCAGTGTTGCTCATTGCATTCATGCATAATTCGCTTATTTTCATTCTTTGTTTTGTTACTAATAATTAACTAAAAAGCTTTATATTTCAGAAAAAAATTGTATTTTGGTTCTTTAAAATTACCATCGTTTCGCACCCATATCACACTCGTTTATGAACGAAACAAATGGGGGAAGGTTTTGCAAAGCTTGAAGCCGATTTATGTGGTCAAATGGAACGAACCCAACAGGAATTAAGGGACACCATCCTCAAGTCTCAACAGGACATAATGAAGGAAATATCCCAGCTGGTGCAAGCCCAGCTAGGTCAAGAGTCGAGAGATAAGGGTACCGTCAAAACTCTTACCCAAAAATTAGGGGATCGCCTTTATGCCCAAACCGTCAAGAATCCTCTACTTGTTGACCCTTTATCGAACCCTATACAAGGTGCATATACTTCTCATATCGGTGCAACAGCTCAAACTCAACCATGGGTGACCTTTGGGAATCTCAAGATTATCGGGGATAGCATCCCATATTTTGACGAGTTGGAAAAGTTGAACCAAATGAAAGCAGAGTTCACTAAGAAATTAGAGGATACTCAGAAAGACCTATAAGAGAATTTTTGAGTGAAGGAAGACGAGGATGATTCATATGGGTTAAGTTCTAGAGAGCTCAGTTTGGTCCCTGATGTGGAGATCCCATATAAGTTAAAGACCCCCGATTTTGAAAAGTTTGATGGAACCACCTGCTTGTCTGCTCATATAGTGATGCTTTGCTGGAAGATGGCTGGATTTACCAACAACGAGAAGCTCATGATTCACTATTTTCAAGACAGCTTACTAGGATCTGCTTCAAGGTGGTATAATCAACTAACTAATACTAAAATTAAGTCGTGGAAGGATCTGGCAAAAACTTTCACTGATCAGTATAAGCATGTAACCGACATGGTTTCCAACCGACTATTGTTACAAAGCATGAAACAAAAGCGTAACGAGACTCTTCATGAATATGCTCAAAGATGGCATGTGTGGCAGCACAGGTTCAACCGACGCTTTACGAACACGAGATCTCCCCAATATTTGTAGATATGCTAAAAAGGGCACTTTATGATCGATTGATCAACAACCTTATTAGCAATTAATTTATTCAGAACTTAATCCAGACCAGAGTGTTACAATTGGGAGAACCAAGCACGACCAACAACCCTACCAAATCATGGAGGTCAAGGCGTGAATGCTATTGAAGACAAGAATGCCAGAAAAACTAAGAAAAACGTGTCCGAGGTTCAGTCGCCGTTGAGGTAGGTTTTCTAACAGTTGTGTATGAAATGCCTTATTGACCGGGGAATGGTGATTGTGCAAGAAGGTTATGGCCCGTATTGTGAATACCACCATCCAGAAGATCATGAGATTCAAGGTTGTGAGGAGTTTCGTCAGCTGGTACAAGTTATGATGGATAACAACGAGATTGAGTTTTTTGAAAAAGAGAAAAAAAGGGAAAGAAGTAGAAGTTTGTGCATCGAAGAGTCAAGAAACCAAATATAGTTTGTGCATCGAAGAGTCAAGAAACCAAATATAGTGCAAAGAGACCGCTTGTCCTCAGTCTCAAGCCAAGTGAGGCAAACGCACAAAAGGCGGCTCCCAAAATTATAATTGCTACCCCGAAGTCTTTTCTTTTCAAGGATACAAAGATGGTCCAGTGGAATTATACTGCGAGTAGTACAATTCCGGGCTCCTCCAGTTCACAAGAGGAAGAGAGGATAATGGAGACAGAACCTGCTCAACTGAATATTGGAGAAGTAAACGATATGGGCTCAACCGAATATTGGAGAAGTAAACGATATGGGGCATCTTACGAGGAGTGGTCGATGTTATGCTCCGAAGAACCTAAAGGATCCAAAGGAGAAAGGCAAGGAAGTTGGAGTAGAACCCAAGAAGTTGTTCGAAGAAGACCCAACCTCAAAAATCGAGGAGCCGGTCACAGAAACTCAAGCACAAGAGTTTTAGAAATTTTTGAAGCACAGTGAGTACAATGTTGTCGATCAACTTCGGAAACATTCAACTCGTATTTTAGTACTTGATCTATTACTAAACTCAGAAAAACATCGTAATGCATTGTTGAAGGTTTTGAATGAGACCTCTGTTACAAAAGATATCTCTGTTGGGAGATTGGATCAGATTATCAGTCACATCACCGACATCAATCACATTATTTTCAGTGATGATAAAATTCCAGGGGAAGGTATGGTCTGTCAAGGCTCTAAACATCACCACTTACTGCAAAGGTTATGTGCTACTGGGCATTTTAATTAATAATGGCTCCGCGTTGAATGTTATACCATTAGCCACGCTGCAACGACTACCAATCGACAGCTCACATATGAAACCATGTCATAATACGGTGCGAGCCTTCGATGGGACTCAGAGAGATGTGGTCGGGAAAATAGAAGTACCCCTTCTCATTGGTCTTACCGAATATGGTGTCAATTTTGTGGTCATGGATATCCAGCCATCATACAACTACTTGTTAGGAAGGCCGTAGATACACTCGGCCGGTGCCATTCCGTCCTTACTCCATCAAAAGTTAAAGTTTATCACCAAGGAGAAGTTAGTAACAGTGAATGCCGAAGAAGACATCATCGCTTCAGTGACTTTGGATACACCATACATCCATACTGATGGAGAAGCAATGGAGTGTACCTTTAGTGCCTTGGAACTTGTCAATGCTACTTTTGTTACTGAATGGAGCAAGGTTCCATGCCCTAAACTGTTAAATTGCACTAAGATGATGGTATTCGAAACCCTGGGAAGATGAGCAAGGAAGAATAAAGGTTTAGGAAGGAATCTATAAAGACGTCTTTGTCCCATTAGTGTGATTAAAGTGGACCGATTCGGACTTGGTTATAAGCCTAATTTCCTGCAAAAAAGACAAGAGTGGAAAAAAAACAAGAATAGAGGAATGCCAGGTTGAGAGGGGAGGACATTCCCTGGGCTCCCATAACCTACACAAACTTCAAAGGTATCTTCATATCTAGGGGGATTCAAAATTCGGAGAAAGACATCCAAGAGGCAAACTAGAAGGGTGAAAGACGCATCCAAGAAGAGTTGATCAGTGAGACTTTTGAAGAAATGAATGTGAACACGATTGGCGATGGAAGCGAGGCTAATCAGTTTCTGGCAAGAATTCACCCTTGCCTCCCAGGAGAAGAGCTCAACAACTAGACTTTTGGGGACGTACCGGCATTTTCTAGGAACAAGTCAAAGTAATGCTCAGAACAATCCCGTTACTTTTGCCCGAAAGTAATGGACATCCTTTGTAAAAAGGGCAGCTATGTCATATCTATCCATGTTAAATGAAATATGTCATGTCTACATTTTTCTTCTCAAATGGAACACACAACATTCAACTCATTCCATTTCATTATTTATTTATTTATTTATTTTTATATATTTATTTGTTCACGTCATAAACATACCTTTCCTTTCCCAATACGCACTTTCAAAATCGTGCAGGCCTCTTAATATAAACTGTATGAACGATGTGGAACCTAATCCTGAAGTAGATTTTGAATGACCCACACACTTGGCGGAGATAGGGAAAAAGATGATGAGATTCCCGATGAGCTGCTAAGAATGATGACCGATGAGGAGAGGCAAATCTTTCCGCACCAAGAGAAGATAGAGATCCTAAATTTAGGGACTAATGAAGAAAGGAAAGAAGTAAAGATCGGAGGTAGCCTATCACCAGAAGTCAGGCAGGGGTTAGTAGAACTGCTTGTAGAATTTAGAGACGTGTTCGCATGGTCATACCAAGATATGTCAGGCTTAAACACGAACATTGTAATGCACAAGCTTCCCATTAGGTTAGAATGCAAGCCCGTCCAGCAAAAGCTTCGAAGAATGAGAACAGACATGTTACTAAAAATTAGGGAAGAGGTGAATAAATAGCTCGAGGCCAGATTTTTGAAGGTTTCCAAGTACCATAATAGGTATCCAATATTGTGCTGGTACCGAAAAAGGATGGGAACGTGAGTATGTGTGTAGATTATAGAGAGCTTAGTAAGGCAAGCCCCAAAGATAACTTCCCTTTGCCTCATATTGATACTTTAATGGACAATACTGTGGGGCATGCTTGGTTCTCATTCATGGATGGCTTTTCGGGGTACAACCAAATCAAAATGCACCCTAAGGATATGGAGAAAACCAATTTTGTGACTATGTAGGGCACGTTTTATTACAAAGTGATGCCCTTCGGATTAAAGAACGTCGGGGCAACTTACCAAAGGGCCATGGTAACCTTGTTTCATGATATGATGCATCAGGAAATTAAGGTATATGTGGATGACATGATAGCCAAATCTAAGACCAAGGAAGAGCACATCCAAAACTTGCGAAAGCTTTTCCGAAGGCTAAGAAAGTATCAGTTGAAACTCAACCTGACCAAATGCACCTTCGTAGTTATATCAGGGAAGCATTTGGGTTTTGTGGTAAATCAGAAGAGCGTCAAGACCGACCCCAACAAGCTGAAAGCGATTCAAGATCTTCCACCGCCGCAAACATAAAAGGAGGTCTGAGGATTTTTGGGGAGGTTAAACTATATCTCTCGGTTCATATCTTAATTGACTAATAAGTGTGACCCCATCTTCAGACTACTCCGAAAGAATAACCTGGGGTATGGGATGAAGATTGTCAAGGAGCACTAGAAAAGATCAAGAAGTATTTGACCGATCCCCTAATTCTAGTAGCACCAGTGTTGGATAGACCGTTGATCCTATACCTGACGGTCTTTGAAAATCCTATAGGGTGTATACTGGGAAAACACGATGACTCGGGAAAGAAGGAAAGACAATCTACTATTTGAGCAAGAAGTTCACCAATTATGAAACGCGGTACCCGCCAATTCAAAAACTATGTTGTGCCTTAGTATGGGCTAATAAGTGGCTACAACAATACATGTTGTATCATACCACCTATTTAGTTTCCCGAATAGATCCGCTAAAATTTTTTATGGAAGCACCGACATTGATCGAGAAGATGGCCTGTTGGCAAATGCTTTTGTTAGAGATCAACATCATTTATATGAACCAGAAAGCGGTAAAATGAAGTGTCATGGTAGATCTTTTGGCAAGTCATGCCACGGATGACTATAAACCGTTGGAATTCTATTTTCTAGACGAAGATTTGATATGTGGTCTATCCGAAAGGAGGCCTGTTGCCGAGAAAAAGGGACGGAGGTGGATGCCTAATTGGGAAGGGCCTTATGTTGTAAAAAATGCCTTCTCCGGAGGAGCATTAATCCTAGCAGAGATGGATGGGATAGAGTTGAGCAACCCTATAAACTCGGACTCTATAAAAAATATTATGCCTAAAAAGAAAGAAAAAAGGGAAAAAGAAAAAAAAGAAAAAAAAAGAAAAAAGAAAAGAAAATGAAGGTTTAGGGTGAAAACCCAAAGATGGGCGTCTTAAAACCAAGGGGGATCTAAATTAAAAATCTGGATAAGACAGTTCATATATACTGGATTTTGCATTCGATCGGCAGGCTTTGTTGAATGACTATGCTTCGATCCTTAGGTCATCAAGAATTGCAACCAAAAATGGCAAGTGAAGGGTCTACTACAGTTGATGGGTCTTCATTGTTCATACAGTCGATACTATATGTATCTTTTTCTCATGTTTTAATGACTTTCAAAGTTATGCTAATATATCTCTAAGTATTAATAAAATATCATTCTCGTTTCTGTTGTCCATCTCACAATCATCTCGCAGATGATTTCGCATAGATTATGGATAAACAAAGGATTTCTTGGCATTACTATGATTTGACCAACTGGGTGCAGGTTATTCTAGGGTAGAAGGTAAATCCCCCAAAATTGGGGCAAGAAGACCTCGAGGGCAAATTTGACAAGATTCACTGAAGAAAGGCAACGAATACCTTTCGTGTCAAAATCCAATGAGCTAAAGGCATAAATCCAGAAGGGCGCCCAAAACAAAAAAAAGGAAAAGAAAAAAAAGAATAAAAAAAAGAAGAAAAACAGAAGAAATAAGAAAGAAAGAAGAAAGAAGAAAAGGGGAGAAAAACTCTAAAGTGAAAACCCAAAAGGGCGCTTTAAAGCAAAAGGTTCAAGAGTTCGAGAGAAATAGGGCATAAAGGGTGAACCCGAGTGGAAGGTAGGGTACCATTGATACAATGAAGAGAAAAAGAAAGTAAGAGAAGATCAAAATTAAGGGACCAAGAAGAAAAGTGTCTGAGAAATTTAGTGTCATTCATACATCATACTTAGTTAGACACCCCTAAGTTAGGAGCATGCTAACTCATACCATCGTAGCATTTTATCTCTTTTTACAAATATTTGAAGGATAAAT
Organism: Hibiscus mutabilis; assembly: GCA_019671005.1. Lineage (NCBI taxonomy): Eukaryota > Viridiplantae > Streptophyta > Magnoliopsida > Malvales > Malvaceae > Hibiscus > Hibiscus mutabilis. The sequence continues at coordinate 59,277,949 of CM033712.1, forward strand.
TGGGTACCTCCTAAGAAGAGGAATAAATGAAAAAAATGGAAACTTAACAGGAAATTTCAAGTAAAGGATTTCAAATGCGCCACTCCACGGTGAAAGATGCAAGACCCTTCATAAGATGAGAAGAAAATTAGCCTGTCTATTCAGGCTCATGAAGAACGAAAACCTTCGTGGAACCTTCATTTGAAGAATTGCTATTTGTTCGCTACCGCTTCGGAGGAACATGTCATCTTTACATTGGTTTTGTTTTTGCCGCTTCAAGAAACGAGTCCATCTACTAGTCGATGACGCTCGATTTGTTTATTGTTGCTTCGGGGGAACGCGTCGTTTTTGCCTAGTGTTGTTTTTTCCATTTTGGGGAACATATTCTCCTTCTATTTGAAGTTATCCACTACCGTTTCGGGGTGATAGTTCATCTGGTTAGCCCCTTGCCGCTTCAGAGGGACAGGCCAGCGTTATCCAATTTGTTTTCGCCGTTTTGAGAAAGCAAGTTATTTTGATTTGGGCACAGCTGCTTTGGAGGATCAAATCGTCCAATAGTGAAGTCAGATAAAATTAACACTTATGGTTTTCTCTTTATCCTTGTTTTACAAGGATAAGCAAAGAAGGCCAGCTGTAATCACTAATTTTATCTGAGGTGTTAACCCACTTTACCTTTTTGACTATTTCATAGTAGTGGGACTTTTTTACATATATACTATTATGTGATAATAAGATAATAATTATAATAATTGGGTATTATGAATATATAGGTATTATCCCATGTGTATTATTATATGTATGTTAGGTATGTGACATTAGTAGGTGTTTATTATATGTATGTTTATTATCTATGTTTTTATATAATTATACGTGTATGTGCTTATTGTACGCATTAGTAGCGTATGCTATTATATGCTTGTACGTATGTATTAGGTAATGTGTATTAACATTTGTATATTAGGTGTAAGTACATTTGTTTATATATATATAAGTATGTTATATTATATGTTGTTATTATAACATGGGCTGATAATTAATTAAAAAAGAATATATCAAATAAATAACAACAAATATAAGCCCAATTAAATTAACAATTGTCCAAAGTCCATTACAAGCTTTTTAAATGGATACATAGCCCATTAGGCCCAAAGTAATTAAACTAAAAAACCCTAAAGCCTATCTAATCCATCATTTATTTGTTCATACGTAGTCAAGGGAGAACTGTCGGATCAAGACAGATCCAATGGTCCAGATTGAAGCCATGCACCCTTCAGATCGCGCGTATGATGCACACACAGGCTCCCTAGCTTCCCAAGCGCGAGTGAGGCCCATGCTCGAGGCTCTTCATCTCCCACACGCCACGTGGATCCATTAGGTGCTACCACGTCACTCCTCAGATGCCATCGGGGCCATTCATCTCTAGGCAAATATGAGCTATTGATCTGGAACTAGTTCGGCAGCCCTCTTTGACGCCGGCGATCCTGCGTCCTTCCACCGGCTCTCAACCACCAAACAGGCAAAAAGAAACATAAAAAGATAAAGGATATCAGTGTTGCCATCATCTACAGTAAATCCATTTAATTTTTGCTTAGAAATATAAACAATAGATTAGATAGGCTATGAGTAATCTGAAGAGGATATAAACAATGTACTCAACCAGTTGTAACCCCAAGTTGAAACAGGGGGAACACATCAGAATCAAATAAAAAACCTTTTCAAGGTATTTTCTTTTTTTTCTCTATTCAAAACATGCATAAAAAGGGAAAATAAAACAAAAGTTTAGGGTTTACCCACGTACCTCCGTGTTCCCCTTGCCGGTGATAAGCCTCACGGTCTCTAAAGACCGTCCGATGGTGAACCGGTGAGGAGGTAGACGTCGAAGAGTGGTTTTAGAGCGGGGTTTCGGGCTTTAGTTTTTTTTTTATTTGGTTTTTTAAGAAAAAAATAGGTACTTTGATGTGTTTTAGATAAAAAGATGGGTGGATTTGGGATCTACGAAGGAAAATGGAGGTTTTCGGAGTTTTAAGGGTCACCTACGACCGGTGACGGTTTGAGGCAACCAAAACGCTTTAGCTCGTTAGAATCTGGGTTTAATCCCAGAATTTCAGAGGATTTTGGGGGATTATAAAACAAAAATGGCAAAAAGGGTATGATTTTTGACCGAAAGAGGGGTTATATAGTGTTTTTTAATTTTTTAAATGTGATATTTGCCTTCGCCCCAAAATATTTACGCATGGAGTCCTTCCGCGTGGTCCAATTACAACTTTGGTCATTCCGCCCAATTTTAATTATAGGCCCAGCCATTCTGCCTATTTTAATTACGCCCCGGGTCCTTGAAGCTTTTCGATTTCTTTTAATTTCGTCCCGTTTTTAATCAGTTTAGTGTTTTTTAATTTTGGCCCCACAGTTTCAGTTTTGTTCAATTTGGTCCCCTTTTCAGACCTTAAACCTCTTTGTTTATCCTTTTTGTATGCATGTTCAATTTTTTGTCTTGCATATTTATTTCCTTTAATTTCCAATTTCAATTTCCTTAATGTTTGATTATATTGCTTGTTAGATTATGTTTTGTTATTGCCTTGATAATTTATGGTTATTATGTGTTTAAAGTAAAGTTAAGAAATGTGTATATTATGTGGCATGTGGGATGTGTAGTATAGGCATTATAACACATATAATATAGTATCTATATAATATGGTTTCTATATGAATTATAATGTATAGTTTTTCATATATGCGTATAATATATGTGTTTTTTTATGAATTGTTTTGTATAATATGTAATATAAGGTTTCTATATAATATAAGTTTTTATTATTTAACATAATATGAGGTTCTATAATATATACAATATAAGGTTTTTATAGTACATATAATATATAGTGTTTTATAATATATATAACATAAGGTTTTAAGCAATATATATGTAATACAAGTTTTTTAAGAAATGTATATAATATATGATTTTTCTTATAACCTACATAATATATAGATTTTTTATATAATATATGATTTTTCTTATAACCTATATAATATATAGATTTTTTATATAACATATGATATATTTTTAATGATGTGCAATATATGTTTCCTTCATATTATAGTTTTTTTAATTATATGTGGTTCTTATAATGCTTATAAGATAGTGGTTTCTTTACTACATTAGGCCATTAGATTAGATTTAGGGTTAGATTTTAGAGTCATAGTTAGGCTAGGGTTCGAATTAATTTAGTGAATTTAAATTTATCCTTGGCTTATTGGGATAAATGCTAAATTCATTAAACTAATTGGTCACTTCTTAATTACCTTCAAGATAAAATTAACATGGCGATTAGCTTGACATTTAAATTAAAATTATGGTCAATTAATCTGATTCATTTTAAATAGCAGTCTTGACTCATTGAGATACTAGTTTAGAATAGATCAAATTAATTATCGTGAAACAAGATAATCAATAATTTATCAGGGTATTCTAGTTTTCTAGGGTTAATATTAGATTTATTTAGTCAATAATTAGATCACTAATTAAACTTACATAATTTGGGCCTTTTAGGTTAGGGCTTTAGTAGCCTTTTGCAAGTTTAATTTTAAGCCTTCTTATGACATCCATTTTTAATTGTCACTCATATAATCTCTAATTTCAATTGCATTTTAATTAATTTAAATCATAAAAGGACGTATTTATTAATTCCAATATTTGTGTCATAACAGTCCGAGCTTAAAGGATGTTGACCAAATATTTGAATTAATCTTTACCGTCCCAAGGTAAATGGATTAAAAATTGAAAAATCAGCACATCATACTTAAATGCTTGCGTCATGCATAAAGGTGACGTACGAAAGTCGAACCATAAATTAACACAGTAGTCGGGCTTATTCGATGTATGTTTAATCTATGGTCTGATGTATCGTCAACCTTATTAATTAAATGTACAATTAATTTAAATCCATCAATTTGATAAAGCTCGTACAATTAAGGTTAATTTTCATTTAAGGACTGCAAATTGAATTCAATATAAATTTCAACGATTTCCATCCATTTAAAAGCAACAAATATTTTGGTACCGATTTTCGGGCGTGATGGGGTGCTAGTCCTTCCCCGCGCGTAACCAACTCCCGGACCCTTTCACAACGAATCTTCGATTTCATATGGTGTCTAGCCTACCTTACCCAAGTGGCCGGTGGCGACTCCAAGTTTTTATCAATTTTCAGAAGAAAAAGAATCTTTAAATGAAGTCCCCAGTTTTAAACCAAGATTTTCAATAATCATTTAGGGGATAATTCACAGCATTGAATTTATATACAATCCACTTGAGTGTCTTTAAAAAAGGTCGTTACAGTTTCGTTATAGGTATCGGCCTAAATCCAAAAATCGCAATATCATACTATCAACTTAGACATATTGAACACATTGCAGTTTTGCATATAGTTTACGAATCGATAAATAGAAATCTTGCTTTGACTGCAATTGTAGGAAACACTAACGCCTTAGAGGTCTAGCTAGAGGCTTGAATGAAATACAGAGTTCAGCTATGATAGATGGAGGATAATTTGATGGTGCCAACTGCCAAGGCATATAAACATTTGTAACATGCTCACCATGTAAGAGTTTCACACGCGCGGAGGAGGCGGAAAGAGGAGATGCGAATACTAAGTATTGAATAAATGACATAAAAAAAGAAAAATGTCAATAAAATGTTAACCACTTGCTCCAACTTCGTCGATAAAATTTAATTGAGTTGGCATAAATAGTTATATGAGAATAAACAAACAACTATTAAGAATAAAGATAAGATGATATAAATTTTATCCCATTCAAATCCATGAGATAACTCTTAGCCAAATCTGATTCAAATCCTATCTTATCCTATCTCTATCTCAATCTTATCTTGTATTTAAATATTTGATTTGTATTTAATATTTGATTTTCCCTTATCCTTGTATATTTATGTGTAAGCCTATATATAGGTCAATTGTAAACATTATCAAATATACAAATCATTTACATGGTAATCAGAGCCAAATAGAATTTCTCTACTCATTTTCCCTCTCTTTTTTGCTCTTCTTTAAACCGAATCTCCTTTCATGGCTTCGTCTTCTACTTCCAATGATCTTGTGCATCTTAGTGCACCGACCAACTTCACAATCAAACTTACGACTACCAACTTTCCTGTTTGGCGTCGCCAAATGGAGGCTACTCTCATTGGTTTTGGGTTACTCGGTTATATTGATGGTTCACAACCTTCCACATCTAAGTTTACCGATGCAGCGATAACAATTGCTAATTCTGAATATCTACGATGGTATCGTCAGGATAAAATTCTTATCAGTGCTCTTCTTGGCAGTTGTAATGATCAAGTTCAACCACTTATTTAATCTGCTATCACCGCCAAAATTGCATAGGATACTCTAGCTGCAAGTTACGTTCGAGCATCTCCTGGTCGCATCCTTGCTCTCAAGTCTAAATTGGCTCTCAATCTGTGTGGTTTCAGCTTTATCTCCGACTACATAAAAGACATACAAGATATTGCCTCTAATCTTGCCTTGGCAAACTATCATGTCTTCGATGCAGATCTCTTGATTTCTATTCTCAAGCAATTGGGTGATGACTATCGTCCAATTGTTGCTGCCCTTCGTGTATATAACACATCGACATCCATGCTTGAGTTGTCTGAGATCTTAACTGATCATGAGAGACTCCTACAATAATCTGACCAAGCTACACCTCTTTCCACGACATATTCTGTGTAGCAAGCTAATTCAAATCATGGTTATTCTACCAACCATTCTCGAAGGAAGGGTGGTCGCTCTGGCCATTCATTTTTTGGTGGCGGTCGTAGTCATGTTCCTCAATCTAGTCATTCTCGATGACAAGATGTTGTGTGCAAGTTCTATAATTTGCCGGGGCATGTTGTTCGAGATTGTCGTAAGCTTGTTTGGTTCATTTACAACAACAACCTTTATCAGCAGCCACCGTCTAATTTACCGGTTTTCAACACTACTAATAATCTTTCATCATTTGATCCAGCTCCTTGGATGTTTGATAGTAGTGCCTCGCATCACACCACAATGACCATTGCGTCTCTTCAGGATATCTCCTCTTATGATGGTCCTGATACAGTTCATTTGGGTAATGATAACTCTCTACCTATATCTCATATTGGCCGATGCACTGTTCCCATGGCTATCAAGCCCCTTTCTCTCACAAATGTCATATGTGTTCTTCAGTTAAATACAAATTTGGTGTCGGTTTCTAAATTATGTCAGACTAATCATGTGTCTATTGAATTCTTTGACTCTTATTTTCTTGTTAAGGATTGACCCACGGGAATTCCCCTTCTTCGAGGCAATAAAATTGGTGGTGTCTACTATGCTTCACGATCATTTTATCCCCAAGTCAACTCAGTCAATTGCTTGTCTGTGCATCAGCTACATCACAAGTTTGGTCATCCATCCGATAAAGTCTTAACCTCTATATTACACACTTGTAATATATCTTATGACCCAACTAGTTTGACGAACTATCATTATACTTCTTGTCTTATTAATAAGAGTCATAAACTATCATTTGGTTAAAATACTATGTTAAACTTTCATCTTCTTGAATTGCTTTACTCTGATGTTTGGAGCACTAAACATGTGTCTTATGATGGATATTCCTACTATGTAGTGTTTGTTGATCATTTTACCAAGTATATCTGGATATACCCGATGAAGAAGAAATCTAATGTTACGACAATATTTCCTCAGTTTAAAAGGCTTGTTGAAAGCTTTTTTCACCAGACCATTGTGCCTCTATTCTCTGTTAATAGAGGTGAGTTTGTTAAGCTCTTACCCATTTTGAATTTGGGCGGTATTTCCCACTTTACTTCACCGCCTCATACTCCGGAACACAACGAGACTGCTAAACGGAGACATCGTCACATAGTGGAGACTGGACTCTCTCTACTTTACTTTGCATTCCTCCCAACAGAGTATTGGCCTCATGCTTTTTAGGTAGCTGCTTATCTTATTAATTGGATGCCAACACCGATACTGGGTAATGTATCGCCTTACCTTCTCATTCATCAACAAGCACAGAACTATGACAAGCTTCAACCATTCGGATGCTTGTGCTTTCCTTGGCTGAGACCACACACGACACATAAACTTGAGCCACGATCCGCTGAATGTGTTTTCCTTGGATATTCTGTGACACAATCTGCTTATAAATGCATGGAGCCGACCACTAACAGAATCTATATCTCTCACCATATTCGGTTTATTCCTCACATCTTCCTTTTTGCTATACAACGTGTCCTCTCTATGCCACGGCAACCAGATATCTGCTTTATTGTCTACTATGCCACGACAACCTAATGTTTCATTGCCTATTATGCCATGACAATCTGATGCTTCATTGCCTACTATGCCACGACAATCTGATGCTTCATTGCCTACTATGCCACGACAACATGATGCTTCATTGTCTAATATGCCACGGTAACCTGATGATTCCATTGCCACGCCAGTTCTCTTGGGTAACCTGCCACAACAACTTAATGATCTCATTGCCACACCAGTTCCCTTGGCTGATCTGGCACAGCAAGATGTCGCCCCTAACTTGCCACAGTAAGTTATCTCCCCTGACTTGCCACAACATGATCCTCCGCAACAACGGATTCGCCGACCAAATCTGATGTACTTTGGTCCTTCATTTGTTAATGCTACTACATGTCATCATTTGCCTTCCACGATAGAGCCAAAGACTATTACTCAAGCTCTCAAAGAAACACTATGAAGACAAGCCAATGATGATTAGTTTAATGCCTTGCTACGTAACCAAACATGGGATCTTGTTCCAAGGTCTACACAATTTTTCGTAGGGTGCAAATGAGTGTTCTGTGTAAAACGGCATGTTGATGGCTTTGTTAATCGATACAAGGCTCGACAGGTAGCGAAAGGGTATAACTATAATATAATACAAACTCAACGAGTGGTTCTAGTAGAAAAGAGGATGATGTTTATCGTATGAGACCCGGGTTCAATCAACTTTGTTTGTAATGTGTTTGTGCGTGTTATTGAAGGATTAAGAAAAAGATATGATAATACCTTATAATCACCTTAAGACTATTAAAAAACTATAAATATAATTAGACTTGGCAAACTTGATCCAAACCCGATTACCCAAACAGATTCACCTGACCCAAGACCTGATATTGATCCGAACATGATGACGCAAACTTGATCTAAAACCCAAAACAAACTGAACTGAACCGAAATTGACTTGAACTTTAGCTGAACTGATATAGATGCGAACCGATATTTAACCAAACTAAACGCAACTCGAACTGATTTTCAACTGAACCTAAAGCAATCCAGGCCGATTTTCACCCGAATTGAAGGCAACCCAAACTGAAAGTAACCGGAACCGAAGGCATCCGAACCAAATACAACCCGAATTTATTTCACCCAAACCCAATATGAACCAGATATCGATATAATTTTAACCCGGTAATTGAGTCAGAGTGAAAAATATTTTATTTTTATTATCATCTATTATTTTGTAAAAGGCTTAAATAACAAAGTATACATTTTTTGAATTTTAGGTGCCAAAAGTATTTTTTTGTAAAAGTAGGTGTTCAAAGTATACATTTTTTGAATTTTAGGTGCCGAAAGTATTTTTTGTAAAAATAGGTGCCCAAAGTTTTAACCGTTATAATTTTAGGTGCCTGGCCGTTAAAGGGTGTTAAAAAAATTGTTAACCAATCAATGCTTGACACGTAGAATATTAATTTTTTCAAAATAAAAAATATAAACCAAAAAAACTTTTATTTTTTCATAAAATCCCAAAATATTACATTTTTTACAAAATAGTCCCCAAATCCCTAAAATTACCCAAACCCCCAAATCACTATCGCTTCTGTCACCGATCGCTACCCTTGAGCACACCCCTTTGGTCGCCGGACCAAGGCGGTCATTTCCCTCAACAAGGCATCACCGGAAATAGCGAACGACGTGCAGTCGAACATCGAACGCAAAATCGACGTTCAGCGTTTCTGATGATGCCATGTTCGGGGAAATGACCACCTTGGTCTGGCGACCAATGGGGTGTGCTTAGGGGCGGCAACAATAGGCGGCGGAAGCAGCAACGATTTGGGGGGTTTGGGTAATTTAGGGATTTGGGGATTGTTTTGTAAAATTTTCAAAATTTATAGATTTTATGAAAACCTAAATTTTTTGGGTGTTTTTCTTTAAAAAATAAAATTAGTGCCACGTGTTAGGTATTGATTGGTTAAATTTTTTAACACCCATTAATGGCCTGGCACCTAAAATTGTAACTTTTGAAACTTTGGTCACCTATTTTTCATTTAAGCCTTTGTAAAATTATGCATGTTTTATTCCTTTTTATTACGTTTCTAGTTATTTGTCACCTTTAGTAATAATTTAGTGTTTCGATATCATCTTTCCTCCTTTAAAGATAATCTTCTTATCTTTACGATAATTTTTATTTAAAAAATATTTGATATGAAATATTATAAAATAAAGTTACACAGTAATCGTTAGGATTTATATCCTGTACACTGGCGGTAGAAACTGAAAGTTTCCACTAGCGCTTTAGTTGTAGGGTTTAGGGGCTTAGGTGTATGAGTTTATAATTTAGGGATAGTGGTTAGAATTTAGGGTTTAGAGGTTTGAGATTAGTTTTAGGGTAATATGGTTAGGATTTAGGTTTTAACTTATAAACCTTAAATTCTAACCACTATCCCTAAATTATAAACCATACATCTAAACCCCTACACCCTAAACTAAGACCCTAAACACTAAAACTAAGGCACTTGTGGAAACTTTTAGTTTCTACCGACAATGTATAGGATAATAATTCGTAATCATTATCCTAATTTCTATTTATGTGATTAATTTTAATTGACACCACTTAAACGGTAAACCATAATTAACTCTAAAAGAAAAACAATTACATTTTTAAAAAAAATATAAGTTAACATGAAACACATGTTTCAAATAAAGAACTCATTTAAAATTAATTAACTTAATTACATTGAGTTTCTTAATAAAGAGTTTTTTAATTTCGGTATTTCAATTTTTGGTTTGCAGAGGACTTTGAAGATACAGTTATCAACTCCTTGATCTTGGCAAAAAAGAAGAACCCCATAACCAGAATTGGAGGGCTGATTAAAGGGTCCAAAATAGCTCTTAAAGATTGGTCGATGAAGTTCTCAAGAGGTCCTGCTAGATCAATCACTTTCATTGAGAAAGAAATTGATGGGATCGAACGCAAGTTACAGAATGGAAATCAAGATCAAGTCTTGGTTGAAAGGTTAGTTAATATGAGAGCTTTGTTGTGGAATGAATATCGCAAAGAGGAAAGTGCCTGGCTCCAAAAGTGTAGATTAAAATGGTTCAAGGAAGGTGATAGGAATACCAAAGCTGATAGTAATCGTGCTCTGAGGCCTGATGGTTTTAACTTAGGGTTTTTCAAAAAATTCTGGCCACAATTAAAAACTGATATGATGAGATTTTTTGAGGATTTTCATAATGATCGAAATTGGGAAGCGGGTATTAATCACTCCTTCATCACTCTTATTTCCAAGCTTGTGAATCCAAAGTCTCTGAATGATTTTCGCCCCATTAGTTTTGTTGGTGGCTTATACAAAATCCTATCGAAGGTACTTACAAAGAGACTTCGAGCATGCATTGGAGAGATCATTGGGGAATCACAGTTCGCGTTTATCCCTGGCCGTCAAATTTTAGATTATTCCCTCATAGCAAATGAAGCAATCGACTTTGTTGCAGAATCTAGTTCGAGTGGTGTCGCATTCAAGATTGATTTTTAGAAAGCGTACGAATTTATTATTTGGGATTTCTTGATCCGGGTTATGAAAGCACGTGGTTTTGGTGAGAAGTGGTGTGGGTGGATCTTTAAGTGCATTTCTTCACCTAAAATATCGGTTTTGGTTAATGGTGATCCTACGGAGGCTTTCAATATATCGAGAGGGTTGCGGAACGGATGTTCTGTCTCCACTCTTGTTTAACCTAGTAGGTGAAGCACTTAATTTGATGCTCAGTAAAGCTGCTCAATTGGGGTTTTTTGCGGATTTATCAATAGGCCGAAGGAATGATATTTTGACAATCACTCATCTGCAGTTTGCAGACGACCTTCTGATTTTTTGCGGAGCATCGGAGTTGTAGATCCGAAATGTCAAGCGTGTGCTCAGAGCGTTTGAGTTAGCTTCAGGTCTAAAGCTAAATTTGAAGAAAAGTAAACTGTTGTGCATTAAGGGTTGTTTGGTGGACAGATTCCTGACCAATTATCTTGGCCTTCCCTTGGGTGCGAATATGTAATGCCCCGGTTGTTTCTAGGTTGATTAGACGGTCCGGTGGACTGGGATTAGAGATTCGAGTTAGATTCGGGATTCAAATCGGGGTAAATATTTTTGGTGTGAGAAATATATGGGAAAATATCTAAAAATCATTATTTAATATATGGATATTTTTGGTAAAGTAAATTTTGGAAAATGAAATTTGGAAATTGGACATCTTGGCTAGTGACCAAAATGTAAAGAATAATAACGGATTTTAGTGACTATTTTGAAAAAAGGGTCAAATCTTAGAATCCTTAAGGATCTATTTTACCTAACATTTTTAATCAGATTTTCCTCTTAATTGGGATTATTTTAATGAGTTTTAATTAAGGAAATTAAAAGGGAATTAATTAAAGAAGGTGGTTATTTCCTAAACACACTTTTGACGTAACTTTCTTTTCTCAAAACTTTTCTCTCAACTTCTCTTCAGCCAAAAACTTTCTTTTTAATCAAAGATTTGAGGTAATGATCTTGATTTCTTAAACTTTTTATTTCTAATGGATTCTTCAATCTTGTTTTCCAAAATCTCATCGTCTTCTTTTGTTTTTCAAGAGTAAAACATCCAATTGAGAGGAAATCCACTTATTAGAGGTAATGTTAGTTCTTCTCCTTTAATGAATAGTTCTTTATTGAAATTCTCAAGTATTTGATCCTTGTTTAATGTTTTCTAATGAGTTTCAATGATTTAATTATAGAAATTGAGTAAATCAAGGTTTAATTGATGAGATTAAGTGATTTTCGTTTCGGATCTGTTTTGTTGAGTTCTTGATTGGTTTTAATCATGATTTTGATTTTTAATAATGGTAATAAGTTGGTTTTAACATTGGAATCCCGAAACTATGTGAATCTCTAATTTTCTAAGTTGATAGTGATGTGTTTTTGGCGAGTTATGGGTGTTTTATGAATGTTGGAGGTATAAGGATATTGTTAGGTTTCTTTTGGATGTTAATTGAAGATAAATGATGGATTAAACCTTTAGGTTTTGGCTGGGTTAAGTTTGAAAGGTGTTTGATGTTGTTTTCGGTTGTTGTGGAGGGGTTTTAGTTAGAGTTTGGGGAGGATTGTTGTGAATCGTTGTTACTAGGTTTTTGAATTCATTTTGATACATTTAATCCTCTATTTTTGTATGGTTAAAATAGAGGGTTGATCCTCAAGCTTGCGGCTCTATTTCAGAAGCTTTGGAGGAGTAGTTCGCATCAGCGAGCGAAGTTTTGCGAAGTTGGTGAGTGAGAATGTGGATTTCAACTTTGAAATGGTTTAAAGGTTGTTTTTGGAGTTTAAATTAAGCTTGAAATTCTGGTATAAACTTGGAAGTAAGTATGATGAGATTTCTCTCTCGATCGTGCTTTGGCGAAATTGTTTTTATGCACTTGTTTTTGAATTACATGGTACCTACTATTTAATCATGTTTTGAGTATGGTATATACTGTTTTTGATCATATATTGATGATAAATGCATTTGAAAATGGTTTAATGCATTAAAAATGGTTTTGATTGTTGCTTATAAAAACAATGAAGTACATGGCTAAAAATAAATTATATTGGCAAGTGATGTAGTTTAAAATGTTATCAGATATAGTTAGTCGGCCATAGGATTGATAGTGCACTATAAAAATTCGCCTCGGGTGTTGAGGGTTTTATGTGTACTAAATACTCCACCTCGAGTACCTTAACGGTTGAGGGATTATATGGTATCAAAAACTCCCGTTAGTGAATTATGCATCTAACCGATGATTGGGTTGTGATGGTACCCGGTGGTGATTGTACCTTGAATTCCGATTGAGATTGCATGAAGTTTTGAGAGGAAACTTGTTGAATCCGTGTATCCGATGTAATATTTTGTAAAGTGGAATTTGGTTTATGATCACTTGAAAGCCAATATAATTGATAATGTATCATTTTGTTGGATATTGTTGTATAATGTTGATTTATACATGTTTACTCTTTAAGCCTTGCATATGGGTTGTTATGTATGAGAAAGCTTAAATTGAAGGTTAGCTAATGAGATTTTGCTATTGATCCATGATACATGTGACATATGATTTAATATGCATGATTTGGAAATGTTAAGTGCATAGTTTAAAAGACACGATGTTTTGAAAAGATGTTTTAAAATGATGAACTCATTGTGAGTTGAAAACCAGTTTTAAATAAATTGATGGTGTTGTGTTTTGATCACTCCTCACTAACCTTTGTGTGCTCACGCACCTTTTGTCCATCAATGCAGAGAATTAAAGGTTGGAGGCAGCGAGCAAGCGAGGGAAAATCAAAGGACTTCGACTATTTGAAAGTATGGTTTCAAATTAGATTAGTAGTAACAAAGGCAATAGGGTTCATTGATGTTTTGGGAGAGTTTTTGCTAAACTCCCTGTTTGTACAAGTTTATATCATTGTTGTGGATTTTTATGAGGCTTTATATGTTTCGTTTTGGATGTAGATTTATGTTTCGTGCTTTGGTCGGTTTGGTTTTTAGGAAGCATGCCTCTAGATCTTTGATTGAAGTATGTTGCCATATTTTGATCGTGTTTCCTTGATTTTTTGGCATGGTTTGATCCGTAGTATAGTTGTGTATATGTTTGTGGCAAGTTAAAGCTTGTTCGAATCCTTGATTGTATGAAAAAACCGCAAAATTGGACATTTCATGTCTAAGGGTATCGTTACGGGTAGAAGTGTATCGGTACGGGTCTTTGAATCTAGAATTTTGGGAAATTAGTGTGAAGCCCAAGTATCGGTACGCCTTGGGACTATATCGGTACGTTTGGGCGTTATTTCAATTAATGTGTGTTAAAGGTTTTAGATTCTTTCGTTTTAGTCCCTGATTGTTATGTATGCAATTATATGAGCTTGGAATGTCGTTTTAAGCTAAAATTTGGCAAGCAATCATGTAATCTGACTCATTGAGGATTGGTAACTCTGAATTTAACTAAGTCTCTGTAATTTTCCAGATTTACAATTTGGTCCCTAAATTGCAAATGCACGCAATTGGATGTCGATTCGACGCCCGATTTAGTTGAAATTTCACCCGCTGCCAGCATGCACACCTTAGATTATAATGTTGCATCTAGACAAGATTAAAAGGAAAAAATAGAACTGAGTTTAATTAATCGTTTCGGGTTTTGTTTCAGCAAAACCCAATGTAGCTCGCTCGGTTCGGTCTAGCGTCTAGGCCGGGTCGATGGGGCTACCGAATCAGAATTTTGTAATTTTTTGTGAGCCGGTGGTTTTGCAAATTTTCAAAATGATTAGAAGGCTGAAAACCTAAGTTATTATCATATGGAGGGAGACTAACTCCTATCAAATTAATCCTCACTAGCTTCTCGGTGTATTTTTGTTCTTATATCAGATGACAGTTTTAGTTTCAAATAGATTGAATCAGTTGATGGCTAAGTTCTTATGGGTTGGTGATACGGATAAGAATAAGATTCACTGGGTGCGATAGGACCTTGTGTGTAAATCTATACAAGATGGTGGCTTGGGGGTTGCTAATCTTAATTCCATTAATAAAGCTCTACATAGCAAATGGTGCTGGAGGTATGGGAATGAGCAGTCGCGTCTTTGGAGGCGTGTGGTAGATTGTAAAATTCCTAGGGTCGGGTCTGGCTTACTCCCTTCGAAACCCAATGCACGATATGCTTCTTGGATATGAAATGGGATTTTGAAAGCTTTCCACGGTGATGATAATTTTGGTGAGTGCTTGAGAGCAAATCTTTCTATTCAAGTAGGTAAAGGCAAACATGTTGCTTTTTGGAAAGACGTGTGGTTAGGCAACTCTCCCCTTAAGGATTGTTATCCATGCATATATGCTTTGTCTTTGAATAAGGAATGGTTGATTGTAGATTTTGGGAGCAGTGGCAAGTCTAGTTAAGAGTGGAATATTCTCTTGCGAAGGTGTTTGTTCGATCGTGAACTACAGCCGTGGAATGAATTGTTGGGCAAACTAAATAATTTCAAATTCAGTGAGCTGGGTCATGACTGGGTGCAGTGGCTGGGCTCTAGCGTTGGATCATTCTCGGTAAAATCCTTAAAGAATCTTGTTAGTGGTCCCCTACCCTCTAACAGCTTTTGGAAAAAGTTCATTTGGGTTGGATTTGCGCCTCCAAAAGTCAAACTTTTTGTATGGTTAGTTATGTTAAAGCGTGTTCCGGTAAAGGTAGAATTATTAAAAAGGGGTGTTACCTTGATTAATAATAATCTATGTCCAATGTGTAAAACTTCCCCTAAAACTATTGATCACTTTTTTTTCTAGTTGGTATAGTTTGAAGATTTGGATGTTGTTTTGTAACAGCATTGGGATTGATGCCATAATTTCGAAGGAGCCTATCGCTTTCTTGAAGGCTTGGAGGTCCTTAGGTGCTTCGTCGGTTAGTGAGGTATGGTCATTTATACCTTTCGCTGTTATTTGGACAATTTGAATTTTTTGGAATTATTTGGTGTTCAATGAGAAGATCTTGGATTGGATTCAACTATTCTTTCTAGTGAAATTTAGACTTGCCTCTTGGATTAAGGCCAAATGTGGTGATTGTGTTATTTCCCTTGAAAATATTGTGGCTGGCCCTTTTTTGGCTAAGAACCACTACCTCGGAAATGTGAAAGATTTTGTTGTGTTGCAGTGGTCTTCCCTAGTGGCTTTGTTAAATTGAACGTAGATGGGGCTGTTTCGTGTTGTGGTGACAAGTGTGGTGTTGGAGGAGTGTTGGGGGATGAGAAGGGTGACGTTCTTATTCAGTTCTCGGAAAGATATGGTCAAGGGCCACCTATTTGGGTGGAACTTTGGGCAGTGAAGGTTGGGGTAACCCAATTTTTTGAGTCAGAATGGAGTGCGTGTTATAGGCTCATTATTGAATTGGATTGCAAAGTGATCATGGATTGGATATCTCAGTGTAACCCCTTGACCCGGTCTAGACGCAAGACAGAACCAAATAAGCTACATTGGGTTTGCCAAAACAAACCCTTAAAGATTTAACTTGAATTACGTCCATTTTTTTCTCTTATCTTATCTAGATGCAACATTATAACCTATGATGTGCACACTGCAGCAGGTGAATTAACAATTTAATCGGGCATCGAGTCGACATCCAATTGCATGCAATTACATTATAAGGACTAAATTATAATTCTTGAAAATTACAGAGAATTTCTTAAATTTAAAGTTACCAAACCTCAATTAGTCAGGTTACATGCTAGCTTGTCAAATTCCAGCTCAAAACGATGATCTAAACTCATACAATTGCATACATACGAACCAGGGACCAAAACAGAAGGACCTCAAAACATAAAATAGTCCATAATTGCCATAACAGCTAATCGTACCGATGCAGTCCCAAGGCGTATCGGTACATGCGCTACAATAACTAAAAACCAGATTCTAGTAGCTCAAAACTGTACTGATACAGCTCTTTGCATATTCTGTACGCCTTGCCAAAATACACTGGGTCGTACCGATACGGAGCCCCATGTATCGGTATGACTAGACCTGAAATGTCCACTTTTGCTGGTTTCTCATACTTTCATGGATTCGAACACGTTCTAACATGCCTCAATCATAAACATAAATACTCTCAAGATCAAACCACATCAAAACATCACAACAACGAGATCATAACATGGCATCACACTTCAATTAAAAGTCTAAAGGCATGCTTCCTAGAAACAAACCATTCAAAGCATGAAACATAAATCCAAATCATTACCAAACATATGATGCCATTTACAACTCCAAAACAACATAGCAAACTTGCTCAAACATAGAGTTTAGCAAAAACCCTCTCAAATCTACAATGAACCCCATTGTCTTTATTACTACTAGTGTAGATTGAAATCATACTTTCAAATTGCTGAAGTCCTTGGATTTCCTTCGCTCGCTCGATACCTCCAATCTCTAATTCTCTGCATTGATGGACAAAAAGAGCGTAAGCACACTAGGCTTAGTGAGGAGTGCTCAAACAACACACCATCAATGCATTTCAAAACCATTTTTCCAAAACACATTGAAATCATCGTTTCAATCATCTTATAAAACATCATGCCTTGAAAACTAAGCACTTAACACTTTCAAAAACCAGCATATTAAACCATATGCAACATGTATCATGGATCAATAGCAAATCTCATTTACTAACCCTCAATTTAAGTATTCCCGTGTATAACAATCCATATGCAAAACTTAAAGAGTAAATATGTATAAACCAACATTATACATCAACGTCCATCAACATGATACATTAACAATTATATTGGCTTTCAAGTGATCATAAACCAAGTTCCACTTTCATAAAATAGTTCATCGGATACATGGATTCAACAAGTGTCCTCTCAACACTTCATGTCATCTCAACCAGAATTATGGTACGCTTACAACTGGGTACTTTCATAACCCTTCTCATCGATTAGACGCATAATCCACTAACGGGAGGTTTCAGTACCATATAACCCCTCAACCGTTAGGATACTCGTGGTGGATTATTCGGTACGCATAAACCCCTCAACACCCGAGGCGACTTATTTATAGTGCACTATCAATCCTATGGCTGACCAACTATATCCGATAACATTTTAAACCACACCACTTGCCAATATAATTCATTATTAACCATCTACCTCACTATTTTTATGTGCATTAAATCAAATCCATTTCCAAAGCATTAAACCATGCTTCCACAAGTATTCTACATACTTACTTGGATCATTTACCAAATATATCCAGCATAATTATATGATCAAAAATAGTATAAAACATACTTTAAAACATGCTTAAACAGTAGTACCATGTCATTCAAAATAAGTGCATAAAGCCAATTTCATTAAAGCACAACCGAGAGAGAATTATCGTCATACTTACTTTCGAGTTTAAATCAGCGTTTCAAGCTAATTTTAAACCCCCAATATAACCTTTAAATCATTTCAAAGCTGAAATCTGCGTTCTCACTCACCGACAACGCAAAGCTTCAATCGTCGATGCGAATTACTCTTCCGAAGCTTTTGAAGCGGCACTACAAGCTTGAGGATCAACCTCCCCTAATTTTACCATACAAAAATAGAGGATTCAATGCAACAAAATGCATTCATAAACCCAACAACATCAACCCATAATAATCCTCTTCAAAATCTAGTTGAAACCTTCTCAAAACTATCGAAATCAACATCAAACATCTTTCAAACTTAACCTAGCCAAAACCTAATGATTTAATCCATCAATTAACTTCAATTGACATCCAAAAACAACCTAACAACAACCTTATACCTCCAGCATACATTAAACCTCCACAACTCCTCAAAAACACATAACTTACAACCTAGAAAATTAGATATTCACATAGCTTTGGGATTCCAATGTTAAAATCAATCCATTAATATTATAAAACACTAAAATCATGATTAATATCAATCAAGAACTCAACAAAACAAATCCAATCCGAAAATCACCAAATCTCATCAATTAAACCTTGATTTAGCCAATTTTCATAATCAAACCATTAAAACTAATTAGAAACATATATAAATGATCAAATACTTGGGAATTTCAGTAAAGAACCATTCATTAGAGGAGGAGAACGAACTTTACCTCTAATGAGTGAATTTCCTCTCAATTGGACGTTTACTCTTGAAAAGCAAAGGAAGACAATGAGATTTTGGAAATCAAGATTAAAGAATCCATTAGAAATCAATAGTTTAGAAAATCACGGTCATTGCCTGAAATCTTTGATGAGCAAAAGAGTGTTTGACTAAAGGAATTTTGAGGGAAAGTTTGAGAGAAAGAAAGTTAAATCAAAATTGGTTTTTAAGGAATAACTACCTCATTTTAATTAATCTTCTTTTAATTTTTAATTAAAAATAATCCCAATTGAGAGAAAACTCTGATAAAAACATTTAGGTATACTAGCTCCTTAAAAATTCTAAGATTTGACCCTTTTACAAAGCAGACACTAAAAACAGTCTCCATTCTTTACATTTTGGTCACTAGCTAAAATGTCACATTTCCAAATTTCATTTTTTCAAAATTGGCTTTACCAAAAATATCTATATATTAAATAATAATTTTTAGATATTTTCCCATATTTTTCTCGCACCAAAAATATTTAATCCGATTTTAATCTCGAATCTCTAATTCGGTCTTTCAAACTATCTAATCAACTTAAAAAAACCTCTAATCCTAAAACCGGGTCATTACACCAGACTTTGGACCCCCTGCGAATGTCTATAATTTGGTTTAGGAGCTGATCGTTTCTTGTCGAGAGCGGGGTATGTTAAATCAAATGGATTCCGCGTAGGTGTAATACATTGGCGGACAGTCATGCCAAAACTGGGATAGGCTAATGCTGGTTGTGCTTGTTTATGTATTGTTTGAGGTTGCAATTGTTTTATGTTTTCTGTTTTCTGTTTTGGTATTATGTGTAAGGGAATTGATGGAACTGGCTGTATAAATTATTAACTAATATATATTTGAGCACTTTTTTTCCTAATAGGTTTAGAAGGTTTTAATGAGGCCCTATAATTTTTATAAAAAATCAATAAAATGGTCAAGTCAAACTTCACCCTCTTAAATTCAAGAATGGAATTTTTTCTTTTTAAACAAAAATAAGCCTAAATAATAAGATTAAAAACCATAAAGATGTGTATTTTTACAAGAATATATCAATTTTTATGACTATATACTTTGATAACCTGAAGTTTTAAAAGTTGACATGAATAAAAAACCGTCTGATTTACTATTGACTTGACCCAAAAATAACCGACTCATATTAATCTGACTCGAAAATTGACCAATTTAATATTGACCGACCCGGAAAAACAATCGATCTAAAAAACAAATGATTCGATATTGGCACGACACCAATCCCGAATAACCACAAACCCGAACTAAAACCGAATTAAATCTGAACTGAACCAAACCTAAACAAAATATAATTCAACCCCGAAATATCCGACCGAACCCGATCCGAATTACCCGTTTGGCCCTCTAAATATAACACACCATTTGTTTTTACTTTTTACAGGTTTTGTGCTAAATTGATTGCAAAAATACCAAGACAAATCACATTGGACGAAAGTCATGGCTGGTGCTAAACATGGAAAACGACAAAAGGAATTGTCGGTGATACCAAACCATTCCAAATATTTCAAATAGCCAAATGTTACAAAAATAAATAAATAAAAATAAATTTCGTGGATTTTTCTATTTTTTTACTTTTTGGGTAAACTACTAAAATGATCACTTATGTTTAGTAAGTGTACACTTTTGATTACTGATGTTCAAAAGTGGCCGCTATGGTCACTTATGTTTTTGATCTCTAAACTTATGGTCACTGGAAGTTTTATTATTGTTAAACGTTAATGAGAGGTTGATCTGGCAGCAAAAAACATAAAAAGTAAACTACAGTTATGATCACTTTTGTTTTAGTTGTGTTCACTTTTGGCCACTAATTTCAAAAAAACTAATATTTTGGTCACTTACGTTTTCGTTTTTAAACTTTTGGTCTCCCAAATATTTTTTGCCGTTAAACTTTAATGTGAAGCTGACTTGACGGTTGTAAAAATAAAAAAGATCAGTCAAATGCACGTGAGACTCTTTTACAGTAAACTAAATCCTCAAAACCCATCATCATTTCTCTTCTTCTTCGAGCTCTTTTCAACATCTGTTCTTTCACCTCCAAAACACATTCCTGAACTCTTAACTGAATTCCTCCACCCTTCGCGTGCCAAATCATACTCTCATGCTCGCAAATGGGTTCTAATTCTATTATATTCTTTCATGTCTAGATCAAAAATTGAAGAACTGGTTCGTATTGTTGATAATTTTCAACATGCCATGTTTTGCTTATTAGTGTTGTTCTGTTCGGTGACAAGCTTAATCAAGAACAGAAAAAAGATACAATGAGAGAAGATACAATTTTAAGAGATTTCTTGGTGCCCAAGAATGTCACCATTAATTTCATGGTAGTAGAAATGGGGTGGAACCCCAAAGTATGGGAAAATCCAATGGCCGGTCTAACATTATCAATTTAGTTAAAAAAACTCAGCTTTTTTCACGGGTGGATGGGTTTTGAGGACTTTGTTCACGGTAAAATAGTCACATGTGTATTTGACTGGTCTTTTTTAATTTTTTTACCCCTGCCAAGCCAGCTTCCCATTAAAGTTTAACGAAAATAAATGTTCGAGTGACCACAAGTTTAAAAACGAAAATGTAAGTGACCAAAATGTTAGTTTTTTGAAATTAGTGTCCAAAAGTGAGCAAAACTAAAACAAAAGTGACCATTACGGTAGTTTACCCTTGCCAGATCAACCTCATGTTAATGTTTAATAGCAACAAACTTCCTAACGACCATACGTTTATAGATCTAAAACATAAGTGACCATAACGGTCAATTTTAAATTGATGACCAGAACTATACACTTACTAAACATGGGTGACCATTCTAGTAAAAAAAATGTTATCATATAAATTTGAGTGATTCATATAGTTATTTATATTTCTATTATTTTTTAATATAAAACAAGAAAATTATCTTAGATTGGAAAAATTCGAATTTTAATTTTAATTGAAACGTATAATTAACGGAAAATTTCCACCATTTTTTTGAGCTAAGGTATCCACCATCGATAGCAGTGACTAATCCCTTCACCGTGAGTGCTCTCACTAAGAGGTAAACAGTTAGTCATGAAATGTACTTCATTCTCATTAATAAGAATCAAACTCTTAACCTCATGATTAAGGAATGAGGTGAGCAATCACCATACCACATCTCATGGTTGGAAAATTTTCACCATTGCACCGTGATATTAGTTTTTATTTCTTTTTTTATTTCATGTATCTTATTTTAATTGATTTTATTATATAAAAAAAGAAAAAAAATATCTAAGGAGACCATTCCATCACAATTTAAGGCGAAATTCAACTTTACGCGTAAATTAAAGTAATTTAAATCCCTCGACAAACATCGACTACCAAAATGGAACGGAAACAAACAATATCCATAAAGATGAGTGCTATTAAAAATTGGCATAATGTAAAAAAAAAATATTTTTACCGTTTAATTTAATAATCACTTTAGTTTTTATTTTTTTTGTTAAGTTTGATAATTTTTAATGTTTTCTTTTGAGCTAAAATAATTCATTTGTAAATAAAATTTATTAATCAACTAATATTAAATGATTTGAATGACGTGACAAGCTTGTACAGTTGTACAAGCTGACATAATAATATTATATCGACAAATGTAACGACTTTACAAAATAATATATCAATCAAAAAATAATTTTATAAGATTATATAAAATATAAAATTATTTTTTTATGATGTATCATTATGTTAAGTCATTTTAAATTGTTTAGCGTCAGTTAACTAACAATTTTCATCGACAAATGAATCATTTTGACCTAAAATAAAACGTTAAAAATTAAAATATTTTAAAAAATATAAATTAAAATAACTATTCAATTAAACATAAAGACATTTTTTTGACATTAAAATTAAATGCCCTGCCTTCTAGGATTGATACCATTCCCCACGCTTGATCTTTTGCCTTTTTGAACATGAAATTTTATTTTATCAATGGAATCTAAATCAAAACTCGAATTTCAACATTGAAATCTTAAAGTTTTCACACCATCTCATCGACCAGTGAGTCGGATTGTTCTTGTTTGTTGTTAGAGAAAAGTCCTTGTTTGTTCTTGTTGATGAAAATTATGTCCTAAAGCTATGTCTAAATCCAAAAGCATTTATGTCTGAAAGTAACCACAGGATTGCTGTGAAAGCGCCATTTCCCCCTTCACCCCATTGTACTTAAGAATTACAACCCAAGGTTTAATGTAAGAAAATATTGCCATTTAAAGTCCTTGTTTGGAATTAGACTTTGTGATGTTGACTATATATTGATATATAAATATTTTGCTTGCATTTGTAAGTAAACTTTGGAGAAAACCAATTGGCTTGCTTGCGTGATAAAAAGGAAGGAAAGGACCGACCTATTTCTTGGACTTTCTTTTTCTTCCTTCTGGCTTTTAGATCTACCCCCCCCCCCCCCAATTCATGGCTTAATTAGCAGTAAAAGAATTTTTTGTTTCTGGGTCTGTTTTCTTTGTTTTTTCTCTGTTTTTGTGACTTAAAAACCAGCAGGGGGAGCTATGGGGTTGGTGGGTGTCCAAGAAAATGGTAATGGGGAAAAGGGTTTGGCTTTGGGGAACAAGAACAAGTACAAGAGGATGGATTCTGAGCAATCAGATGACTTTGATGATGATGATGCTTTGAATCTTCATTATCAACAGCTGGAGAGGAGGAAAAGTATAAGGAAATATGTTATTGCTTGTGCCATTTTTGCATCCCTAAACAATGTTCTTCTTGGCTATGGTGAGTTTTCCTCTCTATTTGCTTTGGTTTCTTCAAAAGTAAAGTTTGCTCCTTTTTGCTTTCTGGGAATTTTGGATTTTTTCGTAGTTTTCTTTGTTGACTAGCTTGAATTTAACTTGAATATAGATTATAGGAAAAACCAAGACTTGGCATCATCTTAGCAGTAATTTAGCAACTTTAAACAAGTTCATCCTTGGGGATGCTTAAAATTCACCATTTTGGCTCAAAATCTGTTTCTTTTATTCTATAGTCAAAAGTAGATCTTAGTTTTTGTAGCTTGAAACATACTTCAATTGGCGAATTCTGTCTTTTCAGATCTTAGTTTATGAACATTTTCCGGGAATTTCGGTTGGTTGTATTCCTTTGATAGTGTTTCCCCTGTAACCAGTTTTCGTATACTTTGAAGCTAAGAATGTCTCTTTTATGAACAGATGTAGGTGTAATGAGTGGAGCCATTATATTTATACAGGAAGATCTGAAGATAACCGAGGTACAAGAAGAAGTTCTCGTCGGGATTTTGAGCATCATTTCCCTTTTGGGTAGCTTAGCAGGTGGGAGGACATCTGATATTATTGGTAGAAAGTGGACAATGGCCTTTGCGGCTGTTGTATTTCAAATTGGTGCAGCTATCATGACGCTTGCGCCTTCATTCCAAATACTAATGATAGGGCGGATTTTAGCTGGGGTTGGTATAGGCTTTGGTGTCATGATTGCTCCGGTCTATATTGCTGAGATATCACCTACTGTCGATAGAGGCTCTCTTACCTCCTTCCCTGAGATTTTCATAAATCTAGGAATTTTGCTTGGTTATGTCTCGAATTATGCATTTTCCGGTCTTTCAGTTCATACAAACTGGAGGGTGATGCTGGCTGTTGGAATTTTGCCTTCTGTTTTCATAGGGTTTGCACTTTTTATTATCCCTGAGTCACCGAGGTGGTTGGTCATGCAGAACCGAGTTGCAGAAGCGAGATCTGTGCTTCTAAAAACAATTGAAAACGAGAAAGAGGTGGATGACAGGCTTGCAGAAATAGTAGCTGCTGCTGGAATGTCTAATGGAGAGAAGAATGAAGAGAAAGCTGTGTGGCGTGAACTGCTAACTCCTTCTCCTCCAATTCGTCGGATGCTGATCACCGGATTTGGAATCCAATGTTTCCAACAAATCACCGGAATAGATGCAACTGTGTATTATAGTCCCGAGATCTTCAAGGAGGCCGGGATTAAGAACAACTCTAAGCTTCTTTCTGCAACAGTTGCTGTAGGTGTTACAAAGACTGCTTTTATATTGATTGCTACGTTTCTTGTCGATAGGGTCGGTAGGAAGCCCTTGCTCTATGTGAGCACTATTGGGATGACTGTCTGTTTATTTACCTTAAGCCTTACCCTTGGTTTTCTGGGGCACGGGCAGCTCGGAATTGCACTGGCGATCTTGTGCATTTGTGGTAATGTAGCTTTCTTTTCGGTGGGAATGGGTCCTATTTGTTGGATTTTGACATCCGAAATCTTTCCCTTGAGGTTGCGAGCTCAAGCATCCGCTCTCGGGGCTGTAGGTAACAGGGTGTGCAGTGGCCTTGTTGCCATGTCGTTCCTCTCTCTGTCTCGTACAATTACCATTTCCGGAACCTTCTTCCTCTTTGCATTGTTGTCAGCTCTTTCTGTTCTCTTTGCTTACAAATGTGTTCCAGAGACCAAGGGAAAATCGTTGGAACAGATTGAGTTGCTTTTTGAAAATCATAATGATTGGCAAGGAAGTGAAGTGGAGATGGGAGACTCCGAGCATTTAGTACAGAAAGCGTGAGTAATTGAAGATCGACGGAATCGTGCTACTTTTGGTTTAAAGAGAATCAAATGGAAAATTACTTCATTCGAAGAGCTATCATCGTGCACCAGCCTGCAAGTGTCGGGTTTAAAGAGAATGTTTACTAGCACCCTAGATATCTGTGAAGCTCTACGAGTTGGTTACCGGAAGGAGGAACCATGGTGTCCTTTCCAGTGCATTGTTACGGTCAGAAGCATGTCTGAAGTTATTTTTGCTATCCATATCTTCGTATACAGTTTTCTTTATCTTTAAATCCACGAGAATATAGTAGTATTCATGTTAGACGTATATATTGGATTATTGCTAAATACATATATGAACTTTCGATTTCTTCACACAAATCGTAAATAGATGGAAAATAACATGGTTGTGTTTCATCATGTTTGTACCAAACTTCTATGATGTGAAAGATTGTGTTTGACTTTCTTTGTTTTGTTTGGTTAAGATTTGCTGTCTGGATCTTAGAATCAAGCATGATGATGTGAAACAATCTTAGCAAGTCCTGTGATTTCTCTGCATGGGTTTCGAAACATGATATGACATTCACCGCAGCATCAAATGATGCTGGAGGCCAATTGTTACCGGAATGTCGGTGAAATGGTTTCGAGTTACCGAGTTCACGTTTCGAAGAAGATGGTATAAGTTTTCATCTCGGTCTATTAATGTGAATCTGAGACAGAGCTACCATCCTTGTCGTTTGGTATAGAAACTGAAAGGCAAACTGTAAAAAGATGCTTAACATGAAGTTGACATTTCCCCTTATCGTACACCAAATTGTGGACAAGGTTTGGGCAAAGATTTGGTATGAATGTATGGTTTTTCTCCATTTAAGCTGTATTCGCAGGTTATTCGTATTCGATTTGAAAAAAAAAATACTTGATCAAAGCTCAAGCCGAGTTTCGAACAATAAAATTCGAATCGAGTTTCAGTTTCTTATTATTCAAACTCGAACTCTACCAACTCATTCCTCAAGAAGGGTGGAAAATAGTTATCAAATAAAGAAACATAAAGATGGTGACAGACCAACAAAATCCAAGTCATCAAATATGGATGGAGATTATAATACTTTAATGATGCAAACATTTTAACAAGTCTAAGTACCGGTTGTATGGGTGAGAAAAAATTGACTTGATTAGAAAAAATAAATTTTTCGACTCGACACGAAAAAATTCGACTTGACTTGATTCGAATCGTAACTTTATAATTCGACTTGAAAAAATTTCAAATAAAATTTGAATTATAAAAGGAGAGTTTGAATAACTCGAAATTTTTAGTAATTAGTAGATCGATTTTTAAGTTCGAGTCGAGTTTCTAAATTTTATCTGCTATATGCATACCGCATATGAAAAATATGAAGACATATATATGTATATCATATATGGTTATAGAATTTTTTTAGGAATATATGGTTAGTTTAAATTTGAACTAATTAGTACCAAGACATTCTAAATATTTACGATCAAATTTGAATAGAAACTCGAACAACTCGACTAGACTCGAATTGAAAAAATTTCAAATAAAGTTAAAATTATAAAATAGAACTCGTCAACTGAACTATCTCAATTTTTTTTTAGACTCGACTTGATCGAATGTTGATCCCTAAGTAGTAGTGGACTAGTAGTTGTACCTTAAAATTGAACGATATTAATTGAATTTGATAGTGAGTGGTTAAAAGGAAAACATCATCACTCTTTGTAAACTCCGCAAAACTCATACCAATTCTCACCCCCTCCATCAGTGTTCTCTTTCTCAGTTAGTCAATGGAGAAGATCGAGCACAGCCATGTACAAGTTCGAGGATTAAAGCTTCACGTTGCTCAGATTGGAACAGGTTTCACAATTATATCAGATCCATTCACCATATGTTCCATTTTCCAGCTATAATATGGGATGATCTTGTATGCAGGTCCTAAGGTGGTGCTTTTCCTGCATGGCTTCCCGGAGATCTGGTACTCATGGAGGCACCAGATGGTTGCCGTTGCTGATGCCGGCTTCCGAGCTGTTGCTTTTGATTTCAGGGGCTATGGACTCTCGGACCAACCACCGGAGCCGAAAAAGGCTAACTTCAAGGACCTTGTCGATGATATTGTCGCACTTCTTGACTCGTTGGGCATCGATAAGGTAACCGTTACTTCGTATTAAGCTTCATTTTCACAAATTAATCACTTGCTAATGTGAACTGAAATTCTTATGTCTGTTCTTCGATGATCTTTGGCTTTGTAGTTTGGACATCACCCTTGATTTTCTTGTTTGCTTGTTTGTTTTGTTTCTGTTCTTCTTCTTGCCATACAGAATATGCCTTTCCATACTCATTTTTTATTACCAAATTGTGAATGTGACATGTTATTATATTAACCAATCACATATGTAAATAGATCTGTCTTAGAGTCGAGTTATTCGAAGGGTTTACACACTCTGACTCGGTCCATGGACACCTCTACCTATATAACATTATTCGAACTCGATTTACCTATATGGAAAAACGTATAGGCTTTTGTTGTAGGGAAGGACTTTGGAGCAGTGCCTGCATTCATGGTATCTGTTATCCACCCTGAAAGGGTGTTGGGTGTGATAACACTAGGCATCCCTTTTCTCATACCCGGTCCTGTCGGTATCCAGTTCGATCTCCTCCCGAAAGGCTTCTACATTCTGCGATGGGCGGTAATATTAACTTCTTCCAACGACCGTATAATTCGTTACCAACGTATGCTCAATCGTGACATGAATTCGATGAACAAACTGCAGGAACCAGAACGAGCAGAAGCGGATTTCGGGCGGTTCGATGTCAAGACCGTCGTAAGAAAAATTTACATCCTCTTCTGTAGAAGTGAGCTACAAGTAGCCGGCGACAACGAGGAGATAATGGACTTGGTAGATCCATCGACCCCATTGCCACTGTGGTTCACCGAGGATGATCTCGATGCCTATGCAACTCTGTATGAAAATTCCGGATTCACAACAGCATTGCAGGTCCCCTACAGGTGCTCTCAAATGGATTATGGTGTGACGAATCCGAAAGTGACGGCTCCGTCGTTGCTGATAATGGGGGAGAAGGACTATTTCATGAAATTTCCGGGGATTGAGGAGTACATGAGGAAAGGGATAGTGAAGCAGTTCATGCCTAATCTGGACATAATTTTTATGCCGGAAGGGAATCACTTTGTTCAAGAGCAATTCCCGGAGCAGGTGAATGAGCTGATCATCTCCTTCCTCAACAAAAACTGCAGTACTTGATAATATGAGGCTTGGAAGTGCATGTTAAGGCAGTAGCTTGCCTTGTTTATCCTCTGATCTTTATATTTGTGGATTTTTTTTGCTTTGTTCAGATACAACAGAAACAAGTTGTGGAAACACGTCTGTCTTGTTTATTTTCCTTGATTTGGCATCAAGCGATTATAATCTTGATTTTTTTTAAAATTTTTAATAATATCGTCATTTAGACCGTTCGATATAATGTTATCACTAAAATCATTTAATCAAGTCCACAAACAAATAAAGTCTTATTGCACTTCATAATTTGGTTTCGTAGGACATAAATCTTTCTTATCATAGTCGTTTAGGCTCAATTAATCATTTTATTGGACTTAACAAGTTTAAAGGTGTCGAGGAAAATCAAAAGAATCATTTTCATTTTTATCCGAAAACAGGGCTATTATAATAATAATAATAATAATAAAGAAAACAGGGTTATAGTGTCGACATCATACTCCTTGGTATCAACACCAAGATAATGTATTCATATAAATATCAATTTTGATGTTTTAAAAATAAATTCTCCCGTCAACAAATAAATAGTTAAAGTTTTCAGTTGATACTCTCCTCTCTCTCCTCTAAGTTATGAGTTCGAAGTTTATTAAGAGTAAATTCTCCTTCCCTTCAATAAAAGTTGTTCAAAAAAAAATCTCATGTCTCAAATATCCATATCTAATATGGAGTATCAACACCTTAAATTAAGTATCGATATCATAATTTATTTTTTTGACAAATCTTAATTTTAATCCTACTTAGAGCGAGGGAAATAAAACACTAGAGGAAGAAAGATGTGCTTGTAATAGGTCTAGAACTCATTACCTAAAAGAATATAAGTGAACAAAGATGAACAGTTTGACCGATCGATCAAATAAATACATAAGCATGCATACTCACCCAATAAATATATAAGCATTTTTCTATATTCAGGCATGCTTAAAACACATTAAAAACAACAAATAAACGTTAAATCCACCATTTTTACACCAAAACAAAATAACATCTCAAGAATTCATATGACATTTAAGCATCAAATTTATATAATGCATGTAGCATTTCAAAGTTAAGGCACACAAACCTCAATTTCCGGCAACAAAAGCTCTTTAGCTACTATTGAACAAAAGAAATCATTAGAATTTCTCATTTCCTTAAACTCTCTAAAATCACGTTTTCCCTCCAACTTTTAAGTTATTAATTTTTCTTAAAGCTCTTATGAAGAAGATGAAAAAAAACTCACCTCCTAGAAGCTTGGATGACCGAAAATCCTCATAAAGTCAATCCCTTTACCTCTAAACTTCCTAACTTTGAGGAAGGAGAAATTGAGAGGATGAAGGTAATGACAAGAACGGATCTGATTTCGAACTTAGATAATTATACATAATATGCGGATAATTTTACAGCAAATGACATGTATCGCAATTTACTACTATTCATTTGTACTATTAACTATTATAATTAGAATTTAAATCCTAAAAACCTAATTTGTTATTATTTCCTTTTTAGAATAAAATTTTAAAATATTTTTATATTATTTTTTCAGATTTTTTTTATTTTTTAATTTAAAAAATAATTAAACTTTTATTACTACAATAATTCTTACATTTACTTTAATTCATCCATATTTGCATATTTCAACAATTTAATCTTAATTCGAAAAATAAAATAAAATTAACCCTCATTATTTACACATTAATTCAATTTAGCGCTATTTTTAATTTAAAATAATTTAACCAAAAATCCTAAACCCCTACACTCTAAAATTGAAACACTAAACCATAAACCCTTAAACCATAAAATTAAAACTATAAACTCAAAAACCCCAAATCTTAAACTCCAAAATCGAGTCACTAAACCATTGACCCCTAAACCCTAAAATTGAAACTAGAAACTCTAAAACCCTAAACTACAAACCTTACACTTAAAACCCAAAATACTAAAAAATAAACCACAAACCCCAAACCCTGAAATTGAAAGTCAAAACTCAAAACCCTAAATTATATACCATAAACTTTAATATATAAACCCTAAACCCTAAAATTGAAACTATAAATACTTAACCCCTAAACACAAAATTTGAAAGTCAAAACCATAACCATAAACCCTAAATTTAAATCTAAAAACTATAAACTCCAAAACCTTAAACTTGAAACCAAAAACCGTAAACTTGAAGCAATAAACCCCAAAACCCTAAACGTGAAACTTGAATTTGAATCTATAAACCCCAAAACCTCAAAACCCTAAACTTGAATACGTAAACCATAAACACATAAACTCTAAACTTGAAACTCAAAACCATAAATCCTAAACTTAAATACCTAGCTAAAAGGTCAAATTTGCCCATGTAGTAATATGAAATCAGCAATGTTGCCCATACTTTCTTTTTTTCGTAATTATACCTTCACAGTTAGTCAATTGCAGCAACGCTGCCCTTTTGACCGACGTTGACCGTTAAAATGCTGACGTGACAGCTAATAGTGAAGTCATTCACGCAATTTTGCCCTCGAAGTCATTCAATTGCAGCAATTTTTCCCTCAATTTATTTAGTTTTTGAATAAAATTAGATAAATAATTTAGTTTTTCGATTTGAACTTTTACAAACAGAATATATGAAAAATTGATTAACAAATTGGTGTAAATATCCTTTGGGTCCCTGGTAATTTTAAAAATAAGCAAAGTGAGAACTCTCACAAAAAAAAATCAAAATATTCTTATTTTTTTAAAAAAATACATAAACTTAATAAAAATAAATAAGATATTCAAAAAAATTATTGAAAATAAAAACTAATATAAAAATTAAAATGTATTAGGAATTATAAAATGATAAAAATATAAATACAAAAATTTAAAAGTATTAAAAATGAACAATTTCATCAAATGTTAAAATATAAATATAAAGCTATAAATATAAAAAAATCAAAATTTCAAAATATTTATAAATACCATTGAAAAAGTCTTTGACTGTTTCTGGTTATGCTAAACCAACTAATATTCTTTGAACATATTTTTAATGGAATCATTCTTCCATTAGAGTAGTAATAAAACTCATCAAATATTAATGAGCATCAATTTGATGTAGAAAAGCGAAAGAAAATTTGGTGAAATTGTTCAATTTTTTAATACTTTTTAAATTTGATATTTATATTTTATCATTTTATAATTTTTAATACATTTTAATTTTTATATTAGTTTTTATTTTCAATAATTTTTTGAATATCTTATTTATTTTTATAAAGTTTATGGGTTTTTTTAAAAAAATTGAAGAATATTTTGTTTTTTTGTGAGAGTTCTCACTTTGCTTATTTTTAAAGTTACCAGGGACTCAAAGGATATTTACACTAATTTGTTAATCGATTTTTCATATATTCTGTTTGTAAAAGTTCAACTCGAAAAAATAAATTATTTATCCAATTTTATTCAAAAACTAAATAAACCGAGGGTAAAATTGCTGCAATTGAATGACTTTTGTAATACCCATTTTTCGTCTGGGCCTTAAGCCCAATAATAAATTAAACCTCAAGCCCATTTACCATTTGTAAAGCCCATATATATATAAATACACCAGCCCATATATACATTTTTATAAATAAAACTCAAGTCCATATAATATATTAAAGTACATGTTACATACACCTAAATCCATTAACCCATTTACAAAAATACACATATTACATTAAGCCGTAGCCCAATGTCCATTTACCCAATCACACCCAAAGCCCAATTAAACCCTAACCAGCTAGACACCCCATCTCCCCACGCGTTCACGCACGCCGATCCAAATCCCAGCAAGTGCGACCATTCAGCTTCTCACGCGCTGCACGCGCGACTCTTCGGTTACCCCATGCGAGCTTGGAGTTCACACACGCCCTTTCATCTCCCTCGTGACCGTCCAGATCACCACCTTACCGGCCACATCAGCAACCACATCGGCGATGACTCTTCACGGTAGCAGCTGCCCCCTCGTATTTAGCCTCCAACAACCACGTCAGATTGGTTCCCTCTCTAGTACGATGCCCTCACACGCAAACCAAACAAAAATCAGAGAATTAGGGGACATCCCAACATTTTCAGAGCATGCACATGAATAATTTCAAATCAAAAGAGCAACCAACCAGAAATTTTCTTTCTTTTTTCTAATATATAGAATTTCTTGTAATTGCGATTATATAAACCGAACCCATCACAAATGTAAACCCTAGACGGGGATTCATCAAGCAATAGAAAGAAAGAAAAACCTCTGAATTTCAAAGGTATCAATCTCTCCATTCTCTTTATATTTCGAAGCACATAATTTAAAAAAAAATCTAGGGTTTTGTTTGTTACCTTCGAAGCGTGACCATTTAGCTTCCCTCTCGTCCCTTCGATTTCGACCAGTGACAAACCGTTCAGCTTCTTTTCGAAAGCCGTGAGTGGTGAACCGATTGGAGATCTCTAAAAGGGGAGAACTTTTTGTTTGTGTTTTGAAGAGAGATGGATTCAGCTTTTTCAAATCTTGAGTCAAAGAAGGTTTTTTTTTAAGAGAAACAGGTTTAAGATCTAAATTTAGAATGAATAAAGAGTCATTTTTTTAGGTTTTTGGGTTTATCGACTGCCGACGAACGGCGGCTGACGAGGTGGAGCACGACGTATTCTGGGTTTATGCTTCGATGAACGGCGACATTCATCCAAGGCTGAGAGAAAATGAGAGAACTCTCAGGTTTTTTGAGAAATGTTTAGAAAAAAAAAATTGTTCTCATCAAAAGTTGAGTTTTATATCAACTCTCAAGACAAAATGGTCTAATAGCATTTTTAAGAACCTCCGCCCTGTTTTATTTACCTCCACAGGTCCTTCTGTGTTTTGAATCTCAACAATGATCCCTCCGTTCTTTTTCAATCTTTCAAGCCATTCCGTCTTTTAAAATTACCCTCACAGTCCTCGTGTTTTTTTTTAATGCTTGCAGTCTCGTCCCCTTTGATAATCAACTTTTTTCTCTTTAATTTGGCCCCCCAAAGTCTGTTTCCTATCAATTTGATCCTTTTCATGTTTTTTTATTTAATCTTACATCTTTAATTTTTCATGTTTTTTATCTATGTCTGTTCATGTTTTTTTGTGAATGTGGCTTGATATTTGTTTATGTGGTAATATATATTATATAGTATATTTTTTATGTAGTGTATGTTTTTTATAATTTATATAATATCTGGTATATGTATATAATATACCTTTTTTAAAATATATAATATATAGTTTTCTCTATAATACATATATATAAGGTTTTTTTAACATATATAATAGAAAGGATTTTTAAAATATATATATATATAATATACGTTTTTTATAGTGTATATAATATATAGCTTTTATAATACATATAATATAGTTTTAAATATATAATATATTTTTATACACAATATAGAGTATATAGTGAATATATTTATCTTTTTTATGCTTGGGCTTTGGGCTTGCTTAAGTTTAGGTGGTTTTGGGTTTGTTAGATTAGACTCTTGGGTTAAATTAAGGCAAAACTAATTTAGTTAATTTAAATCGTGTGCTCGTCTTATAGGGGCACGATCTTTAAATGAATTAAATTAATTTAGGATTATTTTTTAGAGCCTTAGTTAGATAAATGTTCGGATTAATTTAGTGAATTTAACTTGGGTTATTGGGATAAATGTTAAATTCATTAAACTAGTTGAACACCTCTTAATTATCTTTTAGGATAAACTTGATATTGAAATTAGATGAACACTTAATTTAACATCATGGTTAATTAACTTGATTCATCTTAAATAGTGTTCTTGGCTCACTAGGACACTAGTTTAAAATCGGTCAAATTAATTATCATGGTGTAAGATAATTCATAATTTATTAGGGTTTTCTAATTTTTAGGGTTTAATTAATTTAGGGTTAATATTAGCCTCATTTAGACAATAATTAGATCACTAATTGGTTTTTTTATAATTTAGGCCTTTTAGGTTAGGGCTTTGGTGGGCTTTTGTGTATTTATTTTCTAGCCCTTATTTGACATACATTTTA
Organism: Hibiscus mutabilis; assembly: GCA_019671005.1. Lineage (NCBI taxonomy): Eukaryota > Viridiplantae > Streptophyta > Magnoliopsida > Malvales > Malvaceae > Hibiscus > Hibiscus mutabilis. Next base: position 59,312,707 of record CM033712.1, read on the forward strand.
ATTGTCATTCATGTAGCCCTTTATTTTGGTTGCACATTAATTAATTTAAGGTCATAAAAAATGAGGTATTCATTAATTCTGATATTTGTGTCGTAACAATCCGAACTTAAAGGATGTTGACCAAATATTTGAATTAATCCTTACCATACCAAGATAAGATCAAAACCTGATAAAATCATTACATCATATTTTAACTGTTTGTATCATTCATAAAGGTGACGTACGGGATTCGAACCATAAATTAACACGGCAGTCAAGCTTATATGATGTCGGTTTAATCTATGGTCTGATGCATCGTCAACCTTATTAATTAAATGTATAATTAATTTGAAGCCACCGATTTGATAAAGCCCGTCAATTAATGTCAATTTTCAAATAAGTTCATCAAATTCAATTCAATTCAAATTGCGACAATCTCCTTTTAAAAGCAACAAGTATTTTGGTACCGACTTCCGGGCATGACGAGGGTGCTAATCCTTCCCCACACGTAACCAACTCTCGAGCTCTTTTAAATTGAATCTCTAGTTTTCTGGTGTTCAGCCTACCTTATCCAAGTGGCCGGTGGCGACTCCAAGTCTTATTTTCAAATAAAATCAATTTTCCAAGCCTTCATTGTTTTCAAAACAAACGAGTTTTCAAAAGAAACCCCTTAAACCAAGTTTCAAAAAATGTGGGGATACCCCCGTAGCCGACTTGAACCTATTATTTTTTTTAGTCGCTACAACTTTGAGGGCAAAATTGTATGAATGACTTTACCGTTAACTTCTACGTCACCACTTTAATGGTCAACGTCGGTTAAAGGGCAACATTGCTACAATTGACTGACTTTAAGGGCAAAATTACGGGGGGAAAAGTAGGGGCAACATTGTTGATTTCGGATTACTACAGGGGCAAATTTGACCCTTTAGCCTAAATACCTAAACCATAAACCACTAAACTTTAAACTTGGAATCCCAGACCTTAGCCTTGGAACCTTAAACCCTAAGCTCCTAAAACCACTAAATTTGAATCCATAAACAAAAATCCCTAAGCTCCTAAAACCTAAACTTGAAACTTTAAATCCTAAATTTGAAACTGAAACTCTAAGCCCTAAACTTGAAGCTTGAAACCACAAACCATAAACTTGAGTTTATAGATTTAAATTTAAGGTTTAGGAGTTTAAGGGTTTATAGATTCAAATTTAAGTTTCAAGTTTAGGTTTTAGGATTTATGGATTTAATGTTTTGGAGTTATGGTTTCAAATTTAGGGTTTATGGTTCATGGGTTTGAGTTTCAAATTTTGGTGTTAGGGGTTAAGTGATTATGTTTTAGGGTTTATATATTTAAATTTAGAGTTTATATTTTACAATTTAGGGGTTTGAGTTTCAATTGTAGGGCTTGTGGTTTATGGGTTCATATTTAAGGTTTAATTTTTAGTGTTTTGGGTTTCAAGTTTAAGGTTTGGGGTTTAGTATCTTTTGAGTTTCTAGTTTTAATTTTAGGGTTTATGGGTTTGTGGTTTAGTGAATTAATGTTGGAGTTTAGGGTTTTAAGTTTAAGGTTTGGGGTTATGGTTTTTGAGTTTCTAGTTTCAATTTTAGGATTTAGGAGTTTATGGTTCAGTGTTTTAATTATAGGATTTATGGTTTTAGGGTTTAAGGTTAAATTATTTTAAATTAAAAATAGGGCTAAATTGAATTAATGTGTAAATAATGAGGGTTAATTTTATTTTATTTTTCAAATTAGGATTAAATTGTTGAAATGTGTAAATATGGAGGAATTAAAGTAAATGCAGGAATTATTGTAGTAAATTTAATTATTTTTTGAATTAAAAAATAAAAGAAAATATGAAAAAGTATTATAAAATTATATTTTTAAGATTTTATTCTAAAAAGGAATAATAACAATTTAGATCCTTAAGATTTAAATTCTAGATAAAACAGTTAATGGTACATATGAATAGTGGTACATTGCAGTATATATCATTTACTGTACGCAAAACGGATCAAAAATCACTAAGCGAACAAAGTATAATTCAAGGTCTAAATAGATAATAGAAAACTCCATAGTAAAATAATTTGGAGGACAACCCCAAATTAGGCAAAATTGGGAGGATAATCCAGTTCCAAACCAATTTTTGAAATATAAGGTATCATCACCCATATTTTAGATTTTAGGCTATTTTCTACAGTACCCGTTGAACAACGCCATGTCAAAATAGCGTTGTCCTTTAAATAATATTATTTAAAAAGCTACGCCAAGGTTGAATTTATCCAGCAAAATATTATTTAAATGACAACGTTATTTGCACATAGCGTTATTCCAACGAGTACCGTAAAAAATAGCATAGAATTCAAAATATAGGTGAGGGTACCTTATATTCTAAAAATTAGTTTGAAACTGAATTATTCCCCAATTCTGCCCCAAATTACTATGTAGCTTCGTCGTTGATAAAATGATATAAAGAGTTACTAAATATTTTCAATTAGAATTTGACATTTTCTGAAAAGATGTATAGTTTTTATATATTGTTATTAGGCTTATATATCATATTAGTATCTAAAGTATATCAATTTTTTATTTTGGTACTTAAAGTATATTTTTTGGTCAAAATAAATACCTACAGTATACTTTTTGATCAAAATAGGTACCTAAAGTATTTTTTTCGTCAGATTAAGTACCTAAAGTATATTTTTTGGTCAAAATAAGTAGCTAACGTATATTTTTTCGTTAAAATAGGCACATAATGTATTTTTTAATTAGGGTAATTATTATATCTGTTTAGGGTTTAAAGTTTAGGGGTTTAAGTGTAGTATTTTTGAATTTAGGGGTTATTGATAGAATTTTGGGTTTAGGGTTAAAATTTAGGGTTTATAGGTTAAAACCTAAATCCTTGCCCATATTACCCTAAACCCTAAATTCTATCCCCTACCCTAAAACCCCTAAACTCTAAACCCTAAACTAAACCCCTAAACTATATAATTGAGGCGCTTGTGGAAACAAAAAGTTTTCACCGCCGGTGTATAGGATAATAATCTCTTTAATTAATGTCACATGACAATTTTTAGGAATCTATATAAAAAATATGTATACTTTAAGTACCTATTTTGACCTAAAAATACTTCAGATGCCTATTTTGACCAAAAAATATACTTTAGATAATTACTTTGAAGAAAAAATACTTTAGGTACCTATTTTGACCAAAAGTTATATTTTAGGTACCTAGTTTAACCAAAAAGTATACTTTAAGTACTTATTTGACCAAAAAATATTTTAGGTACCAAAATCAAAAGTCGGTATACTTTAAGTACTAATATGATATATAAGCCTTGTTATTAATATATATAAAAAATATCACCAATCAATTAGTTTCGGAAACAATGCACTAAATTTCTTAAATAATATTAAGAGTTATACTATAATATATTTTAATATTCAGAATTTAGAAATTTAAACAATTGAAAATATGGAGTAGCATACATATTCAAACAATTGAATCAACGAAAAACTAAGAAACTTCAAAAACCTAAAAGGAAATCATTTATAAGAATTTTGACTTGTATTCGTATATTAAATTTTTATATAATATCTAAATAATCTACTATTACATGTTTAAGTACGCTTAATTTGTTTTGAATATTCTTAAGGTGATTATAAAGTAGTGTATGTTTATACATATTTTTAACTCTTTGACAATGTACATATACTTTGCAGACAAAATGATTCGAACTCGTATCTCTTAAGATAAACATTGTCCGCTTTTCTACTGTGACCATTTTCTAGTTTCTAAGCATGCTTGATTTTATATCTTCATGTATATTGTATTATTAATGATATGAATAATATATCATATAATCATAGCGTGGTCGTGCCACAAAAAGTATAAAGCAGAAAAAGAAAGCAGAAGATATTTGATATTTCAACCCATTCGATTCCAGCAGTAAGTGACTAATTTGATTATTATTATTTTTAGTATATTAATTAAATTACAAAGTATTATTTTAATTCGATTTTAAATTTAAATAAGCGCGTACACATATAAATTAAGCTGTTTAGATTTTAGTCAATTAGTAAAGAAGTTATTCTTTGCTACCGAGACTATTTAATAAGTCCATGAGAATTATTTCTTTAAGAATGTTTAGTTTGGATGGTGTGTTACTTTTATACGGCACAACTACAGATCTTCACACTTTAGTTTTAACCAACAGAACTGAAGTTTTTTCGATTAATTGGTCAGATAATTTTAAGTATGATCGGTTAATGTGTAAGTTTTTTTTTAAACTTTTGTTATCGGTTAATTTAGTTTGAAATCGATTAATTGACCAAAATTATTATATATTAAATATTATACATATATATAACATATATGTGTATATCTGGCTACTAAACTTTTAAAAGTTATAAAATGATCATTAATTTTTTTAATATGTAATAAAATGATCATTAACTTTATCGAATTAGCACAATATGATAATCCAATTTATTGAATTAGTACAAAACGGTCATTAAACTTTTCAAAATTTATCAATATTTATAACGTTCAATGTGCTTTTGTAATAATTCGATAAGTTTAATAATTATTTTGTAACTTTTGAAAGTCGGTGACTAAAAAGATCATTTCAGCATAATTCGGTGATCATTTGTGTACCTTATCCAAAAATTTATAACAAATTTCGATTAATTTAAAAACTGACCGAATTAACCAAATTTTGTTTGGTTTGGTAAAACGCTTTCAAACAGAGTTCGGTTCAGTTAAAAACCTAAAAAATTCGGCTAGCAAATTCTAAATAATTCGATTCGGTCGATTAACCGAACCGGCCGATTGAACACTTATAGACATAACTGTTTTAATATTGGACTTTCTTTTGTTATTTTTAATCAATATTATATTAAAAATTATTTAATGAATGTAAAAGACATTCTTTTAATCGTCCAGACTTTACATTAATCCCATGAAAAATTGAGTTTTTGGCTCTTCACGTATTTATAAAGGGCGTGTGGTCCATAAGATTGACTTCGCTTTTATATGAAAATTCATAAGAATGAGATCTTTTAAGTTAATAATAATATTTTGATATATAGAAGGTATAAAGCGTGATGAATTTAAAGTTTAAAGATTTTATTTAAAGTTTATAATTTTAAATTTTAAAAGTTAAATTTAAAATAAAATAAATTTTACAAACCTATATATCAAAAAATAATTGTTAAATTCAAAAAAAATTTAGTTGTCATTCCGGTTTTTCATGGCTTTGCTTTGATTAGGGTGAGCATTTTAGATTCGATTCGAAATTTTGAATAACTGAAATTTTCGGATCGACGAATTAGTGATCCATATTCGATGAAAATTTCAATTTTTCATATATAACAAACAACAAATTATTGAATTTGACGGTCCTATCCATGAAAATTTTGGATTTAGGAATATAACAAGACAAATTATTGAATATGACAAGATTTATATCCATAGAAATTTTAATTTTTCATATATAACAAACAAAAATATAAAATATAACAAGATTCATATACATAAAAAATTAAATTTTTGAATATTCAGATATCCGATCTGAATGTGAAATAACTATCCATATCCAATTTGAATTATTCGTAAAATAAAAAACGAATTGGATATCCAAAATTTCGGATTGGATCAACAGATAAATGGATAGGTCAGATTGAATTTTTTTGCACACTTCTATATTAGACTATTCCGGACCAATCCACATTGTACATCTGGCTTTGAACATCTGGTGAGTGAGTTTCTCATCGAGAATTTTTAGCTACACAAGACTTTAAACTCAAAACCTAATTAAACAATACCAAATTAATTACCGATTGGATCTCCCATCGCTAAATCTGAACTTTTTAATTACTTATATCCTTCAATTTAATAATTCTAGCATAAGAAACACATCAAATAAAACGTTGCGTCTCACTTTTATAAGTGCACTTTTCTTCGTTTGACCAATTGAGTCTTTCCATTCAATTCACCGTAAGAAAGAAACGACCAAATCCAAATATTTCAATTTTATTTCCACTTTTGTCAATAAATTTAGCCGCTTTCTTTTACCCTCGAATCCACTTGTTCTCTAAAAACACCCAATTTTCAGCTTCTTGATTCCTCCAAGATATTCTCATGGATGATATTGAAGTTCCAAAGTACTTCATCTGCCCTATATCTCTGCAAATCATGAAAGATCCGGTGACTGCCGCAACCGGCATCACCTACGACCGAGACAGCATCGAGCACTGGCTACTCACATGCAAAAACATAACCTGTCCGGTCACTCAACAGCCTTTGCCCCCAGACTCCGATCTAACCCCTAACCAGAACCTGCGACGTTTGATCCAAGCCTGGTGCGTCGAGAACGCTTCGCTCGGATTCCGACCCAGAAATCTTCCCTCGACAAATGCCATTTCTCTAAGCTCATCGAACAGCTTATACACCCCGATTCCAAGATGAAATCCCTGCAGGAACTGGATTTCTTGGCGGCCAAGAGGGAGAGAAACAGGAAGTTCATGGCGGAAACTGGGTTGCCTGGAGTTTTATTATCGTTTGTAATAAAATGTTTCGAGGAAAACTGCGCCCATGGCCTTGAAGAAGCCCTGAGGATACTTTTTTTGGTTCGGATTCCATCCGCTGAAGCAAAGATTTTTCTTCGAGAAAACGATCAGATTATCAGATCATTGATTTGGGTTTTGGGATGTGAATTCAAAAACCAGGTTTCAGTTAAATCCCACGCGGTTTTCGCATTGAAAATGATGATCGAAACAGCAAGTTCCGGATTACTTTTAAGATTAGAACCACAGTTCTTTGATATGATCTCTGCAGTTTTGAAACAATCCACTAGTGTTTCTCAACAAGGAATGAATGCAGCTCTAAATGTGCTACTAATCGCTTCTCCTTGGGCTAGAAACCGCAGAATGATGATTGAATCGGGCACGGTTCCAGCGCTTATCGAGCTCGAATTGGGACCACCGGAGAAAAGAACCACCGAGCTTATTCTAGGAATACTCTTCCATTTATGTTGTTGTTCAGATGGGAGAGCCGAGTTTCTTAGGCATAAAGGCTGGGTCGCCGTGGTGACGAAGAGGATTATGAAGGTGTCTCCGATGGCCGATGATCGGGCCGTTTTGATTCTTTCGTCGATAAGCGAATTCTCAGCGACGGATAAGATTCTTGAGGAAATGGTGGAAGTTGGAACTGTAACAAAGCTTTGCTGAATTTAATATATAGTTTTGTTTGTATTAATATACATATACACAAATAAACATTTTACATTTTTATATATACATGTAATTGAGAGCTTTGGAAATCCACACCCAATGACCATTATTTTGATTGCATGTGTATGTATTTTAAAATAAAAAATTTTGTATTTTTCGATACTCTTATTTATGGTCTTATACTAAAATTATAAGTCTAGGGTTTAAGATTAAAGTTTAAGGTTAGAGTTTAGGAAATTTAAAGTAAGGTGTCTGTTTTATAGTTTAAAATTTAAGATTCAAGACTTAAAAGTTAAGATTAAGACTTAGAATTTGATTTTTTAGTGTTTAGCATAAAAAACACTAAAAATGCAATTTTATCTGTATTTTGACTATTAGTTGCAAGTTTATATAATAATATTTGGAATTACATTTAATACGATAAAAGTATATAAATTATTTTTAAAAAGAAAATTAGGCTTCATTAAAACACCGTCATAATCATATTCTAAATCAAATAGAACCCAGCTAGTATAAATTATTATGATTGATCGTGTATTGGTACCGATCATATTAGTCTATACGTGTCATTTTGACCTTAAATTAGTAGTAAGTAGTTTAAGTTTTGTTTTGATAAAAAAATTTAATGTGTTTTAATTTATTTTCATCAATATTATAAGCTTAAACTCATTAAGATATTAAAAGACCTAATTAAATTTTAACCTTCGTCCTATCGAGATTTCAAAACCGAACCAATTTATAACCTAATGAAAAAAAAAACATTTAAATCAATCTAATATAACTAAAGAAAAAAAAAGCAAATTCTAAAATTTATAACAAAGTTCGGTTAACTCAAAAACTAATTGAATTAGCAAATTTTGTTTAATTCATATAATAGTTTTCAAATAATTTTGATTCGGTTAACAATTAAAGAAAAACGATAAATATTTTGCTTAATTTGGATTGAGTGTTGTTGCTTTAAGATTGATGGATTTTTTTGTTTAGCATAAACAAATTGTTTAGGTAGATAATAGTGTTTAGACTTAAAAGATGGGGAGTCGATAATTATTATTGCATACATACAAAGCTGCTTGAACCTAAATTTTTTAGAATGAATATCATCTTCTTTTTCAATGAGATCACTTGTTGGATTCAATGAAATTTTTTTTTGACAAATCTTAATGAAGAAAGTTTTTTAAATTATGTTTAACCATGCACTGACAATACATCAAATATTATTTATTCTATAACCTACCAAGTGTTTCAGTGAAAAAGCGGACGATATTTATCTTAAGAGACACGAGTTCAAACCGCTTTACCAAAGGATTAAGAATATGTATAAACAAATATACTACTTTGTAAGTTAAAAAGATATTATTTACCCTACAATATTAAAACCTAACGCAAAGACACTTTTTGCAATCAAGGGGACGAGAAGATAATTGGCATGAGGAATAAAATAATGGCATGTTTGGTAAATAGTTTTTTGAGCTAAAATAATAACGGATTAAGGTGAAAGTTCTCATTTTGAAAAAACTCATTTTAAGAGCTTTTTGAGTTAGAGGTTTGAATAAAAAAACTTGTAAAGACTATTTTGCCCATGATAATTATAAAAAATTTCTCTAAATAACATAAATTTGATTAACTAATAAAATTTAAAAAATAATTTCATAAATAAAAAATTAATATATAAATTAATAAATATATATTTAATAATTAATAAAATTACATTCATAATATAATTTCATAGATAAGAAATTAATGTATACATCTAAATTTAATAATTATTAAAATTATATTAAAAAGATAATTTCACAAATAAAAAATCAATATGTACATCCTCATATATGCTCAGTAATGATATTAAAAGAATAATTTTCATAGTCTAATTAATATTAATATATATAAAAAGTTAATAACTAATAAATTATTCAAACATGTATCAACTATAATTATGTCTTTATATGTCATTTTGCTTGTTCAAATAAGCACACAACTATCAGCTATCAGTTAATTTTACCAAACACTTTTACACAATCAACTAATGTAATCTACTAGTCAAATCAGCTAATGATATCAGCTATCTGCTACCAGCTAATGTAATCCGATATCTGCTAATTGCCAAACAAGGCCAATATAAAATTTTCTTTTCATTTTTTATAAAAGGATTATTGTAATTTTGGCTTTGACTTCAATTTTAATACAATTTGGTCCCTAATTTCTTTTGTGTAATTTGGCCCTTGAGTTTGGCTTTGAGCTATAATTTTGCTCCTAACATTTTTAGGTGCAATTGTTGGAGTATGCCCAAAGACCAATCATGAGATGGTTGTAAAAGACATACTTATTTTATCTTGTTTATTAATAAAAAACCATTATTATTATTTCAGCCTTATTTTGTGCATCTATAAATAAACTGAATTATAATAAAGTCCTTAGAATAATATAGTTATTCTTGAATGTCCTTAGTCGAGGATTATTATGGGCATGGACAACAATGATATATTAAGACTAATATGTAGTTGATTGATGACAAAATGTTGTCATTGACATAGACATGTCAAAATCAACACATAAGTATGTGTTAAAGAACGATATACTGGACTGACCCGCTATGAGCATGTTTCTTGGATTATTATGTGACAGTCACAACATTGCTCATGGTGATAACTACATGTATGATCCGCAGACTTGAGATCGTCATTATTTCAACATCGTGAGTGGCATATTTTGATATGGTCAAACGTGTGTCGTAACTGACTACACTATAAAGACTGATATTGGATATGTCACAATCTATGTAGCGGAATATGGTTGATCAAGATAGGATTTGTCCCTCCTACACAATCAGAGTAATATCATAGGTCACTTGATTGAGTGAAACTAGAATATGCATTGCCATGCTCGAATAAATTGATATGGGATGTCATAATTATTCGTTTATAATAGTCTACTCAAGATATCAAGAAATATTAGATGAACTATACAAGTGTGACTAATCCATGGCTTGTGTCCGATCTAGATATGAACACAAAAGGATGAAATACATAAAAGAAGTGTAGACACTAATTTTGTCCGGGTTAAATTAATTGCTCGAAATAAAATAAATCCACATTACCCCTTTTTAAATACCCAAAAACCTTACCTTATACCCCAAGCCCAAAATTTCATGGCCCATTATATAATTTTATATAGTAAAAAAATATATACAAAAAAAGTAATAATAAAAATCTCAACTCCTTACTCACCAAGGCTTGGTTCTCATTGGATGAATCAATGCCTCATTCCTATTGGTTAAAAAAACTACTTAATGACCAAGATCTTAATTTTCATTGGTTCTTATTTTAAGGGGATAAACCAAAAATATCCTTAATCACTATATAAATATAAATCCCATGAACCCTAAAAAACACTACTAACCTATTTTTTCTTTGGATCATTTGGCAACCAACCCTCACTGCCGTTTGCCTTTTTTTTATTTTTTCCCTTTTTTTAAACCATTAGATTCCCTTATCCACTTTAATTTTCCCTAATCGAAATCATTTTCTAGCATTATTAAACCCTTGAATCGAACTTCTCAACCCCAACAACAATATGTAGAATTTGGTTGATCGAGCATAAATATTTGGGTTTTGGGTACATTCTTCTCTTTTCTTTTTATTTATGTATAATCCTTTTTTATAGTTCAATGAAAATGTGGATGATTTTATTGGTAACCTTTGTCGTTTATTTTAGTCTCTTTTTATGTGTTTTATTTTATTTTTTCTTGTGATATGTATGTTATTTCACTTGTTGAATGTTGTTTAATTTATTATTAGCTTGTTTACTTTATTATCATGATTTCATATTATCTCTTTTATAATATATTTTCTTGTATATAGTATATAATATATAATTAAGGTATATTTTCTTAAAAGTATATACATGTGGTTTTTCATTTGGGTTTAGTTTAGAAGTTTGGGCCTCTTGGTTTTTTGGGCTTTGGGTTGTTAAGTTAGCTTTAGATTGGTTTAGGAATTAATTTAATTAATTTAGGTCGTGTGCTCGTCTAATAGGGGCACGACCCTTAAATTAATTAAGTTAATTCTAGGTTTAGTTTTAGAGCAGTAGTTAGTCTTAAGGTTCTAATCAGTTTAGTGAATTTAAATTTGCCTTTGGCTTATTGGAGTAAATGTTAAATTCATTAAAATTGGTTAAACACCTCTTAATTATCTTTTAAGATAAAATTGACATGGAAATTAGACTAACAATTTAATTTAAAGTTATGATTAATTAATTTGGCTTATTTTAAATAGTATTCTTGGCTTATTGGAATACTAGTTTAAAATTAATCGAATTAATTACCATATCACAAGATAACTCATAATTTATTAGGGTTCTCTAGCCTTTTTAAGATTAATTAATTTAGGGTTAATACTAGAAGCACCTAATTAGTAACTAGATCACTAATTAAATTTCCATAATTTGGGCTTTTATAGGTTAGATCTTGTGTTGGGCCTTTTGTGTTTATTTTTGTGCCTTTGTTTGCCATTCCTTAATTGTCATTCATACGGCCCATTAATTTTGCATTAATTAATCTAAATTATAAAAAGGGAGATATTTATTAATTCTGATATTTGTGTCGTAACAGTCCGAGCTTAAAGGATGTTGACCAAATATCTGAATTAATTCTTACCGTCCCAAGGTAAAGTTAAAAGTTGATAAAATCATTACATCATATTTTAACTGTCTGCACCATGCATAAAGGTGACGTGCGGGATTCGAACCATAAATTAACACGGCAGTCGGGCTTATTCGATGTCGGTTTAATCTATGGTCTGATGTATCGTCAACCTTATTAATTAAATGTCCAATTAATTTGAACCCACCAACTTGATAAAGCTCGTTCAAATAAGGTTAATTTTCAATTAAGGTCACCGAATTAAATTTTTTTCAAATTCTGACAATTTCCTTCGATTAAAAGCAACAAATATTTTGGTACCAATTTTCGGGCGTGATGGGGGTGCTAATCCTTCCCCACACGTAACCAACTCCCGAGCCCTTTTAAAATGAATCTCTGGTTTTGTGGTGTCCGACCTACCTTATCCAAGTGGCCGGTGGCGACTCCCAGTTTTCAATCAGTTTTCCAAAGAAAAAGAATTTTCAAAAGAAATCTCTTTAAACCAAGATTACAAAGAAATGATTTTGGGGATAACTCGTAGCGCCGAACTTATAATTTTTTAAAGGGATTTCAAAAAACGTCGCTACAAGAAGTTAATCACGGAAAATGTTAAATCGAACCACGACTTCATGAAACTTAGGTAGCAATGATGTATTGCTAGATACCACTCATTGCTTGTAATATTAGAATTGTTCTAGATAATTTGATTTATATATATATATATATATATATTAATACTAGATAATTAATGTAATTATCATATACTATTAAAATATATATATATATATATCCCTAAGGAAACCTGATAGAAGTAGAATCAGATTCTACATATTTAATTATATTCGGATAAATATAATGTATATTTAAAGACTCCGAATTTAATTAGAATTAGAGTTTTAAATGCTATATAAATGTATGAGGCCTAGCAGCCATATGAATGCTTTTCGAAAAACCTCTCTAACAGTTAGAGAAGAGAAAATATTATATGTTTTATTTGGGTGGACTGCGTAGATGTCAGAACGCTGCTGTGACGACTCAGATTCGGTTTGGATTCTCCTACACTCTCTATGAATTTCCAGATTTATTGAGGTAACGTTTCATCCTTTATCTAGGGATGGCAAAATTACCCATCCCCGACCCGACCTGGTGTGCCCCGACCTGATCGGGTTTTTTCTTATGATTTTCGAGGATCGGGTCGGGACGGGTTCGGGTATGATATGAAAATTCCCCGCCCCGCCCTGATATATTTTTTATTTATTTTTATTATATTTATAAAAATACCACTATATATAAATACTTTTAGGAGTTTCAAACTAGTTTTTTAGTTTGTGTTTATCGTAAATTTTTATTAGATATTGTTCGAATTTTAACATATCTGATTCTAAAAGTCAATGGTCGAGTTTATTTTTTTAAATATGTATTTTTTTCTTCATATGAGTAATTTAATTGGTTTTATTTTATTTTTTATATAGTTTAAAGTATATGAAATTTATATTTTATAAATATAATGGTCGTTCGATCGAATCTTAACATTTATCATGGACGAAATTTAATATATTTTTTTTACATTTTCGGGTCGGGTCGGGTTTAGGGTTTATAAATCGGGGCAGGGCGGGTAAATTATTATTTTATTTCTAGGGTGGGGCGGGGTCGGGTTTTGGGATTAATATATCGGGGAGGCCAAAAACCCGTCCCGTTGCCATCCCTACCTTTATCACCCCGAATTCGTCCCTTGTACGTGGATCACTAGTAGATTACGCCAGATAATTTTTTCGTTGTGTCATAGGGTGTACCGGCGTTTCCCAATAGTGGTATCAGAGCCACTTGTACGATACGAATTCGGACATAAATACTTGGATGATGCTTTTGCATGAGATGCATGTTATTAGATTAGGGTTTATTTAATTGTTGAAAAATATAAGATATTTTTATGATTTAGATCCATTCACGCCTAATCTGAATAAATTAAATTGATTGTTCCAAGTGATTAAAGAGTTAGTCACAGTTCTGTTTGGGTTTCAGATGTTAAGCGTTAACATATTTGGGTGATAATTATATTTTATACTAATAGTTAGTCTATGGATCACGTACGGGAAAAGTAACAAAGTGTTGTTCAAGTAAAAACTTCGTGGATTTTAAAATTCTGAAAAATGCGATAATGTTGATAAAAATTATCAAATCGTGAGGTTTTTACAACTAACTATTTAGAGTCTTAAGTAACATTAATTTGTTCCTCATTTTAATATATACATTGGTATGATTTGGGTTTAAAAAATGAGCATGTAAAGTTGGAGTATATTTTTCCCCGTACCGATACGCAGCATCTTGTACTGGTACGGTCGTAAGCGTATCGATATGAGGAATGGTTTCAGTTTTCTAGTGAGCCAGTTTTCATACTGGTACTAACTATGTCATACCGATACTCAAGTATCATGTACTGGTGTGTCGTGCTTTAAATGGGTGTAACAACCCTTTCTTTTTAAGGTAGGTATCGATACGGAGACAAGCGTACCGATACCCAATGCACTAGAAGTACATTTATTGTTGGAAATTAAGTCCCCAACGGCTCCAAACCACCCTCAACGACTAGTAACAACCACAAACTCATTAAAGAGTTTAAAAAACCTCTTCAAGCAGCCATTGAATAAGAAGAAACATCATTGCCAACATTCATGTATAGAGAAAGTGTTTTGTGCTTGTAAGTATACTTTTTTATTAGAACACACTTGTAAGCTTAATTGTTGTATTTGCTCAAGTGTTTAGATTTTTAGTTGGTGCTTAATTTGCAAACACATTTGCCTAGAGAGGTTTTTCTTTGTTTGCACAAATTGTAATTTTCTCTTTGGGATAGAGATATACAAGAGGCTTTGTGATATAAATCTTGGTTGATGTAAGGTTTATCTCTTTTGCCTTAAAAAAGAAATTCAATAGTGAATTTGGGAAAATTCTTAATGGGGAGTTAAGGTAGTGAATGTAGACTTTGGTTAGAAAGTCGAGCCACTATAAATTCTTGTGTCTAACTTTTTTAAATTTCCATTTCCGCTACTTTCATTGCAAAGTTAATTCATCCCCTTTTGGCGATTCGATTAAAAATATTCAAGCCCAACAAAACTCTCTCTTATGCCTAAGGTGATTTAGGTTTTACTATACTCCGGTTAAAAACCAATTATATATTTTAGTTTTTAAATCAACAAGTAGGTTTAATACTAATTTTCAAAAACTTTTATAAACCTTAATAAGCAAAAAAAAAATGGATAAAGCAATTGAATAACAAAAATAGTTAAGCATTCATAAAATCAAAGGTAATCAAAACCAAAGTAAACTCAAGCAAAATAAAACTAGTTCATGGCTAGGCTACAATCATCCATGTTCACACATTTACAAAACATTTCTAAAAATCTGGAAATTAAGAATAACACGAGGAATTAATTCTTAAAAGATCGAAAAAAAAAAAAACTCCTTGTGAGTTCCCTTTCTGAGCAGCGAGTTATCTTCACTTTCCCAAACTTTTTTCGAGAGCTTGTGCAACTTCAAGTTGCTTCCTTTTCTCCATCAATGGTGGCCACCGAAGATAGAATAAAATAGGCTCATTTTCTCTTGATTTCAGCTCCTTAGTAAGTGATGTCTCCTTGTCCTAGGATTTGCTGAGATAATAATCTTTTTCGAAATAAAATACCTATGTTTGGTTCGAGAGAATTCACATTTGCGGGTAATAAAAAATTACTTAGATTAGCGTTTTGAGGGGTTTGTCCGGAAATGACATTCCTTAATTCTTTCTTTAAGTTTTAGACAATTCTCGGCACTTGGGACAAAAATAACCCTGAAATAATAGAATATTTTGTTTTCATACCCTCTTCTTTTCTCAATTCGTGAAACCCCTAAAGACAGAAAAAAAAATCAGTTCTCCTGTTTTTGAAGAAAGTCCCCTGATTTTTTCCTCTCACCTCTTTTTATTTCAACTAATAAAACTTCCTCTTCGATTTTTTTGGTTTTTTTTTTTTGCTTTCTTTGGTGTTCAGGAGATGACTGACATATCTCCATCCAAAAAAATAAAATATTACTTATATTTTATCTAACTTTTAAATTTCAAACTGAATTGTAGTTTTATATATAACTTTGTAATCGGTTTATGTTTTCTTAATTTCAACTTCAACTTGGGTACTGTTTACTTGTTTTCCCCTATTCTATAGTATAGTGTAATTTCAGTGATGAAATCAGCTTGGATGAATACTACTTTAGACCTCAACATCAACACTTTCCATTGTAGCACTGAAGCTCTGGTTAGTTCGGATCAATTTATGAACGTTAATTAATTACCTTTAATATCTTAAAAGTTCGAATTTTGATAGTTGGGTTTTCTTAGATTATTTCTTTGAATGGAAATTATTGGGATTTTTTATTCAAATTCACTGTAGTTTTGTTGGAGGAACTGAATTGGATTAGTATTGAGAATAACTTCAAGGACACATTTCCAACATGTTTCTTGGTCGCTTTCCATTGTAGCATTGAAGCAAGTCCCGACTCTTAATTTTACTTGAGATATTCACATCCAATATAAATTTGGGATCCTCCAAATACATGAAAAAAATTGAGCATAATTATATAGTGCATATTACAGGAGCTCAACACTTACACCTAAGTTCGAGGAACATAGTTCCGTACCATTTAACCCACATATGATATCAATAAAAGGAAAAATATTATTACTTAATGAATGATAAACAAAATTTTGAAAGATTAAGGAAGAACAAGAAAAACACTTTTTGCCATAAATCAAAGATATACTTAAGAAAAATAAAAACCACAAAAGGTGCTATTATAATGGAGAAAATCTATATGGTTCTAACTCTTCATTTTCCTTGAAGTACTATGTTTGATACATTGTTGAAACATGAGTATAAAAGTACTCTCCAAGAATCCTTCAAATACATAAAAAATTTACAAAAAAATAAAGATATATCATATATATACATGCTAGACACATACACATCCAAAAATTGAAATAAACCATTTATTCAATAATAATAAGGAAAGTGCATTTAAAAATGGCTTAATGACTCGTTTGACCCCTGAAGTATACACAAAACACCGAACTATCCCCTAAAGTTTTTTTGGACGTTTTGCCCTTGAACTAAAAACCGTGACCTCAGTTGGCCCTTGAACTAAAAATTGTGACTTAAGTTTTCCCCTGCCGTTAAAAAAAACTACTGACCAATCAGAACGTGTCACGTGTCATTGATAAACAAAAAAATCAGCTGACTTATTTTAAAGGGGTAAATTACACGCTAAGTCTGTAAAATTTTTATTTTTGTTCAATTTAGTCTTAAAAATCTTTATTTAACCCGAATTGACCCAAATTTCTTTCTAATTTTTATAAATTAGTCCAATATTTTTAATATGCTGATGTTTTTATTTAATTTAGTCCTCAAAATCTTCATTTAACCCACAATTGACCCCTACTACTTTACAATTTTTATAAATTAGTCCAATATTTTTAATATATTGATATTTTTGTTCAATTTTGTCATCAAAATCTTTATTTAACCCACAATTGATCTTTACCACTTTATAATTTTTATAATTTAGTCTAATATTTTAAATATAATTATATTTTTTTATTCAATTTAGTCCTAAAATCTATATTTAACCCGACAATGCCAAGTCAGAATTGCAACTGATAAAGTGTCTCAACTGATAGTGTCACTTTCAGTATTAGCTTAATTTGAGTGATTAGTAGTTATTGAGTTGTTAATTAGCTTAACAGATCAGTTAGTTTTTTGGGCTCTCAGTTAATCTGTTAGACTATTTACATATTGTTAGATTTGAGCTATCAAAGCCTATCTCATGTATTTGGGAAAAACAACCCTTTTTACTCAAATATATAGAATTCCCTTTTCTCTTTGACTTTGTTAAATCCGTAACCGTCGTTCATTTCCTTTCCTACACTTCGCCGTCTGTAATCATTTCCGGCCACCATAGCTCCTTTCTCACATTGATCACTTCCGAGATTGCTACAAACAAGAGGTGCATGGACTCTGTAGGCGTGGTCGAGTTCTTGGCTTCGATTGTGAGCGAATACAACTCTTCGGCGACGGTCGACGAGGCTTTAAACACTCTACCGTCTGCAACCTTCGGAAGCCGCTGTCAAGAATCTTATGGGCGGAAATGGTGATTTCCTAGTGTCCATAACGAGAGTAAGGGGATATGGAAGCTACGAGGCTCGGGCTTATGCGGTGTTTTTGTTGAAATCAATGCGGGAGATAGCAGATCCAATGCAAATCATCGGCTTGAAACCCGAATTATTCATCGAATTGAATCAAGTTTTATGTAATAAAATCTCTCAGCAGGCCTCGAAAGCCACGTTAAAGTTGTTGGTATGTGTTTCTCCGTGGGGAAGAAACAAGATCAAGGCGCCAAAGCAGGCGTGGTACCGGTCTTGATCGACATGCTTCTCGATTTGTCACAGAGAAGGACTTGTGAAATGATACTAGCGGTGCTAGACGAAATCTGCCGATGCGCGGAGGGCCGATCGAAGCTGCTAAATCACGGAGTGGGGCTCACTGTTGTTGCGAAGAAGATACTTCGGGTTTCTCAGGCTGCAAACCAGAGGGCAGTGAGGATTCTGTGGTTTGTATCCAAGTTCTGTGCCACTCCTAATGTGGTTCAAGAGATGTTGCAATTAGGAATAGTGACTAAATTGTGCTTGGTGCTTCAAGTGGAATGCGGACATAAGACTAGAGAGAAAGTTAGAGAGGTTCTCAAATTGCATGCCAGAGCATGGATGAAGTCTCCTTGCATACCAAGCAATCTGCTATCTTCTTATCTAGCTTGATACTCGAAATTTAGTTCGGTTGATTCATATAACTATTTGTAAAATGTGATTATATATATATATATATAATTCTAATAAACTTGAAACGGACCAAAGAAAATAGTCGACTAAAACTACAATATATAAACAAAAGATGTCACTTTAGTCCTAATTAACATTCGGCTCTAGGTTGACTCCCAAAGAACCCCTTCACCATCCCTTATAAAAATACCAAACAAAAATGAATACACCCACTATATCACTTCAATGCTAAGGATATACTTAGTTTTTTTTTTTAAAAAAAAAGTATTTTTCAAATTGCGTTAGAAAATGCTTTTGGAAAATTAGAACTTACAAAAAAAAAATTGCGTTAAATGATTAAGGTTAAAGTTTATAAATAATCAATAAACTATATGGTAAAATACATTTGAAATTTTCTTGGCAATAACTCCGAGCCATGGTAAAACTTCACTACTTATTTCTCCGTTAGTGTCTGAAAGTTATATCTTGTCCGAGTTGATTAATAGACACCAAGCTTACGTATCCAAACTAGAAAGGGTGTTATAGATCTCTACATCAACCCTGCAGCAAGGTTAGATAAAAGATTTAAATAATGATTATAATATGATAATATCGATTTTCTCAGTCGTTAATAATTATTGTAATTGACCATGATAATATTCGTTATGTTTATATAATGAATGCATTACAGATTCAACGTGTATAAGCCAATGGCATTTGAATTTCATTTGTCTAAAAAAATTGTGTAGAATAGCATATTAATCCTTTACATTTACATATTCAATTAATTTGATCATTATTTTTAAAAAATCAATAAATTTAGTTCTGGTTATTTTTACAAATAGAATTGAATTGATAGAATGTACAAACTAATTCTAAATTAAATAAGATCTATCAACTAGAACCTTCAACAAATTTTTTTGGCAAAATGACAAAAGATGCCCCTAACGCTTACATGTTTTGTCATTTGACCCCTATTTTTTTGGAGCAAACAACTTTCAAATTTGGTCCAAATATGCCCATGTTGGATGAAAACTGCCAGTCAGGTGACGAATTCTGACTGGACTTGTCACGTGCTAAGATCGGCTGACATGGCATATGCCTTGTTAGATTTAAAAAAAATATTTTGTTATACCCTTCTTTATGGTGACACATGACTGACTATCATGCTGACACGTGGCCGAATCGGATGGTGACACGTGGCAAATATGATGATGACACGTGGTGAATATGATAATGACACATCAGCAGATCTTAGCATGTGGCAAGTCCATTCAACATCAATCGTTAACCGTTAGTTGACTGACAGTTTTCATCCAACAGGGGTATATTTGGACCAAATTGAAACATTGGGGTTGTTTGCTCCAAAAAAGAATAGGGGATCAAATGACAAAACATGCAAACGTTAGGGACATCTTTTGTCATTTTGCCAATTTTTTGGACAATCTTATCTAATTCTAATCTTACCTAAAGAGAAGGGGAAGAGAGACTCCAGGGAGAAAGAAGGGGGTGTCTTTAGTAAAGAGAAGGGGAAGAGAGACTCTAGGGAGAAAGAAGGGGGTGTCTTTAGTAGGTCTAGAACCCACGACCTAAGAAAAACAAGGGAACAAAAATGAATAGCTTAATCAACCGACCAAATATGCTTACTCTAGACACTTGAACAAATTCACTACAAATTCTTATAATCAAAGATTAGAATTTTCACCGTTAATTCTTATTATCGAATAAATAATTGCAATCTTCCCCGTAAATTCTTATTATCAAGAAATAATTATAATTTTTGAAACATTTATTTTATGGGTAATTATTTCATACACCGACAGTAAAATCAAAAGATTTTTATAAGAGCCTTAATTTTAAGGATTTTGTTTAGGGTTTAAGTATTTAAAATTTAAGTATTGTGATTATAATTTAGAGATTAAACATGAATCCCTAACATATTACTCTAAAACATAACCCTAAATTCTAACTACAACCCATAAATTTTAAACCCTAAACATAAACCCCAAAACTAAATCAAATTCCTAAACCTTAAAACTAAAGCACTTATAGAAACTTTTGTTTCTATCACTAATGTATTGAATATAAATTTTTACATTAAATATTTGACTTATAGTTTAACAAAATTGGTACACAAAATTTATACATGTTTGTCGAATTCATGGATTAAGAGTTTAATTTAAAATTTAAAGTTTAGGAGTTAATTCTATATTTTATAATTTAAGATTTAAAACATACGATTTATAATTAAAATAGGTTTAAGGTTTAAATATTACTCATAATTTATGTAGTTTAGACGCATCCAAACTCTAAATTATAACAACTGTCCGATCACCCAACAAACTGCCAGCTGTCTTTTCTATTTTTTCTATGAAAAATCAGTTTTTTTATAAGAAAACAATCAGTTGTCCTAATCGTTTCGGCTTCTCGGTATCCAATTATCCAGAATTTCGCATCTAAGATCTAATCCCTTTTAATTTCAATCATTTTAAAATCTGACCGTTCATCTCAATCAACAACTGGTACAGAATTCATCCAACGGTCGGTACGTATCCCCCAACATTTTACACGTATAATATCATTGTTGTTTTTATCGTTTTATTTCACGAAAACTCGAATCCCGCAGTTCGAAAATCGAAACCCTCAGTGTTCAAATCGGGAAAAAGAAATCCTCTGAAATTTCTATTAAGAATTTCTATTTTATTTTTCCCTTTTCGAATTTCAGTTTCCCCTTATCATATTCTCTCGTTTTCTTTTTAAATCTCTTTTCATTTTTGTTGTTTTCTAATTAAATTTTCTCGTTACCCAAACAGTCCTTTTAACTGTTGTTATTCATCCTCTTTGCCGCTTGGAGTTGAAATGGAGATGGCTTTGGAGGATTCGCGCTCGAGCGCCTTGCTTCTTGTTCGCTCCATGGCTTTCGAGGCTTTCTCTGCTGCTGTTAGAACGCGACGGTTTGCTGAGAATCCGATACCTAATTCTCCGCGAATATCTATAGTTGTAGTTTGTTAAAGTGTTTTTCTATTTCTAGTGTTCTTATTGGAAATTTGTTGGCTTAATATCTCTTCGCTTGAAACCTGGAAATTTGAAGAATTGAAGTGGATGATTTTGTGAAATTCTGTGAGAATTGTAGAAGTTGATTTGTGAATGAATCTGGGAATTGAAGTTTTAGAGTTTTGTTGAATTACCCATACTTGGTTAGGGTTTCATGTGGAAGAAGGTGAAGAAACGTAGAAATTTGAAGTTGATGGCTTTGAATGATTTTTAATCTTCAAATGAAGTTGCTATGAAAGTTGAAAGGAAAAACAATACTGAATTTGAATTTGAATTTAATTTCTGTGGAATTGTGGATTAAGTTGAGTTGGGTTTTAATCATATTGTTTGGTGAGAAAAATTGAATGGCAGAAAGGAGAGAGTTAGGATTTCCAAGGAAAGGTGCTTGTAGTTTGAAGGAACAGTTAGCAAAAACAACTCTTAATTTCCAAGGGAGAGAGTTAGGATTTCCAAAGAAAGGTGCTTGTAGTTTGAAGGAACAGTTGGCAAAAACAACTCTTAACAATGTAAGATCGCAAGGGCATACTTACGTAGAGCTTCGTGAGGATGGGAAGCGGTTCATATTCTTCTGCACTTTGTGTCTTGCGCCATGTTATAGTGATTCAGTGTTACTTGATCATTTGAAGGGGAGCCTTCACACAGAGAGGTTAGCTGCTGCTAAGGTTACATTGTTAGGAACTAATCCATGGCCGTTCAATGATGGTGTCCTGTTCTTTGGTGCATCCAATGAAAAAGAGAAACAGTCTGCAGATGTAACGGATAATAGCAACCTTGCTATTGTGAAATATGTTGGCAATGAAGTTAGTTTTAGTAACAAACAAGTGAATGGTAGAGCTGGGGATTCTGATCTGGTGATTCCAGGGGTGTTAATCAAGGATGAAATTTCCGACATGAAAGTGAATTTTATTGGTTTTGGGGAAATTGCAGCAAGGTTCTCTGAGAAGGATGGAGTCTCAAATAGTATCAGCAGAATATGGTGCGAATGGCTAGGGAAAGAGGCTCCCACAAATGATGATAAGTTGAAGGTCCCAAAGCATGAATTTGCTGTTGTTACTTTTTTTTATAATTGTGACCTAGGCAGAAAGGGATTGCTCCATGATGTCAAATCACTATTAACATCTGGTTCAACAACAGAATTGGATAATGGTGAAGCTGCTCCTAGGAAAAGGAAGAAGTCATTTTCTGACCCTGAGGATAGTGGCTCTTTGAGTAATCAGTACGACTCATCTGGGGAAGACTCTTCAGCTTCAAACGGTGCTTCTTCAAGTCTGGCAATAGCTAAATATGATGATCAGCTTCTGCTCACAAGATTTATATCAAGTAAGGCTGTAAGGAGAGAGTTGAGGCGGCAACAGCGTATAGCAGCTGAAAAAATGTGCGATATCTGTCGGCAAAAGATGCTTCCTGAGAAAGATGTAGCGGCACTGATGAGCTTGAATACTGGAAAACTTGTTTGCAGTAGTAGAAATGTTAATGGGGTATGATTCTGTGCTCAACTTGGCTTTGGATCTCCTTAGTTATTGCGAGCATGTTAAAGTTGCATCATACTGGTCAATACTGAATATGACCATTTTCTTTGTCTAAGCTTGAAGCATTTCATTAACATGTTAGCTTCCGTACAGTTCCTAGTTCTTCTATTACTTACATTTATCGTTTTCTTTTACATGTAGGCTTTCCATGTATTTCATACTTCATGCCTTATACATTGGATACTCCTTTGTGAGGTTGAGAGGATTGAGAACCAACCGGTAAATCCTAAAGTAGTAAGACGAAGATCTAGGAGAAAATGTCGAACCAAATCTAATAAGACAGGGAAGAATGGAGAGGCTAAACCCGCGGGGACCCTGATTACTTCTGTACTCTGTCCAGAGTGCCAAGGCACTGGTATTGAGGTTGAGGGAGATGAGCTGGAGAAGCCTGATGTCTCTCTTTCTCAGGTATGCACTATGTGATGGTAAAACACTGAGCAGCTGTTCTGTTGTACGAGGAAGCTTTTTGGATATCATTTTTTAAAAGAGTAGAACCGAGTAATGCATATGTTAGTTGAATTATGTGGCATATGTATAACACAGTTTTTATTATGCTTTCAGATGTTTAGATATAAGATTAAAGTGAGCGATGGTCGTAGAGAATGGATGAAAAACCCTGAAATTCTGGAGAATTGTTCAACCGGCTTTCATTTTCCTTCTCTGTCTGCGGAGATGGTTCAGGTTTTCGGGCATTGCTCACCGTTCCCCTTCTTTCTTTCCCTTTTTAATATGGCAAAGTAAACTTGGAGACCTTATACGTATTTGAACTTTGCCATTTCTTTGGTTGCAGGAGAAAGTAATGCCCCTAAAATTGCTGCATTTCTACTGCGCCGACATGCATGAATGAAGCACAAGTTTCCTCGGGTGAATTCTGGAATTGATCCTATGTTTAATGTGCAAAAATATGTTTAAACCTGTGGTCAAGTAGGATGCTTTGACGCTTTGCAAGTACCTTTTGTACATTGCTGACTCCATGTCTGCCTTGTAATGACTCAATTCTGTATTGGCTTTTATATGAGGCTTTTTAATTCATTGAAATGAATGGATTTGAAAGGTAGTTAGTTTTACAAAATTCTCTAATGATTTTAAGATTTGAAACATATGATTTGTTTGTTAGAAGTGTTAAATACGAGTTAATGAGCCCTTTTACTTGAACTCCATTTCCATTTTGGTATGTTAAAAGAACAAAAATTGCCAGTATCGTAAGTAAAGTTAGATATTTAAATCCCGACATTGTAAATGGACCAAATTGGATTAGGAGGCTCTATAATATTCGATATGAATTAATCAGTCGATAGATTAGATACTAGTGATTAAACCAAAAAAAAATTGTCAATGGGGTATTTTTTAAGTTTCCTTCAATGTTACAGGTTGCCCCAAACTCACACGGGTAAATGGAGACATGGCAATAAACATCCAATAGGATCATGACGCATGCCATAGAGATAATGCCAATACCACATCATTGGTGCCATTCCATCATGAGAATTTCAAAACATCATGAATAATACAAAATGTCATATTATATATATATATATATATACACTAGTTGTTGATTTAGTAATAATTCAGTCAATATTATTGTTGCGACATTTAAGAAAGTTGTGGGTTTACCTACGTTAGATTTGGAGTTATGAATAATTTTGATATTATAACTTGATAAATTATATAATGTTGGTTAAAAATAATATTTGTTGAAGTGGTTTGTTTTATACATTATTTGTTTATTTAGGGATAAAACTATTAAATTATTAAAGTAACCAATGGAGTTGTTGAAATAACATGTAATCGAGTACATTTTATGCCTGAAGTTAGCATGTTGATACTGTAGCAATGTCTTTAGTTCAACAAATAATTTTTATACACTTTATTTTTGCAATTATTTTTTTACATCATTATTTAGTTAAGGAAGCCTAATTCGATAAACTAATATATAAATTAAAAAATGTTATCCATAATTACTTTAATTAATATAGTATATGCAGAAATAAAAAGATATTATAATAGCATAGGCCGGTCGAGTGCTTTATAAACCAATAAGGTAATGCTAGCTTAGCAGGAAAGCATCTAATAATGCTTAATGGAATCATATTGTCAGTTAAATATATGATATGAAAGTTTACCTTTCGCAATAACTTTCACATCCATAGGCTTATTTTTTCCCTCCGATTAGGGCTTACCCCTAAAATCGACATATATCGTACACTTAATTTTAGTAGATAAGCCTTTTAAACAAAAAATTTCTGCTTATATTAGAACTCGAATTTAAAATTTACTAAATGGATACTAAGCTACTTATTACTTGACCAATACGTTCGTAGGTCTATTATATTTTCAACCATTAGTAAATTTTAATGCTGTAAAATCAAGACGATTGGTTAAGCTAGTGTAATTATTAATTTTCGGTTCATTCGTCATTCGTTAATATGATTATATTTTTAAAAATAGATCGTACAAAACTTTTAAAGGGTAGACTATTTCTATTGGTTATATAGGATCGATTTTATTTTTAACATTAAATCAAAAAATTTGTAAGTTACGACCGTTAACGAAATTATTAATTTGATAATTAAGTAAATTTGTCTAATAATACATTTGATCCTAATTATTTATACGTTTTATCAATTTAATCTTAATTTTAACCCTCCAATAAGATGACGACACATTAAAATTAAATTGATAAAATATACAAATAATAAAAATTAAATATGTTATTATATAAATATATTTAACTATCATGTCAACAATTCTATTAATAGTCAATAGATGGTGGTTTGATTGAAACCAAATTATGACTTTAATGGTTTTATCTATAAAATTATTTGTTCAGTAGTCAAAATAGGATTGACCCTACAGTTTAGTGACCAATAGCGTTATTTACCCAATTTTAAAAAGTAATTTTTTAGTATTCTAATACTATGTCAAATCCCAAGGGCGTAGGCATGTTCTGTTTATTTACTCTGGCATATGCCAGCTGGAAGTTTAGACTTTGATTATAAAAAAATTATTTTAAAATTAGCAAATCAATTTTCAATGACGTTGATGCCATTTAGATGTGTTGAAAAAAATTGACAGTTTGCATATACCTATTTGGGCCCCTTCCCTGCTCTTATCCTCTTAGCTGGCGCCTTTAAAAACATTGCAGAGATGAAATGATCCCATCACAATTCAGAGTATTGTGCCAACCCAACCCCAAAAAGCATCTTTTTTTCCCCTAGCAGGATCCCCAGAGACGAGATCTGGACCGCTTCCTTTTGTGCTCCTATTCCATGGTGGCATTCATTCAACCCACGGAGTACAATACTTGATATGTTGCTCATAAAGTAGACGTATACGATCCACCAAAATAATAATATTTTGTGGATCGACGAATAAAATTCAAATACATAATGAATATCTTTTTATATACTAATATATTCAGAAGGGTAATTGGCTAAGTATTTTAACAACATTTGAAAAAAATATTCTTCAGTGGGCTACGTAGGGTGAACTTGCGTCACGCAGAAAGCGAGTTTTAAATTCGCGTTTTGCAGAACGCGAGTCCCGTGTAATAAAAATTTAATTTTTTTTCTTACTTATTCACGTCCTGTAAAACACGAGTTCGCATTACGTAGTCCAAATGAGGATATTTTTTCAAATAATGTTGAAATGGAGTATTTGGCCAAATAAATTCTCAAAAAAAAATATTTGGCCAATTACCCCACATTCGGATCCGAGTTTGTGTGTGCTTGATGTCATCATTATTTATATATTGTGTGTTTTGTGCTTGATGTCATCATAATTTATATATTGTGTGTTTGCTTTGTGTCACGAATCAGACGCACATGATCCGCACAATAATTAAATTTTGTGGATGATAGTAAGGTTTATAAACACGTATTGGATTTTGAAGATCAAAATGAAATTGAAGCGTACGATGAAATATCTCTTTATGTATTAGTACATCCGGTTCCGAGTTTGTGTATGCTTGATCTTCTATTCAGGTCTCTTTTAAGTATTAGTACACCCGGTTCCGAGTTTGTGTATGCTTGATCTTCTATTCAGGTCTAAAATGGAAATGGAAGCCGACGGAACAAAGTTCAGAACAAAAGTAGGCAGAGGAGAACACAGCAGAAGAGGAAGAAACTTATTCTGCCCAGTGATTTATCGGCTTGCATTACGTGCCGTCTGATCCTAGGACTAGCGATCCCCGCTAGGTCATACGAATTTGGATATGTATAATGGCTCGTAACCGAGTCCCCGAAAACTCTGGTGTACACCATTTCGCCGAACATCCGGATCAACGGATCCGGTACGTTTATAGTCATGCCACCAGGACTAAGCATACTATCCTGTTGAGGGAAGTAAAATTGGTGATGGAACTGCGGATTATCAGTAGAATTCGGAAATCGTTGTATCGTGCCAGCGCCACAGGTAGGACCGAGAGGTCTCTTCGGTATATCCGTACCGAATCGAGGAGTCTCGGCTCTCATATTTTTTATATTATTTATAGAAAGGAGTGATTTAGGTTGGGTTGAAAAGGAATAAGATCTCAAACATATAAGGCTTGGAAAGAAAGAAAGACACAGACAAACATATAGAAACCGAGAATTGTTTTCCCTAACCCGGTACTAATCAAAATCATATATTATAAAGACCCGACCTTTCCACCCAATTAATTTTATTTATATCGAGATTTGAATTTTAATATTATTTAAAAAATATAGTGTCTCATCTTACTAAATTAATTAAATAATAAAATATAAAAATTTTAAAAAAATAAAACAAAAAATTATGTTTTTCTTATCATCGATATTTAATTTATTAATAAACTAATTTAAACTATTTATCGTAAAAGTTCATTACGAAAACGAACTCTTATTAACTCAATTTCTATTTATATTATCATGGTTCAAGTTTTAATATTAGTTAAAAAATTATCACATTATCTAATTGGATTAACCAATAATTAATATTATATTATACTTTTATATAAAAGATAAATACGGATGAAAATAAAATACTAACGAGACAAAGAAGATAAACATCAAGTAAAAATTATTAGATAAAGTTTACAAATAGTCATTAAACTATGATAAAATATTAATTTTAATCATCTAATTTTAAATATTACAAAATGATTATTAAATTTTTATTTTGTTACAGAATATCACTGAACTATTAACTTTCGTTAAAAGAGTGACGTGACAGTTAAAAAATTTAATGATAATTTTATAAAATTTAAAAATTAGGCAACTAAAGTGAACATTTTACCCTAGTTTAATGACTATTTGTGAACCTTTTCAAAATTATTTCCATCAATTTTGATTTTTTTAATTCTCTTGTATGATTACAAGATACTGGATGATTCTACAGTAAATGACATGTACCGCAATGTACCACAATTCATATGTACGGCAATGTACCATTAACTGTTTTAATTAGTTTTGAAATCTTAAGGATC
Source organism: Hibiscus mutabilis (assembly GCA_019671005.1). Lineage (NCBI taxonomy): Eukaryota > Viridiplantae > Streptophyta > Magnoliopsida > Malvales > Malvaceae > Hibiscus > Hibiscus mutabilis. The sequence continues at coordinate 59,341,404 of CM033712.1, forward strand.
GAAACTGTTATTATCCATTTTTAAAATAAAATCTAAAAATAATTAAACTTTTATTACTATAATAATTCCTACATTCATTTTAATTTAAGGGTAAAGTTTACAAATGGTCACTAAACTTTGATCAATTATTTAATTTGGTAATCAAACTTCCAATTGCTTCATTGTTAGTATTAAACTTTTAGTTTTGTTTCAATTTGGTCACTGACCCGTTAACAACATTTAAAAGGGTGATGTGGCTGTTAAAATATTTTGTATAATAACACATTTAGTCCTCCACATTTATACATTCAAACAATTTAGTCTTAATTCGGAAGAAATAATAAATTTAACCCTTATTATTTCAATTTGACCCTATTTTTAATTATAGATAGTTTAATATTTTATTTTGATCCCTCAATTATAACAATTGTTATATTTTTTATCGGCAAAGTAAGTATGATTTATTAGAACGAATCATATAAACTTAAACATGGTCATAAGCCTCGTTAAAAACCTCCCAAAACCTAAATGGAAGAAAAGAGTACACCATGACTATGTGATAAAAGTTCCAAACACCAAGCAATAGCCAAGCACCATGTGTCACAAAGCACAACAATAACCCAATCCCCAATACACCACCCAAACATCTCTTGACAAGGAAAAAATGCAAACAAAGCCACCATCCCAACACATCAGCAAGATAGGACTATTTAACGTCAAACCCCAAGCACAAGGCATTGTGCCCCAATAGCATTATCACTCAAAACCATCTAAGAAAAAGGTCGGACAATAATGTTATCTTGTCCCTCCCAATCTCAACTATACTCAATCAATCCTTTAAAATTTCATAAAGATTAATTAAATTATTATTATGTAAAGAGAAAATTAAGTATATTTTTAAAATTAATACTTGAATTTTTAAAATTGTTATTCTGCCACCAAAACGCATATATTTGTTATTATGCGTATTCAATTATACATAATAAAAAAGAAAAATAATTATATTTTTTAAAATTAATACTTAGTTTTTTATAAAATAATTTAATTAATTTATATAGCATCCATTAGCATCCAGTAATCTAAGAGATAGTAATAAGCTCATTGATAGCTCGACCAAAAGAAGAATTACTCGTGTGGTTGATTTCATCAGTTTTGCCTCGGAGTAATGATGTCATTTTGTCTCGTATGGTCCTTTGGTAGATTTTGAATTGGCTTTTTTTGGTTCTAGTCCTACAGCCTTGTTCGAATCTTTATAGTGTTTTTGGATGCTGTTATTTTGAGTTGTAAGGCTTGCAATAAGTACTAACACTGTGTACTATTTTTCCTCCATTTAGGTTTTAGGAAGTTTTTTAACGAGGCCAATGTTTTTATTTTTAACCAAATCAATAAAATCTCTTCTTTAAAAAAACATCTAGTAATCCAACTCTAAATTTTAATTTAATAATAGAGTGATTCATTTCAATTTTTAAAGGATGGATTGAGTATGGTTGGGATTGGACGGGACAAGATAACATTAGTTATAATTGAGGGATCAAAATAAAATATTAAATTATCTTTAATTAAAAATATGGTCAAATTGAAATATTTAGGGTTAAATTCATCATTTCTTTCAAATTAGGACTAAATTGTTTAAATGTGTGTTGTGCTCGATAATCACAACCGAATTGCTTGCCAAGTGGTGGAGAATATGTATTTTGGGTGTTTGGAGTGGAAGCAAAAAGATAGAAAAATATGGACAATGATTTAGAGTGGTTCGTCTTTCTAACCAAAGCCTACATCCACTACCCTAGCTTCCTACTAAGGATTTCACCAATTCACTAAGAATTTTTCCCCTTTTCTAGGCTAAGGAGGAAACCTTTACAACCTAGACTTACAAACCCAAGCCTAGCATCCAAAGCTCGCAAACCGAACTTTGGGAACACTCTTAAACAAGAGACTTCTAAGCAAACGAAATCCCTCTCACTAGGTATATGTTTGCACTCTTAAGAACTCACCCAAAACCTAAAATACTTGAACATACATTTACAATTAAGCTCACAAGTGTTGTCTATACAAGAAATATGACAATTTGAGCACTAAGACATTTCTTGATCATATGATTGTTGACTTGAGGATCATTAGTCTTCTATAGATGCTTGGAGGTCCCTTTATACTTCCAATTGAGTTACTAGCCGTTGAAGACTGTTGGGATTGAATTGGAGTTGTTGGGGCCTTTATTTGAGCACTAGCCATTGTGCTATCGATATGCGTAGGAGCGTATCGGTACGGCCTGCAATTTAAAAGACCATTGGGAAATAGCCGTTGGAGGAGTTTTGGCCGTTGGGGGTTTTTGCCATGTAGGCGTATTGAAACTCTAAGAGGCGTATCGAAACAATCCTTCTCCGTACCGATACGAGCAAGCCCTGTATCGGTACGAGTTTTGGTAGTTTCAAATAGACTGTAGCTGAAACCCTAAGCCGTATTGATACGGGGAATATCGTATCAGTACGGTTACTTGAAAAACTCAGGTTTGGCTACTTTAAAGACATTTAAATCATTCCAAAACCTTATAAATCCATCAAACATATTTTCAAGTTGTTTGGACTTAAAATCATTTTTGAAATCTTTTCAATTTAGTCCAAAACCAGTTTTTAATTATTATATCAAAACAAATATCCTAACAATGTGTAAATGTAGAGGACTAAATGTGTTATTATACAGAATATTTTAACTGCCACATCACCCTTTTAATAGTTGTTAACGAGTCAGTGGCCAAATTGAAACAAAACTAAAAGTTTAATGGTAACATTGAAGCAATTGGAAGTTTAGTTACCAAATTGAATAATTAATCAAAGTTTAGTGACATTTTGTGAATTTTACCCTTAAATTAAAGTGAATGTAGGAGTTATTAAATTAATAAAAGTTTAATTTTTTTTAAATTAAAAAATAAAAGAAAATATGAAAAAAACAATATAAAAATTATTCTTTAAGATTTTATTCTAAAAAGGAATAATAACAGTTTCGGTTATTAGGATTTCAAAACTAATTAAAACAATTAATAGTATATTGCGGTATATATAAATAGTAATATATTGCGGTACATATCATTTACCGTAAAATTATCCCAAGATACTATACGTTCGTTAATCTTAACCTTTTAATAAGACATATATATCATGCAAACAAACTATCCACCAATACCACCCAAAGAAACACCTCTTTTTACTGAAACCTGCATCATGATTGTAATAACCCATTTTATCTGGGCTACCCAAACCGAATAAACCCGCACCCAATACATGACCCGGATCCGACCCGGAACCAAAAAACCCTAAACTAAATTAAACCCTAAATTATCCCCAAATATGTCATCTTTAAACTATATCAACAGAAACCCTAAAAATCAAATCTACCCATACCCCTAAATCTACCACCCTAACCTACCCACTTGCCCATGCCCTGCTTGACCGGCAACCAATCCCACAAAATCAGGGTTTCCCTATCACCAGATATGCACCAAATAAAATATATGAGAGTTGTTAGTAAATGGGATATAAAACCGGGATGAAATCTGTAGAAGAGGTGGTCTTTTTTGTTCTAAAAAAATTGTAAAGAGGGAGAAAATAATACAACAAAAATTTAAAAAAAATCTAGAACCAAAATCTCTATTTTTCTCTAGTTTCGAATCACAAATTTTTTGTTTTGTTTTGAAATCATAAACTAAAAATCTAAAGGGGTTCGAATACAAAAAAAGAAGAGGAAGAAGCTTTTTGAGGTAAAAATTGGATCTTGTTTTCTTGTTCGAATCTAAAAATAAAAGCAAGAAACGATAAAAATGGCGTTTCAAGGCTTACCTGGGTTCGGATTCGAACCGTCGTCGTCGACTGTGGTGTTGAGGACGGAACCACCGAGGATTGGTTCCAATACTAGTCTCACTTCTTTTCTTTTTGGATCCGAAATCATTGATTTTAAGTGACAAAGTGGAGCTTTTTTTTCTTGATTTAAAGTTTAGATTCGAAAATGGGGAGAGTTTGGCTAAAGGGAAAGTAGCCGCGTGAAACAATGAAAAAGAAAGGGTCTGGAAGCTTTCTTTTAAGTTAAATTGGTTAAAATGGCATAACCACAATTTAAATCCTCCCACTCTTGCACAATCTCATCTTTGACCCTTCAGTATGAGAAAATCTCGCCCTTGGTCCTTATGCTTTTATGCGTTTTTAACTTTGCCATTTCATGTTTTGTTTGTGCCTTTTATTTTACACTTGTTTCAATTTAGTCACTATTTTTCTTTAGCATTTAATTTTCAGCATTTTATTTCCGTTAATTTATGTTTATTCCCTCATGTTTTATATTTGTTTCATTTTAGTCCATAATGCTTGTCATTTATGCCATGTAAATTATCACATCATGCATTTTAATCACTAGTTCATGTTTTTTTTTTATTTTGGTTCACATATCTTAGCATGGTTACTATTATTATTATTATTATTATTATTATTATTATTATTATTATTATTATTATTATTATTATTGTTCTTATCATCATTATACTTTTAGATTATAGTAGTATTTTACTTATGTTAGATTATTTTTATTTATAGATTAACATTTATGTATTTATGTTAGATTAGTATTTTATTATGTTAGCATTTATTTATATTTTCATCACATTGTATTTATTTATGTTAATATTTGTTTTCTAAGATTGCATTTCAGAATATAAATTGTCAATGCGGTGCCTCTTTATTCGAGCGTAAACGGGGCCAGCATCAGGCGTAGTGATGGTGGTTGGGCGTTTACTCTCGGATAACGGGGCTCTTAAAATTTACTCGCACATTTAATCGAATTTTAATTTAATCGTCATTTTAATCTGGAAAGTCTAATATTAATAAAGCAGTAATTATTAAAGTACCAATTTTGGGCGGTGTGGGGGGTGCTAATCCTTCCCCATCCGTAACCGACTCCCGAACCCATCAATTTTAAATCTTTGGTTTTTTTACGGTGTTAGGTCCACCTTGAGTGGCCGGTGGCGACTCTATTTTTAAATAAAACACGATTTTTCTAAAATCCCATGGAAGACGTCATTTTCAAATAAAAAACACCTTTTTTAGATTGCTACAGATGACGACTCCGCTGGGGACATTTTTGATTTTTCAAAAACAAATGAGAGTCAAGATTTTTTTAAATAATTACCGCTTTACTAATATCGGAAATTCTGGATTAAAGTGACTATTAAACTAACATTCGGTTATAATTACGCATTTATTTTAACGCATTTAAAATTTGGCATATAAACCCGTATCTTTTAAGTGGGGGGAAACGCTAATGCTTTCGTGAGGATATCGTTCCTCCGTATAGGCCTAGCAAGTACCTTTGGGGCTCGAGTACCTTATGCTTTCGTAAGGATATCGTTCCTTTGTGCAGGCATAAGCGAATGGGTCCCCCTGAATTGAACCCGGTTGAAATGAGCCTATAATGGGTGATGACCCGGGGCCTTGCTACTCTTAGTAGAGGAAAACAAGGACAATTCAGGTACCTCTTAGCACCAAAACTACATATAGTGAGCCGTAGGAGCCAACCCTTTAGAGCCTTGTGAAGCTCTGCCCGATTAGTGGTCACCCTATTTAGGCTCTGGTGCTTTTTTCTTGTTCATGAACAGTTTTAATTGCTTTATTTTGGTTACCATTTGTTTTATTTAATAATTTTATTTGGTACTAACTCGTTTCATTTTATTCTCATCGCATTAATTTCATCTGCATCATTACACAACATCATCACAATCTTAATTTTGCATTGCATTCACATAAATCATTTTGCATTTAAGACACATTTTGCATATAAATGCATCAATTTTAAAAGCGGTCCTCGGAATATCTCGCGTCATTAATACCAGAGAAAGCAAAGTTGGCCAATTCAGCACTATTACCAAACCTCCACAAGAACTCAGTCTGGGGGCATCTCTCGACAAGTGCCAAATTCCAACACTCACCCTTCACTCTTCATCGCTGAAATTAACCCACCACCTTTCATCCTTCAGAAATCATTCACACTTACCATTTCCAACCAAAACACAATAAAGTTTTTTCCATTCCCACTACCATCGCTACCCATCGACCAAAATACTCGAACAGAGAACCCCTCATTTCACTGCCTGAACCCTTATGTTTGAGTCCTTTTGAACTCTCGACTTACCATCACCCGACAACCAAGCCCTTCAACTCTACCATTCTACCCAAATCTATTAAAAAAAACCGAAAGTCGAGCAAACCTTTGCTACCCTTCTTTTGGAATCATACCTCCACATCCTAAATGCTAAACACCAATCACCATCTACAGCGTTCCACCTAATCCGAAAGTGATAAGCGGCCAGGAACCAACATGACAAATCATAAACCCAACTTAAGAGGCAACGCAACGCGTTCACGAGAGCACTGAAAGTTATCCAAAAAGGCGACAATGCAACTCAAAGTTGAAACATGCTACAAAGGTATTCCCGGAACAATATGTAACAGTTTGGGGGTATCCAAACAGGAAAATGAGTCCAAAGAGGATGTTCGAAGACGAAGGAGGTTGGGGCACCGCCACACAAAGAACCAAGATCCCGATATGACCAGTCGAGAGTCAGGGGCATCCCTTTGAAGACTAAAAAAATCAAATCATGTCGCATTCATGCATTTAGTTGCATTCATCCTGCATTGAATCATTCTTGCATACATCATACATTTAGATTAGCTGCATACAGTTAAGTTGTCATACATTTAAGATAGACACATGCATTTAGGCATAAAATTAGATGCATTCATGCATTTTCGCTTGTACATAACAGGTCTACGAAAGGGATCGAAGAGCCTCAGCCATGGGGGCAACAACACGACGCCCAACCTTAGTCTTAGAGGAGGCCAAACACAAAGAGGATGCTAAAACATCAATAAAAGGTAACAATGACAAATTTTGTGAACATTTACTGATTAATGTTTTTTTCTATTTTCAGGTCACACCTCTCCGCCAGTAAAGCAGCAGAAGTAGCCTTTTTCAGATCTTGCCTTCGTCATTGTTGATAGGCCAACATTTCCAGATTTTGCTTTACCGCTGATGGTGCAGCAGTATAGACATCCTGAAGATCTCGTTTTTCCGTTGATGGTGCAACAGATCTGAACCTTTCCCCAAGCAGATCAAATTTCTATTCAAGTCTTGTTTCTCCGCTGACGGTGCAGCCAGACCTAATTTTTTCTCGAGTTTTACTTCTTTGTACAGTTCAAGAAAAAAATAAAAAAATAAAAAAATATTAGAAGAAGTAAAAAAAATCAAAAAAGAGTAAAAATCAAAAATCGAAAAAATGAAATGAAAAATAAAAAAATTTATCAACTTTCATCGCCCGATCTAGACCATCCGCTGATGGAGTGGATAGGCACAAGCTATCGCCGTCCTTAGATCCTGCTCTCCGCTGATGGTGTAGCTGGTTCCAGGTCGTTATCGTCCGATCTAGTCTCTCTGCTAATGGAGTGGCTAGGTACAAGCTATCGTCGTCCTCAGATCCTGCTCTCCGCTGATGGTGTAGCCGGTTCCAGGTCGTTATCGCCCGATCTAGTCTCTCCGCTGATGGAGTGGCTAGGTACAAGCTATCGTCGTCCTTAAATCCTGTTCTCCGCTGATGGTGTAGCCGATTCCAGGTCGTTATCGCCCGATCTAGTCTCTCCGCTGATGGAGTGGCTAGGCACAAGCTATCGTCATCCTTAGATCATGCTCTCCGCTGATGGTGTGGCGGTTCTAGGTTGTTATCGCCCGATCTAGTCTCTCCGCTGATGGAGTGGCTGGGTCCAAGCTGTCGTCGTCCTCAGATCCTGCTCTCCGCTGATGGTGTAGCAGGTTCCAGGTCATCATTATCCGATCCAGTCCCCCGTTGATGGAGTGGCGGGTCCAAGCTGCCGTCGTCTTCAGATCCTGCTCTCCGCTGATGGTGTAGCAGGTTCGTCGTCATCATTATCCGATCCAGTCCTCCACTGATGGAGTGGCTAGGTCCAAGCAGTTGTCGTCCTCTAATCTTGCTCCTCGCTGATGGTGTAGCCGATTCTTGGTCGTCATTATCCGATCCAGTCCATCCGCTGATAGAGTGGCTAGGTCCAAGTTGCTGCTATCCTGCTTCTCCGTTGATGGTGTAGTAGGGTTCCAGTTAATGTTCTGTTTCTCCGTTGATGGCAAGTAGGGTCCAAAATGTTATTATTCGATCTTACCCCTCCGTTGATGGCGAGGTTAGATCCAACTTTACTGATTTTCAAGTTCTCTTTATTAATGTTGTAGCTAAAAAAAAGAAAAAAGAAGAAAAAAATCAAAGAAAAAAGAAAAAAATCAAAGAAAAAAAAAAAAAAAAAAAGAGAAAAAAATCAAAAAAAGAGGAAAAAGAAAAAAGAAAAAAACAAAAATGAGAGAAAATTAAAAAAATGAGAAAAAAAGGAAAAAAATGAAGTTTTCATTTTTCTGATACTGCCTCTTCGTCAGAGTTGTAGCTGGATCAGAAATGGGAACTTTTATCCTCCGATCCTGCCTCTTTGTCAATGTTGCAGCTGGATCAAATTTTGTAGACCCTGCCTCTTCGTCGGTGTTGCAGCTGGGCCAAATCTTCTTTAGGTTTTAGTTTATCATCAAATAATGTAGTAAGTCGGACTCATTTTACTTCCCCAACAGACAACCCCATATTTTGAAGATTTTGCTTCCTCTAAAAGTGACAAGGTAGATCAACCAAGACAAGAAAGAAGATCTACTGAAGAAAAAAAACATACGTCAAGAGGAGAAGCTCAGCCGGACTGGATGAAATGGGTCATTTTTAGTCTTTGCTTCGTTGCCGTTACACAACAACGAGCAAATAGGGGCAGTTGTAATAACCCATTTCATCTGGGCTACCCAAACCGAATAAAGCCGCACCCAATACATGACCCGGATCCAAAAAAACCTAAACTAAATTAAACCCTAAATTATCCTCAAATCTGTCATCTTTAAACTATATCAACAAAAACCCTAAAAATCAAATCTACCCATACCCCTAAATCTACCACCCTTACCCACTTGCCCATGCCCTGCTTGACCAGCAACCAATCCCACAAAATCAGGGTTTCCCCGTCACCAGATCTGCACCAAATAAAATATATGAGAGTTGTTAGTATTTTGTTAGGGAAAATTAGATATAAAACCGAGATGAAATCTGTAGAATGGGGTCTTTTTTGTTCTAAAAAATGTAAAGAGGGAGAAAATAATACAACAAAAATTAAAAAAAAATCCAGAACCAAAATCTCTCTTTTTCTCTAGTTTCGAATCACAAATTTTTTGTTTTGTTTTGAAATAATAAACTATAAATCTAAAGGGTTTCGAATGCAAAAAAGGAAAAGGAAGAAGCTTTTTGAGGTAAAAATTGGATCTTGTTTTCTTGTTCGAATCTAAAAATAAAAGCAAGAAATAGTAAAAAGGGCGTTTCAAGGCTTACCTGGGTTCAGATTCGAACCGTCGACGTCGCCTGTGGTGTTGAGGACGGAACCACCGAGGATTGATTCCAATACTAGTCTCACTTCTTTTCTTTTTGGATCCGAAATCTTTGATTTTAAGTGAAAAATAGAGCTTTTTTCTTGATTTAAAGTTTAGATTCGAAAATGGGGAGAGTTTGGCTAAAGGGGAAGTAGCCGCGTGAAACAATGAAATAGAAAGGGTCTGGAAGCTTTCTTTTAAGTTAAATTGGTTAAATGGCATAACCACAATTTAAATCCTCCCACTCTTGCACAATCTCATCTTTGACCCTTCAGCATGAGATAATCTCGCCCTTGGTCCTTATGCTTTTATGCGTTTTTAACTTTGTCATTTCATGTTTCGTTTGTGTCTTTTATTTTACATTTGTTTCAATTCAGTCACTATTTTTCTTTAGCATTTAATTTTCAACATTTTATTTCCGTTAATTTATGTTTATTCCCTCATGTTTTATATTTGTTTCATTTTAGTCCATAATGCTTGTCATTTATGCCATGTAAATTATCACATCATGCATTTTAATCACTAGTTCATGTTTTTTTTTTTTTGGTTCACATATCTTAGCATGGTTACTATTATTACTATTACTATTATTATTATTATTATTATTATTATTATTTTATTTATATTAGATTCGTTTTTTTTATAGATTAACATTTATGTATTTATGTTAGCATTTATTTATATTTTTTATCACATTGTATTTATTTATGTTAATATTTGTTTTCTAAGATTGCATTTCAGAATATAAATTGTCAATGCAGTGCCTCTTTATTCGAGTGTAAACGGGGCCAGCATCAGGCGTAGTGATGGTGGTTGGGCGTTTACTCTCGGATAACGGGGCTCTTAAAATTTACTCGCACATATAACCGAATTTTAATTTAATCGTCACTTTAATCTGGAAAGTCTAATATTAATAAAGTGGTAATTATTAAAGTACCAATTTTGGGCAGTGTGGGGTGCTAATCCTTCCCCATCCGTAACCGACTCCCGAACACATCAACTTTAAATCTCTGGTTTTTTTACGGTGTCCGGTCCACCTTGAGTGGCCAGTGGCGACTCTATTTTTAAATAAAATACGATTTTTCTAAAATTCTACGGAAGACATCATTTTCAAATAAAAAACACCTATTTTAGATCGCTACAATGATTCTTCAATTTTGATTTAATCTCGAAGCACTTGTAACATATAAACGTAGATAATTTATAATAAATGACCATAATCTAATTAATGATTAGACAATAATCATTTCTATTTTTATGAAAATTTAAAAAATTTATAATTATTTATACACTAGTATGATAAGGTTTATAATTAATCCGTCGTCATATGTCTTTAATTATTTATTTAACTATTAATTAATGACATTACGGTGGATTAAAATTATTTGTGGAAAAAATACAACTGTTTTATTAAATATAACTTTTATTATTATTATGAAGTGCATTATCAAATTGATTATTTTACACAAGCAAGAATGAAACAAACGAATATATTTTTCATTTAACTGTTGATGTATTAAATAATTATGACGTATCAAACAAGAGTTATATTTTAATGACATAATGATAAAAAAAATATTTCTAAACATTTAATTAAATAGTCATTTTAGTCATTATTTTTTTAAAATAATTTAACATTCAACGTTTTATATAGGCAATCATATATGGCGAATGCAAACTGTCATTCAACAAACGATAAATCACTTGAAATGACATGACAAACATAAATGATAGTGCACTCCGCGATAGCAGTGTCATATAAGCAAACATGCTGACATTACAAAATAGCACATCAATCAAAAAATAATTTTATAAAATGTATGAAATATAAAATATTTTTTTCTTTTAACGTGTCATATTACCAAGTCATTTCAAGTTGTTTACTGTTATTTGACTAATATTTTTTATTAACAGATGGGCCATTTTGACTCAAAATGAAACGTTAAAGGCTAAATTGCTTTAAAAAATAATAGAGGCAAAAGCGACTATTCAATCAAACGTTATAGGCGTTTTCTTGGCATTATGTCTATTTTAATACATAAACAGTGTAAAAAAATTACAAAAACGCTTCTTTAAAATCTAAAATCTAAATCCCTAACCCTAACACTCTAAATCCTAAACCCAAAACTCTAAACTCCAAATCATAAACTCTAATAAAAAATTCTAAAAAACTAAAGGTCTATCTGGTTCTAGAGAATGGAGACCGTTTTTGTTTTTTAAAGAAAATAAAAAACAGTGAAGAAAACGTGTTTGGTTGAAAAATTAGAAAATAATTTTTAAAAAATTAAAAAAATGAATGAAAAATTAAAAAAATAACATTTTCATTGTTTTTATTGAAAATGTTTTAAGAAATGAAAAATATAAAAACAAAAGTTTTTTAATTTTAACACGAGTTTGAATCATTATAATGTTATTTTTTAAAATTTTGATTTGTTTTCTCATATTTTATTTATATATTATGATATTAATATTTTTCTAACTATATTTTATTTTAATTATTTAGTAATTATTTTTTATTTGTATTTTAAAAAGCTAGATACTAAATATATTTTCACTATTTTCATTTTTAAAAACAAATTTTTATCCCTATTAACCAAATATGTTTTTTTAAACTGAAAATAAAAAATAAAAAAAATTAAAACCAAACGGATCCTAAATTTCTAACCCATAACTTTGATAAACACGCGTAAACTATAATTTACAAAAACTTATATCAAAATTTTTCTCATCAAACAATTTAGTATCTTATGAATTAGGCGATAAATAAGAATCAATTTAACATAATCTAACTAACAAAAGTTTGAAACTCTGACAACCACAATTAATGTAACTACACTATTAAATTCAATGATCAATTCATAAATATGTCATAAAAGAATTATAAAAGTAATATAATTCTCAATGTCCATGGTTACTAGATTCTGCCAGAATGTCTGCTCGCCTGTTACTGAGAAAACTAATGTAGAAAATCCAGACAACTACAATAATAAATTGTTTTCAAATTTGTTTCTTCAACCATTTAAGTCGGTTTGTAATTTTAGGATGATCAATTAGCATACAAACTATATATTAGGAAAATATGAAAGTATAACATTACTTCAAAACAAAACTATTCCGGATTGTATTTACATAATCATATCTTAATGTTAGGTTTTGCTGAGCTGAATAGAAAGAAAATAAATTAATTTTGAAGTTGACATGTCATAAATTATGATGTGAAGCTTGTTTTGGGAATAAATAGAGAGGCTGTAGCCGTTTCATTAGGAGCCCTTTAGGCAGGTATTAGCCATTTGTTAATAAAGTCTGTTATTTAACCGTTAAGTAGTTATATTTCTTTGTATAAATAAGCACATTAGCCTAGCCTAGCCATGGTCCTTGAATCTTTCATTTAAAGAAGAAATTGAATGAATTGGTTCAAGGCTCTTCCTCAGTTACAGTTTATTATATGCAACTTAAAATCTTATGGGATGAATTAATGTCTATCAAACCATTATGTACTTGTTTACAGTGTTCTTGTGGTGGAGTTAAGAAAATGTTGGATGATTAACAAAAAGAGCAAATGATGCAATTCTTGATGGGTTTAAATGAATCTTTTGCTCATGCTCGTGGTCAAATTTTGTTGATTGATCCTTTTCCTCCCATTTCTAAGGGTTTTTTTTTCTTGGGTCATTCAAGAAGAAAACCAAAGATCCATTGCTTATAGTAAACCAGTTCTTGATGTCGTTAAGTCCATTCCCAAGAAATCTCGTCCTCAGTGCAGTCATTGCAACATGATGGGACATATCAAAGGCAAATGTTACAAATTGCATGGTTATCCTCCTAGATACAGTTCTCAATCTAGGCAGCCTCATGCAAACATTGTTCATACTAAAGTGGTTAATGCTTCTAACAATAGCATTGATTCTTTGTCTTCTAAACCAATTGTTGTTCATGGTGATTCTTTAACTCCTCAACAATGTCAACAATTGATAACAATGTTGACAAATCAATTACAATCTGCCTCCAATCTTGATATTCTTGCTTCCTCGATCAATATGGCAATGCAAGGTAAAATTCTCTCTTATGTTAACAATCTGAGTTTTCTGCTCCTCAAAGATCTTGGATCATTGATTCTGGGGCATCTCATCATATTTGCTATATCAAGAAATTATTTGATTCTTTAACGCCTATTGAAGGTGGTAACATTTTGCTCCCTGATAAATCTGTTATTTCAGTAAGTTTTTCTGGTGAAATCCATCTTTCATCTGATTTAATGCTCAAGAATGTTCTTTATGTTCCAGAGTTCAAATTTAATCTCTTGCCTGTTAGTAAACTTGTTAAGGATTATAATCTTAATGTTCTTTTTTGCAATTCTCAATGTTTAATTCACGACCTTTAACAAGTGATTGGGAAGGGTGAGCTGAAACAAGGCCTTTATTTGCTGCAATTGCATGCCATATCTAGTAGTTCTTTATGTTCTTTTACTTCTGCTGCTTGTTTAGCTTCTTGGCATGACAAATTAGGTCATCCAAGCTCTGACGTACGAAGATTGTTAAAAGATGTTTTACCCTTTCCTGATTCTTATAAGAAAGGTTTTTTTTTTTTGTAAAATTTTTCCTTTGGCTAAACAACGTAGATTGCCCTTTCCTGTATCAACCTCTCGTGCTTCTCATCTTTTTGAATTAGTTCATTGCGATATTTGGGGTCCTTTTAAGTCCCTTACTTACAATAATCAATGTTTCTTCTTGACTTTGGTTGATGATTACACGAGATGTACATGGACATATCTATTACAACATAAGCCTGATGCAATTTCCATTATTCCTTCCTTCATTTGAATGGCAAAGAAACAATTTGGCTATGATATGAAGGTTTTTAGGTCTGATAGTGCTCCAGAATTAAAATTTACTGAATTGTTTTCTCAACTTGGAATTGTGCATCATTTCTCTTGTGTTGAAACTCCGCAACAAAATGTTGTGGTTGAAAGAAAACATCAGCACTTATTAGCTGTTTCATGCGCTTTGTTTTTTCAGTCCAGGGTACCTATCAAATATTGGGGCGATTGCTTGCTCACTGCTACGTTCATCATCAACAGGCTGCCTTCTCCCTTGCTGAAAAATAAGTCTCCCTATGAATTGTTATATTCTCAAGTTCCTAATTATAAACATCTCAGAGTTTTTGGTTGCTTAGTTTTTGTTTCCACAATACAAGCACATTGTGATAAATTTTCAAAACGGGCATTGCCTGGTATTTTACTTGGTTATGCATTTGGCATGAAGGAATATAAAGTATATGTTTTTTAAAAACCAAGTCTTTTGTGGTTTCTCGAGATGTTTTTCATGAAGGAATACTTCCTTTTCATACCATTACTAATTATGATTCTTCAATAGATCCTTTTTGTCAGTTTTCCTTGCCTACTGTTTTGTCTGATGTAACGCATAACATTTCCATGCAGTTTGATAGATTTCAGGACATTCCAAGCTCCCCTGCAAATTTGTCACAATCTGAATCACCTATTGAACCATATGCTGAATCTCCTATTGATCAACCTACTGAATCGTATGTTGGATCACCCATTGGCAATAGTGTTGAATCTCTTGAAGCTGAACCTGAGTCCCAGTTTGAGCATAGTGTTGAATCTCTTATTAATCAACCCGAGCAAATCGAGCAATCTGGTCCTATTGAGCAAATCGAACAACCTGAGCAACCTGGTTTTCACAGATCTCTTAGGGTGGTTTAGAGACCCTCATACTTACAACAATATTATTGCAACACAGCTCTTTCTTCGTGCACTTATCTTAATGAGAATCATCTTACAACCTCCAAGTTGTCACCAACTTATGCTGCCTTCATTGCAAATATTTCCTCTGCTTCTGAACCTACTTTCTATCATCAAGTTGTCAAATTATCAGAATGGAGAGTAGCCATGCACAATGAACTACAAGCTATGGAGTCTCTTCAAACATGGTCTGTTGTATCTCTTCCTAAAGGCAAACAGCCAATTGATTGCAAATGGGTATATCGTATCAAACCCAATTCTGATGGTACAATTGATAGATACAAAGCTCAGTTAGTGGCAAAGGGTTTTACTCAAATTGAAGGCATCGATTATACAGATACCTTTTTCCCAGTGGCAAAACTGACTTCTTTTAAGGTTTTGTTGGTTCTTGCTGCCATTAGTAACTGACATCTCCTTCAGCTTGACGTTAATAATGCTTTCCTTAATGGTCAGCTCGATGAAGAGGTTTATATGAAGCTGCCTCTTGGTTATAAATCGAATGTTCAAGGCAGTGATTTGGTTTGCAAACTACACAAGTCCATCTATGGTTTGAAACAAGCTTCCCGGCAGTGGTTTCATGCCTTCTCTACAGTTATTTTAAAGTTTGGTTTTGTTCAATCTCCTCATAAACACTCGTTTTTTTTATCAAAGGCACTAGGGACAACTTGGTGGCTCTCCTGGTCTATGTCGATGATGTTGTTCTTGCTGGTAAGAACTTGGATTTATTGACAGAAATTCAAACTTTTCTCAAACAACATTTTAAGCTCAAAGAATTGGGGCCATTGCGTTATTTTCTTGGTTTTGAGGTGGCTCAAACTGAATCTGACATCTCTTTATCACAAAGACATTATGCTTTACAACTTCTTGAGGATATTGGTTCACTTGGTAAGAAACCTGTGCATTTACCTATTGTTTCCAGTCATAAGCTCAGTATGCATGAAGGGGAATTGTTACCAGATCCTCATTTGTATCGTCGATTGATGGGCGTTTACTCTATCTCACGCACACTAGACCTGACATTACTTATACAGTTCACTTGTTAAGTCAGTTTGTTTCCATCTAGGCCAAACACGAAGAATAAGCAAGTGATATTTGTTGGTTGTAACATTGGTTAAAGACTTAACTAGATTACTCTAATAGGATTAGAAACCTGAAGTCTAGTTATTTGGATAATCATAAGATGATTATGAACAAGAGTTGTTCACCAAATGAAGGAGTTACATGAGATGTAATTAGCAAGTGTTGCTTACGTAGATAGACTATAATCTTAAGAGAAAAGCCAAAGCTGACTTAAGAGTGTGAAATTTGGATCTTTACCCACTAGAAAAACTTTACAAAAAGTATTTTCAACATTAATGTTTGAGGGTTATTAATTTTAATAAAATAGTGAGAGTATCAAGTCCTTTTATAAGCAAACGTACTCAAAATTCATATTTTATACATACGGCGAAATCTATAGACTAATCATTAGTATAATATATAACTTTAATTCGCGTATGTTAACACTTAACATCTAAACCCTTAAAACTCAATATTGAATATGTTAACAATTAACATATAATATTTCAAACCCTATCAACAAAGATCCTGATGACTAACTCTTAATCATTGATCTTAGGAACATCTTTTAACTAGTTTAACAGATTAATCGTGATTGAATAGATTTGTTCATACAAATATTATATATCCGCTAAATAAATAAAAAATAACATGTATCTCATACAATTACATCACCCAAGTAATTAAAACCTGAATCCGTATCGTACAAGTGGCTCTGATACCATTGTAGGGTCACGTCGGTACACCACATGGTGCAACGAAAAAAAATTTGGCGATCACCACTAGAGATCCATGTACGAGGAACGAATCGAGGTGAAAAAGGTGAAGAATTACATGTTAAAAATTTGGAATTCTGAATTTAGAGAAGATAAAAAAAACCAAACACAATTCTACAATGTCAATTCCTAAGCCGCAACAGTTGAAACGAGCATATAAAACTCTCTAAACTATTTAGAAGGTTTTTTCCAAAAGCATTAATGACTGCTAAATCTCTCATGCCTTTATATAGCCTTTGTAATTCTAATTCAACTCAAATTAGGATTTCAATATATATATTAAATATATATAATCCCAATTTAACTTTAATTAGGATTTTAATATATATTAAATATATGTATAATTCCAATTCAACTTAATTAGGATTTCAATATATATATTAAATATATATAATCTCAATTCAACTTTAATTAGGATCTCAATATATATATTAAATATATATAATCTCAATTCAACTTAATTAGGATTTCAATATATATTGATTTAGATCGAATTATATTATTTATATATTAAAAGATTCATAATTACAACAATTTTTTTCTTTTAATATTTACCCAATAGTTAAATTATATATATAATTTGTTTAATATATGCTCATTTCAACCGTGGGTGTGACCCTATAGGTTCATGTAACGTTAGTAGTAAATATTAAAATATTACAAACAATGAGCGACATCTAGTAATATGTCATTTTCACCTAAGTTACAAGAAATCACGATTTGACATAACCTTTTTTATGATTAACTCTTTTTCATGTATTACATCCTTGACATTGTCAAACTTATCTTTGGCATTGTCACTTGGGTCACATAAGTGAAAAACGCATTTCAAAACTTCATAAAGATGGATTTTTAGATTCATATGTTTTCGAACAACTTGATGTATGTGATCCTTGCTTATTGGGAAAGATGACCAAAGCTCATTCTAATGGTAAAAGTGAGCGAGCGAGTGATTTATTAGGATTAATACATAATGATGTCTGTGGACCAATGAATACATAAGCCAGAAGAAGGCTTTCAATACTTCATTACTTTCACAGACGACTTCAGTAGATATGGGTACATTTACCTAATGCATCATAAATCTGAAGCCATTGAAAAGTTCAAGGAATTTAAAATGAAGTACAAAACCAACTAGGAAAAATCATTAAGGCTCTTCGATCAGATCAAGGAGGAGAATACTTAAGCTTAGAGTTCGATGACCTTCTTAAGGAATGTGGGATTGTTGTCTCGCACCTCCTGGTACTCCACAATGGAATGGAGTTTTCGAAAAGAAGAAAGCGAACACTGTTAGACATGGTTCGATCAATGATGAGTCACACTGATTTTCCAGTTTCTTTTTGGGGACATGCGCTAAAAATAACTGCTTTCACACAAAATGATGTTCTATCTAAATTAGTTCAAAAGACACCATATGAAATATGGACTAGGAAACGTCATAGCATGTCTTTTATGAAAATTTGAGGATGTGAAGCTTATGTTAAACATAAGATGTCTACAAAGCTCGAACCCAAATCTCATAAATGTAATTTTATGGGTTATCCTAAAGAAACTAAAGGAAATTATTTCTTCAATCCTATCGAGAACAAAGTGTTTGTTGCTCAAACATGAATCTTCCTAGAAAGATAATTTGTTTTCAGAAAAGAAGTAAGAGAAATATTGAACTCAATGAAATTTGAGATCAACCACATATCATTGAACAAAAGATTGAACAACAACAAGTTCCACAAGTTGTTGAGGAACATTCAACAATTTTAGAAACACAACCACTGCAAAGATCTTTGAGAGAATGCAGTACGCCTAAGAAATATGGATTTCTTGTCACATTGCATGGTGATGTTCTCTTCATGGATCAAGATGAGCATAAGACTTATCAAGAAGCAGTGA
Organism: Hibiscus mutabilis; assembly: GCA_019671005.1. NCBI lineage: Eukaryota > Viridiplantae > Streptophyta > Magnoliopsida > Malvales > Malvaceae > Hibiscus > Hibiscus mutabilis. Next base: position 59,360,352 of record CM033712.1, read on the forward strand.
TGGGCCCAAACTTTGAGAAATGGCTAGAGGCAATGAAATTTGAGATGGATTCCATGTCAAAAAACTAAGTTTGGACCTTGGTTGACCCACCTCTAGGGATTAAGCCCATAGGGTACAAATGGGTTTTCAAAAAGAAAACCGATATAGATGGTAATGTACAAACATACAAAGTGTGATTAACCGAAATGAATGAAACATTTTCACTTGTTGTTATGCTTAAATCCATCCGGATCTTACTTTTAATAGCTGCATTTTATGATTATGAGATAAGACAAATGGATGTTAAAATTATTTTCCTTAATGGAAAATTTGATGAAGATGTATACATGACACAACTTGAAGGTTTTGTCGATCAAAAAGATGCCAAAAAATATACAAGATACAAAGGTCCATTTACAGATTGAAACAAGTTTCTCGAATTTAGAATCTTCATTTTAACGATGCAATCAAAGAGATTGATTTTATCAAAAATAAAGATAAGTCATGTGTTTTCAAGAAAATTAGTGGGAGCACGGTTATAATCTTGGTACTGTATGTGGGTGACATACTGATAATAGGAAATGACATATCTAGCTTACAATCTATGAAAACTTGGTTAGGAAAAATGTTTCCATGAAAGACTTGAGTGAGGCAACATATATATTAGGAGTCAAGATCTATAGAGATAGATGGAGACGACTGCTAGGACTGAGTCAAAATACATACATAAAAGAAGTACTGAAAAGATTCAATATGAAAGAATCAAAAAATGAGTTCTTGCCTATGAGACATGAAATTTCACTCTCGAAGGAAATGTATCCTTCAACACCTCAAGAAAGAGAGCAAGATTCCATATACTTCAGCAATTGGATCTATCATGTATGTCATGCTATGTACTCGTCCAAATGTATCATATGCTTTAAGTATGACAAGTTGATACTAGGTAGATCTCGGTGAAGGTCATCGGGTCACAGTTAAAAACATCCTTAAGTACTTAAGAAGAACTAAGGATACATTCCTTATATAAGGAGGTAAGGAAGAGCTAAGTATAAAAGGTTATACTGATGTCAACTTTCAAACTGATAAGGATAGTTCACGATCACAATCGGGTTTTGTGTTATGCCTTAATGGAGGCGCTGTAAGCTAGAAAGGTTCAAAGCAAGATACAATAGCTGATTCTACAAAAAAAACCGAGTATATTGTAGCATGCGATACTGCAAAAGAGGGTGTTAAGATCAAGAAGTTCATATTTTAACTAGGGTTGTGCCAAGCATTTTGAATGCTATAGATCTACATTGTGATAACAATAAAGCCATCGCACAAGCAAAAGAACCCAGATCTCACCAACGATCTAAACACATACTTAGGCATTACCATCTCATTCGAGAAATTATAGATCAAAGAGATGTGGAAATATGTACAGTACCAACAGATGATAACATTGTCGATCTATTGACAAAGCCTCTGATGCAGCAGAAGCATGATCGTCACATTAAGTCACTTGTTATTAGATACATGAGTGATTAGTCTTAGTGCTAGTGGGAGATTGTTAGAATATGCCAAAGACCAATTATAAGATTATTGTAAATGACATTTGTTTTTACCTTGTTCATTCATAAAGAGGCATCGCCATTATAAATTTTTAGTTACAATTCTACGTGCATGAATAAACTAAATTATAATAAAGTCCTTAGAATAATATGATTATTCTTAAATGTTCTTAGTCGAGTATTATTGTAGGAATGGACAACAATAATGCATTAAGACTAATATGTAGTTGATTGATGACAAAGTGTTGTTATTGACATGGAGATGTCAAAATCAATACATAAGTATGTGTTAGAGAATGACATATTGGACTGACCCGCTATGAGCATGTTTCTTGGATTATTATGTGACAGTCTCAACATTGCTCATAGTGATAACTACATGTATGATCCTCATACTTGAGATCATCATTATTTCAACATTGTGAGTGACATATTTTGATATAGTCAAACGTGTGTCGTAATTGACTACTCTATAAAGACTGATATTGGATATATCGCAATCTATGTAGTGAGCTATGGTTGATTAAGATAGGATTTGTCCCTCCTACATAATATGAGTAATATCATAGGCCACTTGATTGAGTGAGACTAGAAATGCATGGCCATGCTCGAATAAGTTGATATGAGATATCATAGTTATTCGTTTATAATAGTCTACTTAAGATATCAAGAAATATTAGATGGAATATATAAGTGTGATTGTTTCATGACTTGTGTCCAATCTAGATATAAAAGACAAAAGGATGTAATACATGAAAAAGAGTAAATCACGAAAAAGTTATGTCGAATCATGATTTCATGTAACTTAGTTGACAATGACATATTGCTAAATGTCACTCATTGTTTGTAATATTAGAAATGTTCTAATATTTACTACTAACTTTACATGAACCTACAGGGTCACATCCACGGTTGAAATAAACATATATTAAACGAATTATATATGTACAAATTTGTTGTACACGAATTTAGTTAAATTAATATATATTTGATATATATAATTTAACTATTGAATAAATATTAAAAGAAAATAATTATTGTAATTATGACTCTTTTAATATATATAAATAATATAATTCTATTTAAATTAATATATATATTGAAATCCTAATTATAGTTGAATTGGGATTATATATATTAATATATATTGAAATCCCAATTAAGTTAAATTGGGATTATATATATTTAATATATATATATATATATTGAAATCCTAATTAAGTTGAATTGGGATTATATATATTTAATATATATATATATATATGGGATGAGATCCAGTTACATGGTATAAAACTCTTTTAGTTTTAAACTAATCCATGGCCATTGGATGAGTAAAATGGATGGATGAGATTAACAGTAAAAAATGTGAAGATTACCACTTGGAAAAAAAGATAAGGAAACAATCTTAGCCATTAATTGCCATCATCCAACGGTCCAAAAAAGTGAAAGTAATTGAGTTTTACTAACCCTATATATATATATATATATATATATTGAAATCCTAATATGAGTTGAATTAGGATTTCAAAGGCTATATAAAGGCATGAGAGATCTAGCAATCATTAATGCCTTTTGGAAAAATCCTTCTAAATGGTTTAGAGAATTTTATATGCTCGTTTCAACTGGGTGAAGTACGTAGAGGTCGGAGCGTTATCGCTGCGGCTTAGGAATCGACATCGTGGAATCTTGATTGAATATTTATCTCCTCCAAATTCAGAATTTCAGATTTTAAATAGGTAAGTCTTCACCCTTATTCACCCCGATTCGTTCGTCGTACATAGATCTCTGGTGGTAATCGCTGGATAATTTTTCTGCTACGTCATGGGGTGTGCACACATTTGTATCGTCGATTGATTGGACGTTTACTCTATCTCACGCACACTAGACCTGACATTACTTATACAGTTCACTTGTTAAGTCAGTTTATTTCCATGCTCTCCTATCTTATATAAAGAATGCACCTGGTCTTGGTTTATTCTTTTCTTCCAAGTCAAGCGTCCAACTCAGTGGCTTTGTTAATTCAGACTATAGTTCATGCCCAGATACTAGGCGTTCAACCACTGGATTTTGCACCTATATTGGCAACAGTTTGGTCTCATGGAAATCAAAAAAGCAACACACTGTTAGTCGTTCTTCATGTGAGGCTGAGTATATAGCATTGGCCTCGGCAACTTGTAAATTAGTCTGGATTGCAGCTTTTTTATTCTCTTTTCATGTTTCCATTCCAACTGCTTTTCTCTATTCTGATAATCAAGCAGCTATACACTTGGCAACAAATCAAGTTTTTCTTGAACGTACCAAACACATAGAGATTGATTGCCATTTTGTTCGAGAAAGAATAAACCTTGGATTTCTCAAGCTTTTCTATATTCGATCCATAGGACAACTTGCAGATATCTTCACAAAGGCTCTCCATTACCGGCTTTTAATGAATTCATTAACAAGATGAGACTCCTCAATATTCACCAAAGTCCATCTTGAGGGGGGCTATTAGCAAGCTGCTAGTAAAGTCTGTTATTTAACCGTTAAGTAGTTACACTTCTTTGTATAAATAAGCACATTAGCCTAGCCTTTTACATTATCCACTTCTTCTCTCTTTCTGTAAAATTCTTCTTTATAATGTTGAATAAAAAGAAATCTTTCCATCAACTCATAGTTGTTACATCAGGTATAGGCGGTCTTGAAATAACTCTATATAATAAATCGAAGAGACCCCTAGGGGAAGAATAAAAAACGGAGAGAATCCCATCCGGAGCAGCGTTAAATTTGGCCATGAAATCAACAACCATATCCGCTTCACGTCGGATTTGAGTAAAATCAACCGACTAATTCTTCTGAAGTAGCAAAGACATATCTCGCACAAAAGCATGTGGAGTGTCGTGAAAGGGACATGAGGGTGGAAGTTGTTAGCATTGTGGGTTTGTATTACTAGACGTTCAAAATCATAACCCCAAGCTAGCTTCAAGCCTTAGAAAACACTTCAACGTTCAGCTGGTAAAACAATAGAATGTTTAATTCGTTTAGAATAAGCAGCAATGAAGTTACCAGCATGGTCACGGAAGGCACCACCATTCGAGCTAGATTTGAGAGTCGGAGACTCGAGAGCTTGTTTTGAGTATATTAGAATTAAATTAATTTTAAATTTAATATTTTAGGCTTTTTAATTATGATGTGAATTAAATTTTCAAATAATTATAAAATAATATATTTTGAGTTAACATTATTTTAAGGTTCACGTTAAAATTTAATAGTCATGGATCATGCGACTCGTGGTTGAGTGGTTTAGGATTAAGATATTTAAATCAAATCTATTGTTTTTGAATTAAATGAGATCAAACTTAAATAAACTATTTCATCAAGTAGTGTTTTATTAGAATTTTACTGAACATGAAAGAAAAATAATATTTAAAAACACATTAACAATTCATTGATTCATATACACTTTACACATTAATAATTCATGATTTTTGACACTTTAAAAATATATGCTACGTTTGTTAATTTTCCTTTAATGTCATGTCTTAACCATTTAATATTTTTTTCTTAATTTATCATAAGAAATCAATGTTATATGTAAATTTATTTACTTAAAATGGCTCATAACATTTTTTATAAAATTATATGACATGTTTAAAATTCTAAAAAATTAGAAGTTCTAGAACAATAATTAAAGATGGACGTAAATTTCTTTCTATAAATGTACACTTTCTTTTAGAAAAAAAGTTACAATTATAAAAGGGTGAAAATGTTAAAAATGTATCTTACGTTTTATTGGATAGTTACTTTGAGTCTTTATCTTTTATTCTTTTTTTCTAAAGCACTTTAATCCTTAGCGTATCATTTTAGGTCAAAATGATCACTCCGTGAACGAAAAATGTTAGTCAACTAACGATAAATAACATGAAATGACTTGACAAAATAACATGTCATCATAAAAAATAATTTTATATTTCATATAATGTATACAATTAATTTTTGACTGGTTTATCATTCCATCAAGTTAGTACTTTTGTCTATATAATACTACTATGTCAACACGCACTGCCATGTAGGTTTGTCACATCATTTCTTGTCATTTACTATTAGTTAACTGACAGTTTTCATCTACAAAATAGTCATTTTGGCCTAAAATAAAACAGTGAGGGTTAAAGTTCTTCAAAATAATAATAAAAAAATATGGCCAAAATGATTTTTCAGTCAAAAATTAAAAATATTTTTTTGATATTATATTATTATAAAATCAAAACACATCCCTACAACACAAAGATAATAAGTCAATACAATATACAAATATACAAATGAAGTTATAGTTACCATCTATTAATATGAATAATTACGATCAGAATCAATTATTATAAAGAGCATACATAAATAGATTAATGCATAAAATATATCTAAATTTAGATAAGAATAAACTTGACATAACTTATATATACCGAGACTTAAACCAAAACAAAATCTAGACTATAATTCCACACAACATATGATAAAACTCGTAACCTACCATTCAAGATACATGTCCTCATCTTTTTCCAAAACAACCAAGACCCAATTGACATATACTCCTAAAGTGCCTTTCACTGCATACTAACTATGGCCAATACTTGTACCAAAAGTCACGAAACTCAAATAAGTTGTGACCAAATGAAATGTTTTGGTCCAAAAGTCATATATAATTGTTTGAAACCCAAATATATATGGTACAAATTACCAATAATATATACATTCAAAATATAGAACTAAACATGGCATGACAAGAAAAGTTATCAAATTTCAGAACAAAGTTGGGGAAATTTCAACGTCACCATGGAGAGAACAAAGCATCTAACCAAGCCAAGTGGGTGATGAGCGTTGGACACTTCCATCTGTCATTATCACCCTCTATGATAGGGGCGTTTACGGAGAGTTAATTGTATCGAAATGATTTTATTGGTACAGTTACTGATAATTGTACCGACAACATCTAACCAGGCCAAGTGGGTGATGAGTGTTGGACACTTCCATCGGTCATTATCACTCTCTATGACATGTGTGTTCACGGACGATTAACCGCATCGAAATAATTTTTTGGTACAATTATCAGTATCATCATGTTTAAATCGGTTACCGTCTAAACGGTTAATCGATTTATTTGATATGTTTACTCGATTAACCATGAACTATTTTACATATTTTATTATAAATAATATATATTTATTACTACTATTTTAATAGCTAAAAATATCAACCAAAAGAATTCAAAGAAAGTCTTTAATATTTCTATTTAAAAAATATTTAAAGTTGAACCCAACAAGTGGTCCTAGTGAAAAAGAAGATGATCTTCATCTTAGAAGAACCGAGTTCAATCGCAATGTCTGCAAGGTGTGTGTACTTTGTCAAAAGGTTCAATCGTAATTAAGTTTTACATAGTGTAAGTGGATTCTAACTCTTATATATATATATATATCCAGTTATATGGTGTAAAACTCATTTAGTTTTATACTAATCCATGACCATTGGATGAGTAAAATGGATGGATGGGATTAACAGTAGAAAATGTGAAGATTATCACTTGAAAAAAAAATAAGGAAATAATCTAAGCCATTTATTACCTTCATCCAACAGTCCAAAAATTATGTAAAAGTAATTGAGTTTACACAATGTAAGTGAATCCTAAGCCATATATATATAGAAAGACTGAAAGAAAAATCTCGAACACCCTAGGTCATCTTCTTCACCCCTCATTTTCTTCCATTCTTCATCCAACTGTCCAAATTTTGTGTAAAAGTA